>CAJNDS010002685.1:0-64795 GCA_905221605.1 Symbiodinium natans | reverse complement strand
ACTGCAAGCAGTCTCGCGAAGTCGGATTTGGGGCTGCGCGCGTGCGAGTGGGGGCCTCCTTCCACAAACCCCTTGAGAGAAAGGAAACAGAAAGAAAGAACGAAACAAAGAAAGCAAGACAGACAGAAAGAAAGAAAGCAGGCAGCTGTTCGCTGCAAAGGGGTTTCGGCTCCCCTGGTGCAGGCCTGGGTTCCCTGGGCTCCTCTTCGCATAGAGTGCGGTTGAGTTCCCTTATTCCTCCATTTTGCCTTCATGCCTCCACTGCGTTCCAACTTTTCTGAGCAGTACGCACAAGACAACACTAGGAACGAACAACAAATGACAAAGAGAAATGCCCGCGCTCAGTCTCACCGCATTCATCCTCTTATCCTCTCTTTGTTCTCTTCTGTGGTTCTCTTCTTGCAGAAAGACTTACGAACGGAAGCCAATCTCACTGCTTTCATCTTCCCTCTTCTCTCTGCGCTCTCCCTTCTAGCTTTTGTCTCTTCTTGTTTTTTCTTATGGAGGAAAGAATGCATAACATTAGATGAGCGAAGCGTCTGGACGGGAAGAGAGAGAAGCAAGTACTTGTTTGTTGCATAAGTGAGGCACACTTCTTCCCCTAGAGCAGGGATGAGTTCCCCTGTTCCCTTCCTTTTGCCTTCTGTAATGCCTCCCCAGCGTTCCAACTTCTTTCTAAGGAGAAAGAAGGGAGTAAATACAAGGACGAAGACGGTTACCCTGTCCACTTGTGCATGTTCTTTTCGTCTACCCATTCAGCGAGAAAGGAACAGACAATAGGGGAAAGCACAAGGACCTAACAAGAGTGTCTAAGCAAGCTAACAGCAAGAAAAAGAAAGAGAAAGCCACGAGCAGAATGTACAAGAAAAAACACAAGGAAGGAATAGCACATAATAAAGATAAGCGCCCTTGCTCAGTCTCACTGCATTCATCCTGCATGTGGTCCTCTTCTTGCAGAATGAAGATTTAAGAACACAAACCAATCTCACTACTTTCATCCTCCCTCTTCTCTCTGCGCTCTCCCTTCTAGCTTTTGTCTCTTCTTGTTTTCTTATGGAGGAAAGAATGCATAACGCTAGATGAGCGAAGCATCTGGACGGGAACAGAGAGAAGCAAGTACTTGTTTGTTGCATAAGGAGGCACACTTTCTCCCTAGAGCCGGGATGAGTTCCCCTGCTCCCCTTCCTTTTGCCTTCTGTAAGGCCTCCCCAGCGTTCCAACTTCTTTTAAGGAGAAAGCAGGGAGTAAATACAAGGACGAAGACGGTTCCCCTGTCCACTCGCGCGTGTTCTTTTCGTCTACCCACTCAGCGAGAAAGGAACAGACAATAGGGGAAAGCACAAGGAACTAACAAGAGTGTCTAAGCAAGCTAACAGCAAGAAAAAGAAAGAGAAAGCCACGAGCAGAATGTACAAGAAAAAAGCACAAGGAAGGAATAACAAATAATACAGATAAGCGCCCTTACTCAGTCTCACTGCGTTCATCCTCCATGTGGTCCTCTTCTTGCAGAATGAAGATTTAAGAACACGAACCAATCTCACTACTTCTAGCTTTTGTCTCTTCTTGCTTTTCTTATGGAGGAAAGAATGCATAACACTAGATGAGCGAAGCATCTGGACGGGAAGAGAGAGAAGCAAGTACTTGTTTGTTGCATAAGGGAGGCACACTTTTCCGCTCTGTTCCACTCCTTTTGTGTTCGTTCATCCCTCTCTGCGTTCCAACTTTTCTGTTCCTTCTTGTAGGGACAAAAAAGGGAGGTGCGTAAAAGGACGAAGACGGTTCCCCTGTCCACTTGTGCAATTTTTTTGGACTTACCCATTCAACGAGAAAAGAACAGACAACAAGAGGAAAGCAACAAACATTTGACTAACGTGCGGTTCTTTCAGGAGAGAAAGGAGTCGGATAACAGGAGAAGAACAACGAAGAGGTAAACATTCAAATATGTCACTCTTCTATTTACACACTGTCCTCATCTCTCGTCTCTTCCCTTTCTTGTTGGAAGAAGAAAAAGAAAGGAAATAAACAAAACATAAGGGGGAGGAGCCCTGATTTATTCTCACTGTCTTCATCCATCCTTTCCTCTCCTCTCTTATCTCTCTTCTTTGGCTCTGTTCTTGCTGGAAAGAAAGATGAATGTCCAAGAGCCCAAGATCATCCCGCTACCTTCGTCCTCGCCCTCCTCTCTTCTCCATTTTTCTCTGCTCTTTGCTTTTCTTATGGAGGAGAGAATTGCAAACAGTCTCGCGTTGTCGGATTTGGGGCTGCGCGCGTGCGTGTGGGGGTCTCAAATAGAAAGCAAGAAAGCGCAAAGATAGAACAAGGAAAGAAAGCAGGTAGCTGTTCGTTGCAAAGGGGGTCTCGGCTCCCCCTAGTGCAGGCCTGAGTTCCCTTGTTCCCTCCATTTTGTCATAGGTGAGAAAAGCACATGGACGAGAAGAGAGAAGCAGGCAGTTGTTCGTTGCAAAAGTGGCCCCTTTGGCTGAGTTCCCCTGTTCCCTCCAGTTTGTCTTCTGCAATCCACCCCCCTGACTTCCAACAGTTCTGTTCAGATAGGACAAAACGGCTCCCCTGTTCATTTGTGCATTTTCTTTTCAACAGACTCATTCGGCGAGAAGGAACAGACAACAAGAGGAAAACACCAAGGAATGAACAAAAGTCCATTATTTTCGTTTTTCTTATCGAGGGGAGAAAGGGTTCGGAGAACAGGAGGAGGACAAAGAACAAATCAATTGTCGTAGAATACCTTATGCCCTCTCCTCTCGTCCCTTTCTTGCCTTTGGGAAGAAGAAAGAACGAAGGAAGGAATAAACAACAAATTCTGAGAGGCGCCACTAGTCAATCATCCACCCTTGCCTCTCTTGTTTCTCTTCTTTGGCTCTCTCCATACCAAGAATGTTTGTGTAAGGACGCAAATCATCCCACTGCAATGTCCTCCCTCTTCTCTCTGCTCGCACTCTCTCTCTCTCTCTCTCTCTCTCTCTCTCTCTCCTCGCTTGTGTCTCTTCTTCTTGTTCTTCCTAGGGACGGCCTTGGGCAGGGGTGGAATTTACGTCCTCCTTAAGTTTTTGGAAAACTGAGCTCCCAAAATGAAATCCCAAAATGACAAACCGCAAGCAGTGTCCCCCTTAAGTTTTTGGAGAACTGAGCTCCCAAAATGTCAAATCGCAAGCAGTGTCCACCTGAAATTTTTGGAAAACTGAGCACCCAAAATGACAAATCGCAAGCAGTGTCCCCCTTAAGTTCTTGGAAAACTGAGCTCCCAAAATGACAAATCGCAAGCAGTGCCCCCCTGAAGTTTTTGGAAAACTGAGCTTCCAAAATGACACATCGCAAGCAGTGTCCCCGCAAGCAGTGTCCCCTTTAAGTTTTTGGCAAACTGAGCGCCCAAAGTGCCAAATCGCAAGCAGTGTCCCCCCTAAGCTTTTGGAAAACTGGGCGCCCAAAATGACAAATCGCAAGCAGTGTCCCCCTTAAGTTCTTGGAAAACTGAGCTTCCAAAATGACACATCGCAAGCAGTGTCCCCGGCAGCAGTGTCCCCTTTAAGTTTTTGGCAAACTGAGCGCCCAAAGTGACAAATCGCAAGCAGTGTCCCCCCTAAGCTTTTGGAAACCTGGGCGCCCAAAATGACAAATCGCAAGCAGTGTCCCCCTTAAGTTCTTGGAAACCTGAGTGCCCCCCTGAAGTTTTTGGAAAACTGAGCTTCCAAAATGACACATCGCAAGCAGTGTCCCCTTTAAGTTTTTGGCAAACTGAGCGCCCAAAGTGACAAATCACAAGCAGTGTCCCCCCTAAGCTTTTGGAAAACTGGTTTAAGATTGTGGATTTGGGGTTTTGGGATTGGGCAACTACAACTGGGCCTAAAAGTATACAAGTCGGACAACTTTTGCTACAATTGGTTGTGACCTTGTTTGGGACTGATTTAGAGGCAGGAGGGGCGCATCATGAGCATCAGCTGGGTCTTCTTCTGGTCACAAGCCCCCTAAGAACAACTGCCCCAGTGATTTCGCACGATTGACGAGGCAGGAGGGGCGCATCATGAGCATCAGCTGGGTCTTCGTCTGGTCACGTGGCCCCCTAAGCTCCAGACGCGGAACCAACTGCCCCAGTGATTTGGGCTTGATTGACGAGGCGGGATGGGCGTTGGGCGCCCAAAATGACAAATCGCAAGCAGTGTCCCCCTTAAGTTCTTGGAAAACTGAGGTCCCAAAATGACAAATCGCAAGCAGTGTCCCCCCTGATTTTTTTGGAAACTGAGCTTCCAAAATGACAGATCGCAAGCAGTGTCCCCCTTAACTTAACCGAGCGCCCAAAATGACAAATCGCAAACAGTGTCACCCTTAAGTTTTTGGAAAACTGAGCTCCCAAAATAACAAATCGCAAGCAGTGTCCCCCTTAAGTTTTTGGCAAACTGAGCGCCCCAAGCGACAAATCGCAAGCAGTGTCCCCCTTAAGTTTTTGGAAAACTGAGCGCCCAAAATGACAAATCGCAAGCAGTGTCCCCTGAAGGTTTTGGAAAACCGAGCTTCCAAAATGACAAATCGCAAGCATTGTCATCCCTTAATTGTTTTGGAAAAGTGACCTTCCAAAGTGATAAATCGCCATATGTTTTTGCCTTAAGTCAGGGTTTGGGAAGCCCAAAATGTGCAAAAATCCACTGTAATTAGCCATTTTAAGGGTTTTCCAAGGCCTATGTTTTAGCCTTATTACGCACAAAATGACCAAAAATGATTGTTTTTTACTATTTTGTAACGAAAATCCATATGTTTTGGCTTTAATTCAGGGTTTGGGAAGGCCCAAATTGTGCAAGAAATCACTAAAATTTGCCATTGCGAGGGTTTTCCAAGGCCGCCAGACTAGCGAAAATCCCTATGTTTTGGCCTTGATACGGAGTTTGGGAAGGCCCAAAATGGTCAAAAATCACTAAATTATATAATTTGGTGGTTTTTCCAGGCTGCCAAACTAACGAAAATCCCTATGTTTTGGCCTTAGTTCAGGGTTTGGGAAGGTCCAAATTGCGCAAAAATTTACTAAAATTTGCCATTTCGAAGGTTTTCCAAGGCCGCCAGACTAGCGAAAATCCCTATGTTTTGGCCTTGATACGGAGTTTGGGAAGGCCCAAAAATGGTCAAAAATCATCATGAGCATCAGCTGGGTCGTGGTCATTTGCCGTGCCTGTCACCCACTGTAGGGTTGGGCAGGGTGGGGCGGACTGTGTGACTGTGCTTAAACACCAGTTCAAAAAAAAGGGGCCCTGCAGCTCTAAACCTCAGAGCTTGAAACTTGCAGCCTTGCACGCCAACCCCCTTCCCACCCTAAGCCTCAACCCTAAACAAAAAGAAAGCAAACCCTAAACCCTGCACCCTTTCAGCCCAGAACGCTAAGCACAAGCAGGAACAAGAGCTAAACCAATGAAGACCCAAGAGTCTGGTAGTGGACGCACGCCGAGAGTCTCAACGAACCTGCAGGGGGAACTGTGGGGAAGGGGGGGGGTTTTGGGCGGTTTAGGGTTTAGGGTTTAGGGTGTGGGCTTTGGGGTGGTTTTGGCTGGGTCCGGCTGAGGGATGCGAGCCTCCTGCCGAAGCTGCAGCAGTTGTGACTGAACATGTCGTAGTCGCGTCCTCGCCACTCTCGGCAGAGGTGGAAGAGAATTTCTGCCACCTCCATGCAGCTCCTGGCCTCTGGGTTCTGGGTTTCGGGGTGTACTTTAAGATCCACAACTTGACCCTAAACCTTAAACCCAAATCAAAGCCAGGCAGCTGTAGAAGAATGCTGCACTCCTTGGTAGCCCAGTAACATATTGTAATAAGGGCACCTTTTGGGGCTACTTACTTTATAAGGGAACCCTGAAACAAAAAAAGGGAAAAGGGTACCACTGGGCTACCAAGTTAGATACCCTAAACCCCTAAACCCTATAAACCCTAAACCCTGCCACCCACTGGGCTACCAAGACTCAGAAACGTGCGCCGTCTCGGAGCGAGGTGGATCGCAAGCGACGCCGTGCACGCCATACGACCACTCGGCTCCGAAGACCTGAAGCGGGCAACGATGGGTGATCTTGTGGGTTTAGGGTTTAGGGTTTAGGGTTTTGGGGCTTAGGGGTTTTATGAAGCTGACACCATGCCCCATTTGTTCTACTTGCCTCCACGCCAATGTGGAAGGCTCCGCCGAGGGCCGGTCCAAAGTTCAACACGTGGTTGGGGCCCACGAAATTCCTTCGCATGTCTGAGAGGAGTCTGAGGAGGGGAGGGGGTTCATGCAGGCAGCTGGGTCAATGGCTCTAGACAACAGAACTTGTGTACCCCTAAACCCTAAACTCAAACGGTGAATCAGGAGGCCGATTGAAAGCAAGTGTCTCCCCGAGGTTGTACACGTGCACCTCCACCGCCTGCGGTGCCGTGTCGCCAGTCAGGGGGCTGCGGTTGGTGGGGCTGCGAAGCTCGAGGTCCGCTTGGTAATCACTAAATTTCATAATTTGGTGGTTTTTCCAGGCTGCCAAACTAACGAAAATCCCTATGTTTTGGCCTATTCACAAATTTGCCATTTCGAGGGTTTTCCAAGGCCGCCAGACTAGCGAAAATCCCTATGTTTTGGCCTTGATACGGAGTTTGGTAAGGTCCAAAAGGGTCAAAAATCACTAAATTTCATTATTTGGTGGTTTTCCAAGGCTGCCAAACTAACGAAAATCCCTATGTTTTGGCCTTAGTTCAGGGTTTGGGAAGGCCCAAAATGATCAAAAAACACAGAAATTTGCCATTTGGGTGGGTTTACGGCTGCCAAACTAGGGAAAATCTCCTTTTTTGCACACCTGAACTCAGGATTTGTGAGAGCCCAAAATGGTCGAAAACTACGCAGTTTGCCATGGGGATGGGTTTCCAAGGCACAAGATGATCCAAAATCATGAAAATCTGCTATTTGGGGGGCCCAAAATGATCAGAAATCACGGATTTTTGCCACCACCCGCCCTCCCTAAACTATCTAAACTATCTAAACTATCTAAACTATCTAAACTATCTAAACTATCTAAACTATCTAAACTATCAAAACTATCTAAACTATCTAAACTACCTAAACTATCTAAACTATCTAAACCCCCCTGGTTTAGACCCAACCCCCCCCCCCCCTTAAACTATATAAACTATCTAAACTATCTAAACCCTCCCCCCCGGTTTAGATAGTTTAGATAGTTTAGGTAGTTTAGGCCTCTCCCCCAACTATCTAAACTATCTAAACTATCTAAACTATCTAAACGCCCCTGGTTTAGACCCAACCCCCCTCCCTTAAACTATCTAAACTATCTAAACTATCTAAACCCTCCCCCCCGGTTTAGATAGTTTAGATAGTTTAGGTAGTTTAGGCCTCTCCCCCAACTATCTAAACTATCTAAACTATCTAACCCCCCTGCTTTAGACCCAACCACCCCCCCCCTTAAACTATCTAAACTATCTAAACTATCTAAACTATCTAAACTATCTAAACCCCCACAGGTTTAGATAGTTTAGATAGTTTAGGTAGTTTAGGCCTCTCCCCCAACTATCTAAACTATCTAAACTATCTAAATCCCCCTGGTTTAGACCCAACCCCCAGCCCCCTAAACTATCTAAACTATCTAAACTATCTAAACTATCTAAACTATCTAAACTATCTAAACCCCCCCCCTGGTTTAGATAGTTTAGATAGTTTAGGTAGTTTAGGCCTCTCCCCCAACTATCTAAACTATCTAAACTATCTAAACCCCCCCGGTTTAGATAGTTTAGATAGTTTAGATAGTTTAGGTGGTTTAGGCCTCTCCCCCTATTATCTAAACTATCTAAACTATCCAAACCCCCCTAGTTTAGATTGTTTAGGTAGTTTAGGTAGTTTAGGTAGTTTTGGGCTCCACCCGGGACCCAAGCTCCCACCCCTAAACTATCTAAACTATCTAAACTATCTAAACTATCTAAACTATCTAAACTATCTAAACTATCTAAACCCCCCCCCGGTTTAGATAGTTTAGATAGTTTAGGTAGTTTAGGTAGTTTAGGTAGTTTTGGGCTCCACCCGGGACCAACCTCCCCCCCAAACTATCTAAACCACCCCCCCGGGTTAGATAGTTTAGATAGCTTAGGTAGTTTAGGCCTCTGCCCCAACTATCTAAACTATCTAAACTATCTAAACCCCCCTGGTTTAGACCCAACCCCCCCCCCCCAACTATCTAAACTATCTAAACTATCTAAACTATCTAAACTATCTAAACCCCCCTGGTTTAGATAGTTTAGATAGTTTAGGTAGTTTAGGCCTCTCCCCCAACTATCTAAACTATCTAAACCCCCCCGGTTTAGATAGTTTAGATAGTTTAGGTAGTTTAGGCCTCTCCCCCAACTATCTAAACTATCTAAACTATCTAAACTATCTAAACTATCTAAACTATCTAAACCCCCCTGGTTTAGATAGTTTAGATAGTTTAGATAGTTTAGGTAGTTTAGGTAGTTTAGGTAGTTTTGGGCTCCACCCGGGACCAACCTCCCCCCTAAACTATCTAAACCACCCCCCCGGTTTAGATAGTTTAGATAGTTTAGGTAGTTTAGGCCTCTGCCCCAACTATCTAAACTATCTAAACTATCTAAACCGCCCTGGTTTAGACCCAACCCCCCCCTCAACTATCTAAACTATCTAAACTATCTAAACTATCTAAACTATCTAAACTATCTAAACTATCTAAACTATCTAAACCCCCACCGGTTTAGATAGTTTAGATAGTTTAGGTAGTTGAGGCCTCTGCCCCAACTATCTAAACTATCTAAACTATCTAAACCCCCTGGTTTAGACCAACCCCCACCCCCCCCCGCAAATATCTAAAATATATCTAAACCTAAACCCACCTGGTTAGATCCCAAACTATCTAAACTATCTAAACTATCTAAACCCCTGGTTTAGATAGTTTAGATAGTTTAGGTAGTTTAGGCCTCTCCCCCAACTATCTAAACTATCTAAACTATCTAAACCCCCCCTGGTTTAGATAGTTTTAGATAGTTTAGATAGTTTAGGTAGTTTAGGCCTCTCCCCCAACTATCTAAACTATCTAAACCCCCCCGGTTTAGATAGTTGAGATAGTTTAGGTAGTTTAGGCCTCTCCCCCAACTATCTAAACTATCTAAACTATCTAAACCCCCCTGGTTTAGATAGTTTAGATAGTTTAGATAGTTTAGGTAGTTTAGGTAGTTTAGGTAGTTTTGGGCTCCACCCGGGACCAACCTCCCCCCTAAACTATCTAAACCACCCCCCCGGTTTAGATAGTTTAGATAGTTTAGGTAGTTTAGGCCTCTGCCCCAACTATCTAAACTATCTAAACTATCTAAACCGCCCTGGTTTAGACCCAACCCCCCCCTCAACTATCTAAACTATCTAAACTATCTAAACTATCTAAACTATCTAAACTATCTAAACTATCTAAACTATCTAACCCCCCCTGGTTTAGATAGTTTAGATAGTTTAGGTAGTTTAGGCCTCTCCCCCAACTATCTAAACTATCTAAACTATCTAAACCCCCCTGGTTGAGATAGTTTAGATAGTTTAAATAGTTTAGGCCTCTCCCCCAACTATCTAAACTATCTAAACTATCTAAACCCCCCCCCCGGTTTAGATAGTTTAGATAGTTTAAATAGTTTAGGCCTCTCCCCCAACTATCTAAACTATCTAAACTATCTAAACCCCCTCTGGTTTAGATAGTTTATATAGTTTAGATAGTTTAAATAGTTTAGATAGTTTAGGTAGTTTTGGGCTCCACCCGTGACCCAACCTACCACCAAAATTATCTAAACTATGTAAACTATCTAAACTATCTAAACCCCCGGGCTCGTAATTTAGTATTGGGGGAAGGCCCGGGCTCGTAATTTAGTATTTGGGGAAGGCCCGGGCTCGTAATTTAGTATTGGGGGAAGGCCCGGGCTCGTAATTTAGTATTTGGGGAAGGCCCGGGCTCGTAATTTAGTATTGGGGGAAGGCCCGGGCTCGTAATGTAATATTGGGGGAAGGCCCGGGCTGGTAATTTAGTATTGGGGGGAGGCCCGGGCTCGTAATTTAGTATTGGGGGGAGGCCCGGGCTCGAAATTTAGTATTGGGGGGGGCCCGGCTCGTAAAGTAGTATTGGGGGGGGGCCGGGCTCGTAATTTAGTATTGGGGGGGGGCCGGGCTCGTAATTTAGTATTGGGGGGACCCTTGGTTTAGATAGTTTAGATAATTTAAGTAGTTTAGATAGTTTAGGTAGTTTTGGGCTCCACCCATGACCCAACCTACCACCAAAATGATCTAAACTATGTAAACTATCTAAACTATCTAAACCCCCGGGCTCGTAATTTAGTATTGGGGGAAGGCCCGGGCTCGTAATTTAGTATTGGGGGAAGGCCCGGGCTCGTAATTTAGTATTGGGGGAAGGACCGGGCTCGTAATTTAGTATTGGGGGAAGGCCCGGGCTCGTAATTTAGTATTGGGGGAAGGCCCGGGCTCGTAATTTAGTATTGGGGGAAGGCCCGGGCTCGAAATTAAGAATTGGGGGAAGGCCTGGGCTCGTAATTTAGTATTGGGGGAAGGCCCGGGCTCGTAATTTAGTATTGGGGGAAGGCCCGGGCTCGTAATTTAGTATTGGGGGAAGGACCGGGCTCGTAATTTAGTATTGGGGGAAGGCCCGGGCTCGTAATTTAGTATTGGGGGAAGGCCCGGGCTCGTAATTTAGTATTGGGGGAAGGCCCGGGCTCGTAATTTAGTATTGGGGGAAGGCCCTCGTAATTTAGTATTGGGGGAAGGCCCGGGCTCGTAATTTAGTATTGGGGGAACCCTTGGTTTAGATAGTTTAGATAATTTAAATAGTTTAGATAGTTTAGGTAGTTTTGGGCTCCACCCGTGACCCAACCTACCCCCAAAATTATCTAAACTATGTAAACTATCTAAACTATCTAAACCCCCGGGCTCGTAATTTAGTATTGGGGGAAGGCACGGGCTCGTAATTTAGTATTGGGGGGACCCTTGGTTTAGATAGTTTAGATAGTTTAGGTAGTTTTGGGCTCCACCCGGGACCCAACCTCCCCCCCCAAACTACCTAAACTACCTAAACTACCTAAACTATCTAAACTATCTAAACTATCTAAACCCCACTGGTTTAGATAGTTTAGATAGTTTAGGTAGTTGAGGCCTCTCTCCCCCAACTATCTAAACTATCTAAACTATCTAAACCCCCCTGGTCTAGATAGTTTAGATAGTTTAGGTAGTTGAGGCCTCTCTCCCCCAACTATCTAAACTATCTAAACTATGTAAACCCCCCTGGTTTAGATAGTTTAGGGAGTTTAGGCCTCTCACCCAACTATCTAAACTATCTAAACTCTCTAAACCCCATTGGTTTAGATAGTTTAGGTAGTTTAGGCCTCTCCCCCAACTATCTAAACTATCTAAACTATCTAAACCCCACTGGTTTAGATAGTTTAGATAGTTTAGGTAGTTTAGGCCTCTCACCCAACTATCTAAACTATCTAAACTATCTAAACTATCTAAACCCCCCTGGTTTAGATAGTTGAGATAGTCCCCAAAAAAAGGAACGCCACATAATACATAAAGGTTCCTGCCTCATATATATATATATATATACATTGAATGATATTGATTTGGCACATGTTGCAGGCAGGTATGCAACTCCTTCGTTTGCATCAGGTTATGGTGCAGGGATTGTTTACTTACGGCGGCCACCTTGCTGGCTTCGTGAGCAGCAATCCGCTGAATTGCCGGCCCCAAGATGCGGCTTGGCAGCATGCGATAGTTGGTCACAAAGAGATCTGTGCATTGGGAATCCATTTGCCTGTGTCTGGTTACCGATGCAGGTCAGGTCATATGCACGGCAGTCCTGTTTTTTTCCAGGCGTTCAAGACGAGCTTGGTGACCATCATGGACTCCTTGCAGGTGTGTCGTGACACGAAAGTTCCTTTCCTTCATGTGTTTGGTGTACACATACCTGCTGATGGATCAGGTTCGTCGTCGAACGAAAGAGCTGGTCTACGACGAGGTCCTTGCGTGCAAGTCAGAGCCTCCTCTGCAATATGTTATCTTTTCTGCAATGAGACGGGATGCTCTTTGTGCGAAGGACTGGATTCTGACAAGCCTGGCGTTTGCCGGGGCCGGGTTCAACATCCAACTTCTCGGCAGTGATGGCTTTGCATCAAACTTCTATGTGTACGCACGGGTACTCGGGGATTAACTCACACCTAGATGCTATGTGGTTCTGGCATCGTCTGACAGGTGTGAATACATTGCTGTGGCCGCTGATAATTACAGCGAGGGGGGCCATGGCAATGATGCAGCCACGCGCAAGGCGAAGGAAGACCAGGCCAACAAAGTCCTCCTCAAGTGCTTCGGCGTGTCATCCGTGAAGGACGAATCGAAACAAAGGGGTATGGGTGCTTTGTTTGTTGCTCTTGTTCTTCGTTGTTGCTTCTTGTGTGAGCAACTTGTCTCAAATTTACAGTTGGTGTTTTGATGCCTCACGAAGGAGACGGGCGGCCGGACTTCCATCAATTGGCAGCGGAGGAAGGGCCGGATCGTGTACCACGTTCCACTGCACACATGCACACACACACAGTCAGCATCTCTATTTTCTTATTCTCTTATTCTCTCTCTCTCTCTCTCTCTCTCTCTCTCTCTCTCTCTCTCTCTCTCTCCCTCTCTCTCCCTCTCCCTCTCCCTCTCTTTCTTTCCCTTTCTCTTTTTTTTCCTGTCTCCTCCGGAACCCCCTTCGACCTTCCTGGAGCCTACCGAGAGCCTTCCGGCAGATTTGCCCGAAGCTTCCCGCAAATTTCCCCACCTTCCCGGAACTTTCACCACCCGCCCAGTTTTCCAGAACCACGCCCTGCACTCGACGGCTCTCCCGACTATGGACCATGTTTTTGTTCCCGGATAAACAAAAACATGTTCCGGGACAGTCAGCCCCCCTCTCAAAAGAGGGATGCTGCCGCGGCGTCCCAAACCGCGGCCCCCGTCCAGGGATGCAGGGTTCGGAGCCGCCCCATTTCTTGGACGGCTCCCAGGGCCTCGCCCTGCGCAAAGCGTCATCGGGGGGCCCGGCATTACTGATAATCGCCCGTGGGTAGCCCGGTAGCCCTACACAGTCGGGCACCCCCCTCGGCTTCGCTGGACCGCCGCCGCGGCCCCAGAGCCTCGCCCCACATGGAGGGTCACGGGCCCCAGGACCACAGCTAAGCGTGCCCTTCGGGATTGAGGGTTCGGAGCCGCCCCATTTCTTGGACGGCTCCCAGGGCCTCGCCCTGCGCAAAGCGTCATCCGGGGGCCGAACGTTACTGATAACCGGGACCCTCCACAGCATCGGTTTGCAGCTCCTCCAAGCGTCAGAAAATTTTGCATAGGCTGCTTGGCCAAAGTCCTCTGAATACAAACAGTCTAGAATGTTGCGGATAAGTTGCCTTTTGGATCAATCGTTTGTGCAAGCAGTCAAGGTGGTGGAGGTATCTTGCTACAGAGCTTGGTCTTGAACATTTACAAGAATGACTTTGAAGGCATTTACATTTTCTCCCCGACCGCTTCAGTTGACGAAAACTGGATTCCAGCAAAGCGTGATATACTTGATCATTTGAGATGACAGACGGCGATTTTGAAAAGTATCTGTTTGATGATTATGATCCAGCAGAGTTACGGAGCATCATAGACACTCAGCATACAGTAGTTGAATACCAAAACAAGGACAAAATTAACCAGAAACATATTTTCAGCGCTTGTCGCCATTGGTGATCTTGCAGAAGACCAGCGATTTCTGAAACATTCTAAGATCTTTCACGGTTTGTATACAAAATCCCGTCACAATGCAATATCAGTTCTAACATCGGTTCAGAAATGCAATGCCGTGGTTCCTATAATTCGCTTAAGTCTCGTTCTTTATACATTTTCAAGTTAAGAAACATGTGCTCATGTAAAAAATAATTGGTGATTTGGGGGTGTGGGGGATGATGTGGTATGCTCTTAGAGAAAGTGGTTGGGGAAAATGGGTGGAAAGTTGAGTTTTTTGTGTGTGAGGGGGGGGTATATGTGCGGTGCCATATGCCTTTCTTTCTAGGAAAGGTCGAACTGTCTCTAGGCATGTTGGTCTCCTTGGCATGATGGGAGCAGTCGAAGCGACACGCACTGCACGCACGGGTTTGATTAGGGGTCTGGGAGCATCGTCACTTTAGTCTGAGTCTTTTCGTGTTTCTGCAAAGCGTGTTTGGTTGCAGGTAGAAGCTTTGCAGTTCTGGATGGCGCAGCCTCCACTGATTGAGCTCCAGCGGCCCTTCCCCAAGATCGTTTTTTGGGGCGTGTAAAGGATCTGGGGTGTTAGATAAAGTGAGATGATTGTCAGAATTTGAAGAGTTGGGTAGTTTCGAGATCATAGTCGCGCATCCCGTCCTCGGCCCCATTTTTGGCTTGGCGGTAGCGCCAGCAACCCCACCTGATGAAGCCGACAGTTCATGATTCCCGTGTGCTACCAGGTCCTTGGGCGGTTCGAATCAACAGCAAGCCCAAACTCGTCACTGGAAAACGATGAATACAACATAACCAATCAACGACAAACACCCCACAAACACACACATGCACACGCTCTCTCTCTCTCGCGCTCTCTCACTCCCTCTCTCTCTCTCTCTTTCTCTCGCTCTGTCTCTCTCTCTCTCTCGCTCTGTCTCTCTCTCTCTCTCTCTCTCTCTCGCTCCTTCCCTCCCTCCGTCCGAACCTACACAACCCCAAGCTACATAAACATTGGGCCCGCAAACTCTCCACCCTTTCAGCGGGCATGTGCCGTACCCCTCGCTGCGTGAACCGCCGGAATGATCCCTTCACCGACTTCCCTCAGATAAACCCGTGCAGATCCCCAAACCTCAACCTCCCAACCCCCCCCACACCCAAAAAACCTTAAAACCCTAAACTCTGTACAGAAACCCGAATCACCCCTAAGCTGTGGGAAGTCTGTGGCGGAGGTCCCGGCCCTTGGCCCGCCACCTCCTCGCTCAGCTCTCCGCAGAATCACCGCAAGAAGCCGAGGCGGGGTGTGCCTTAGGCCCCCCTACAGGGATGCACTAGGTCACTAGGCTCCATGGGGTTGAAGGTGGCTTGATTAAGCATCCCTTCTTTTCGGTCCTAATCCAAGACACCTTCGGGTCCGGAGCCAGGGGAAGCCGAGACCTGAGGGCGGAACGCCGAGCTGGGTGAAAGGTGGCGAAATGTACAACCTCAGAACCTCATGACTCCCATATAGCCTCTCAACCACAGCGTACACCGCAGGAGTGGCTCGACAAGATGCTCTCTTCGGGCCTCGAAGCTGACAAGCGGCTTGCCGTGAAACGCAGGGCTTGCAAGTTTGCAGCTCATCTGGGGTTTATGGGGTATCTCGAGCTGCGCTGAGGACATGCTTCTCTTGCATTGCGGAAGCCTGGCTTTCAGCGGGCAACTTGCGCCGGTCTGCTGCCATAGTGGATCGGATGATCGCACAAGGCCCAGGAACCCGGCTAAAAAGAGAAATCGGCACGAGCAAGATGCTGCCTTTGAGACTCAGCAGAGCTGTGCCCGCCTGGGAAGCCGTGATGACAAGGGGACCATATACATAGTGTGCATAATTCTCATGAATGATGGCCGTGATACTCGAAGTTTCTTGTCTGTCCGGTACGGGTTCGCAACATCTCACACGACGGGCAGGCTTCATGCCACCGCGAGAGATGACCGCCGCTGTTCTGTTGGCGGGGTACGACGAGGACTCTCAAGCAGCTGCCACTCTGGCTGCAGCGCGAATTCTCGACCAAGCGTGTGCCAGACGGGCAGGCAATTTCCAGAATTGCCCGTGGGCAGAGCATTCGGCTGTGTGGCCACACACCTAGTGTGCCTAAAAGTCCAAGCTGCAGCCAAGGCTTCCAGCGAAGCAAACGCAACTGCCCGCATCTCGCAGCTGGCGCAGACTGGCAGGCCTCAACAGGCTCGGCCTTCTCGTATCTTCTGGTGCGCGTGTCCTGCTGCTTCCTGGGATCTGGCATACTCGATTCAGTCTGAGTGGTCTCAGTGGTCTCAGTGTCAGGCCGCACAGATCCTGCTCGAGGAGCTGGCCGCCAGCCGTGCGATCGAGCCCTCCGCCTTTGACACACTCATCGCTGCCTTTGCTACCCAGGGCTGCGCAGAGGACATCCCTATAGCTGAACGGAATACCAACACACCGTCACTAAGTTGATCGTGCATCTACATCATCAGCAGCAGCAGCAGCATCATCATCATCATCATCATCATCATCATCATCATCATTGAAAGTCGGGCAACGCCCGCACACAAAGAGGTGGTTTGACTTCGAGGCATGGGTCCGACAGCAACAGCCCAGGGCCAGCTTCATGCCGAGCTCCATGAAACGTCGCTTGAAATGCCATGAAGTAGGCTCAACTCAGGCTCTCGGAGTGCGCCTCTATACCTGTGGGAAGTGGTCCTTGGGGCTTTGAGTTGATCAGGGTTTCGGGCTCATGGCCTCCCAGTGCCCTTTGCAGGAAGCCACTGAATGGTTCCATCGAATGGCTGCATGTGGTTGCAAGCAAGGCCGGGTACACGAAAACACAGATCAGCCAAGATTGACTGCGTGCGGCATTTCCCAGCCACTGGAGCTTTTTGATTTCTGCTGCGGCCTATACTGCATTCCTTGGTGTCTAGCCGCTGTCTGCTTTCTTTGTGCAAAAACACGGGTGCTGTCACTCGCTTTGGCTGACCTTGCATCGAAGTATATGTTATGAAACTACCTTCGAAGCCTCGACCAAGACAAGAAGCCCTCTCAGCCCTGAGGAGTCAAGGCCTGCTCCGCCCTGGTCACTGCCTGGACTGTGCGCAGGGACGCTGCGAAAGCTGCAGAGGTGCTCCAAGAGCTGGAAGACTCTTGGCTCGGGGGGAGGGAGGGGGGGGGGGGGGGCAGTTGCGGGCGTTTCGGGAGTTTCGGGCTTTGCTGGGCTTGGGTGTTTTTGGCGCAAGCCTCGGTCTGATGTTCATTCTTTCGGAAGTTTTGGAATCAAAGTTCTGCTGCCTTCACACTCTTTCCATGCTCTGCCACGATGCAGCCACTCTGTGAACGAGTTCTGAGACAGAGGGAGCTGAATCCGTGTCGACCGGAGGCGAAGATAGCCATTCGAGTTTTGCTTGGGCGTAAATCTAAGGAGCATGGCAAGGATTTGGACCAATACGCCTACACAAGCGTAATCAGCGCCTTCGCGGACAAAGCGAACACTACCGCCGCCAAAGACCCTTGATTGCCCTTTCGGTGCGATGATCCAGAGGATCGAGGTCTAGGGCATTTCTGAGGGCCGATGCCTTAGGTGACTGCAGTCCGTTGAGAGCTCACTTGAATACTCTGACGCCTTTGTGCAGGGGCCGGTTTGTGCACCCCTACAAACTAAACCCTATTCAACAAAAACATAATTCCCACGCCACTTACAGGACTGGTTCGATGGTATGGCTCGCAAAGGCTTCACGCCTGATGTGGCCGTCTCTTGGCTGTTGGGTGAACCAGTGGCAAAGCAATTGCTAGAATACTCCCCTAAACCCCAAACCTTAAGCCCTAAACCCCTGTCCTTGAGTCTTAGCTATGGGAAAGGAGCATGATGAAACATGCTTCACTGAGCCCAAAGCAGAATTCCATGTACACTGCGGCCTGAGGGCAAATACTATCCCACTACCCTCAACAAAAGAAGTTGGGTCGTAGGCTTACAGGGCCGCGCTAGGCTTCACCCGTCTCAGGCTGCAAATGCAGTGCTGAAGTCCTTGGTGCAGACGAACCTTAGTGCCGCGCAAAGCTGGCTCCAATCCATGCCGCAGCAAGAGCTGTCCCCGAGTCTGAGCTGAATCTTCACAGCAGCTTCTCGCCATTCATGTCTTCTGCGCTGGATGAAGTGCTGCCGTGGAGATTGATGCAAGTCGAAATTTGTTCTGCTCGACGCGAGTCTTTTGAGTGTATACAGTATAGTCAAGTCACTATATCACACTATCACTCCTAGCTATCATATTACATATTTCTCAGAGGTGCATGGCTGAGTCCGTCTCCAGCGCGTGCTTTTCAGAGCATGTAGCTTGGGCATCAGGGCAGAAGATCGCGCACCACACGCAGGTGTCGAAGGCATCGAACCGAATACAATCGCTCACCTCTGCAGAAATGGTCCATCCCCATGACCTTGCCTTCCGTCCACCCGGCGCTTGGAAAACGCCCGCAAGAATGCTCCGGAGGAAGGTGTGCGCAGTAGCTGCATATGTCGTGCCATTGACAACAGACTCGAACATGCATAGAAGGTCTGTCGACGTCTGTGATCTGTAGACCAACCTTGTCCAACCTTACAAAACATTATAACACAATCGGTTCCTTGCCGCATGTCTTCGCAAGCAGCATGCGAACCATTCCGAAGGCAGCTCTGCGACAACAGTGAATTCCTCAACCAAAGCCCCGTTTCGAGCCGTTACTGCAAAGTCACGATAAGTCCAAGTGCAGCTGAGAAAGGACTGCGGTATCATACACTACCCTCCTGGGCTGCCTGGCTGGAGTTGCGGGGCTTTCGGAGGGATGCGAGTGCTGAAAGATTTTCGGGGCCTTCAGGACAGGTCCCTCCCCCCCCTTTTCCGTTGCTTGCCTTGTGGACCAAGGTGGCCTAGCACAGGCTGGAAGGGAGGACGAGGTCCAGACGTGGATAGAAAGGATGCGGCCCGGCGCAGACACACATGCAGACTCCGAAGCGCTACATAGCTGCGTGCAGCTGCACGGATGCTGCATTTTGGGCATTGAACAGTGCAAAGCTATACATGTTGAGCAATGAGCTGTGTAATGTAGCATATAGCTTCGCTTCTGGTGTTCGGACCCACAACTGACGAAACATCACGTATCATGATGTGCTCTCGTGCGCTCAGGCGAGATGCTGGCTACCCACCACAGGTTGTGACTTACAATGACCCTCAGCATCAGCAGAGAGAGCCACTGTTTGTGCATGCGTAGCAGCAGGTGCACAGGCCTCTGACGGGCACGCTGTGTTACACTCTCTCTCGATGCTAGCACGGTCATGTCGATGGTCCACAAACATCTTAACAAGCTCGTTCGTGACGCTGTAGGTCAGTTCATTGAATAGACTGAATTCGCAGATGGTCAGAGGGCAGACACATCCTGGGCTCTGAGGCAGTCATCGGTGGATTTAGCAAGCAGCGCATGCTGACGCAGGCAGGATGCGCTGATGCGGCGTTAAATTACTGTTAAACCGTCAGCAAGGCATCACCTACGGTAGCTATGGAGTCAAAACAGGCAACCTCAAGGTGAGCGCAGGAGAGCCACAATGGATATAGCACAGTTCTAGCGGCAGCATCCGGCAGAACAAGTAACAACTGTATTCGTCGCAGTTGTGGGTCAAAGGGGTACTGTAAGCTCGGCGGCTTTCAAAGTATCAGCGCTGTTGCTGGTGGTGGCGTCGTCATCGCGGTTCAGAGTCAGACGCAGATCACAAGACTGAAGGCAAGAGCAACCGAATGGAAGCATGGACATCAAGTTAAGCATGGGATAAGACACCGTGCCAATCTGCAGGGCCTCTCACTTCCTGAGCGCATTGGTCCGAGGCCGAGGCCTGGTACCAAGAATTACGTGGTGCCAGAGTACACCCGAACGTGATGACGTACAATCGGCGACTTGGCGCTTGAACTGGTGGCCAAGAGGGCTGTTCGTGGTGGCACTGTCTGGTATTGTCCAGTGATACTGGTATATACTGGTGCTCCGACCAAGACTCATCCACGGCTCTCTGCCAGAAGTTGAGCGAGCGAGCGGTTGGCCCGGCCCCAATGATTTTTTGCAGACTGCATAGCTGCGCGGCAACTTCGCAACCTCTTTTCTTTTCGTGAGTTGAACTGGAGGTTCAAGGAGATGCGGCTCCAGACAGTCGAGCCGGATGTAGTCTCCTACAACTCCATCATCCACTGTTGCGCCGAGGCCAGCATGCGAAGGTCCTGGCATGTGCATAAATATATTAAATTATTATATTTATATATTTTAAGGGGCTGCGCCCATGGGCGGGCAGCGCACGCAGAAGCCCGGGGCGAGCAGTTTCTAAGCATGTTGAGGCCCCTAAACTCCCTTAAAATCTCTAAGCGTTAAGTTTCTAAGCATTTTCAGGCCCCTAAACTCCCTTCAAATCTCTAAGCGTTTGAGGCTCCTAGACTCCCTTAACGTTTCTAAGCACTTTATAAGGCCCCTAAACTCCCTTTTTCCTAGCCCCGGGCTTAGACACGTCGCTTATGCCCGCCCTTTGGGGGGCATCATGCTCCTGATGCGCCCCCGGGGTCCCGCCCCGGGAGCCGCTGATGCTCCTGATGCGCGCCTGGGGGTCCCGGGCTGGACCCGCTGATGCTCATGATGCGCGCCCTCTGGGGGCCTCCGTGGCGACGCAAAAAACCACGAAAAAAAAACCGTTCACCGCCGGCACGCGGGGGTCGGCGGCACTGGCGTCCGGCCTAATTCTGCTTCGCAGAAGGCCAAAGGCCAGCAAGGCTATTCCCGGGACGACCCGGGCTAAAAGGTCCGCATTTGCTCGGTCCTTTGGGGACCTCGCGCTGCCCGATCCTAGACTCCCTTAACGTTTCTAAGCACTTTATAAGGCCCCTAAACTCCCTTTTTCCTAGCCCCGGGCTTAGACACGTCGCTTATGCCCGCCCTTAGGAAGGCATCATGCTCCCGATGCGCCCCCGGGGTCCCGCCCCGGGAGCCGCTGATGCTCCTGATGCGCGCCTGGGGGTCCCGGGCTGGACCCGCTGATGCTCATGATGCGCGCCCTCTGGGGGCCTCCGTGGCGACGCAAAAAACCACGAAAAAAAAACCGTTCACCGGCGGCACGCGGGGGTCGGCGGCACTGGCGTCCGGCCTAATTCTGCTTCGCAGAAGGCCAGAGGCCAGCAAGGCTATTCCCGGGACGACCCGGGCTAAAAGGTCCGCATTTGCTCGGTCCTTTGGGGACCTCGCGCTGCCCGATTTAATGGCTACCGCCAATGCCGCCGACCCCGACAGGAGGCCCTAGGGTTTACACAAACACCCCCTACATTGCGCTTACATATATCCATAGGTTCTAGAGTTCAGGGGGGGGCGAAACATTGAGTCTTCACGCGCAGGGAGTTGGCGCGCAACCTTAAACCCTAAACCTCACACCTTAAACTCGAAACCCTGAACCCTTAAACCCCAAACTACTAAACCCTCAACCCCCTTAACCAGGAGAGCCGAACCGGGGTGAGGTGGGGGGTAAGCGGTGATGGCGGGGGGGTGGGGGGGGTTGGGGGCAGAGGTGAAGGGGTGAAGGCGGGGGCGGGGCAGGGGTGGGCGGGGTGGGCGGGGGGGGGCGGGGGGGGTCCGGGCATGCACTGCAGCCCCTCAAAAACTTCATTTCCAAGCAAAAGGCAAGGGGTAGGGGTGAGGTGGGGGGTAGGGGTCCGGGCATGCCCTAAACCCCTGACACACTTCATTTCCAAGTAAAAGGTCAGGGGTAGGGGTGAGGTGGGGGGTAAGGGGTGAGGGCGGGGGGGGGTGGGGGGCAGGGGCCAAGGTTGGGGGCAGAGGCGAAGGGGTGAGAAGGGGTGAGGGGGCGGGGGGGGGCGGGGGGGGCGGGGGGGGCCGGGGGGGGGCGGGGGGTCCCACATTTTCCAAGTAAAAGGCAAGGGGCAGGGTGAGGTAGGGTACCCGGCATGCCCTAAACCCCTGACACCATCATTTCCAAGTAAAAGGTCAGGGGCAGGGTGAGTGTGGCGGGGGGAGTGGGGGGTGGGGTTGGGCGGGGGTGGGGGGGGGGGGGGTGGGGGGGGTCCGGGCATGCCTGGAGCCCTCAAACACCATTTCCAAGTAAAGGCAAGGGGGGGTGAGGGTTGGCGGGGGTCCCTGCCCTAAACCCCTGACACACTTCATTTTCCAAGTAAAAGGTCAGGGGTAGTGAGGTGGGGTTGGGGGTAGGGCGGGGGGGGGGGGGGGGGGGCGGGGCAGAGGCGAAGGGGAGGCGGGGGGGGGCAGTGTGTGGGGGGCGGGGGGCGGGGGGGGGCGGGGGGGGCTGGGGGGGTCGGGCATGCACTGGAGCCCACTTCATTCCAAGTAAAAGGCAAGGGTAGGGGTGAGGTGGCGGTAGGGGTCCGGGCATGCCCTAAACCCCTGACCACTTCATTCCAAGTAAAAGGTCAGGGGTAGGGGTGAGGTGTGGGTATAAGGGGAGGGTGGGGGGGGGCGGGGGCCAAGGTGGGGGCAGAGGTGAAGGGGTGAGAAGGGGGGCGGGGGGCAGTGGGCGGGGTGGCGGGGTGGCGGGGGGGGGGGGGGGGGCGGGGGGGGCGGGGGGGGGCGGGCATGCACTGGAGCCCCTTCATTTCCAAGTAAAGGCAGGGGTAGGGGGGGGGGGGGGTAGGGGTCGGGGCATGCGGGAGCATTTAAGTAAAAGGTCAGGTAGGGGGAGGGTAAGGGTGAGGTGGAGGTGGGGCAGGGCGGGGGGTGAGAAGGGGTGGCGGGGGGCGTGGGCATGAGGCCTAAATGGGTCGGGAGCGTGGGGGCGGGGGGGGGCGGGGGGGGTGGGGGGGGTCTGGGCATGCTTCATTTCCAAGTAAAAGGTTAGGGGGGAGGGGGGCATGCGCTGGAGCCCCTAAGAGGGTAAGGGTGAGGTGGAGGGGGTGAGGGCGGGGGGGTTTGGGCATGAGGGCAAATGGGTCTTCACTGACGCCTCCCCCGCTAAAGCAGGGGTCGGCGGATATATTTATGTATACATATGTTTTTGTGTATATATATATATGTATATCTCTCTCTCTCTCTCTCTCTCTCTCTCTCTCTCTCTCTCTCTCTCTCCTGTATAAGGACCAGGCCGCAGCTGGACAAAAGAAGGTGTGTGATGGTGCAGATGCCGCAGGTTTTGGCTCCCGCACCAGGACTGGCAAAGGTTGGTGCCCAAAATGTGCCTCAAGAGGGGTGCGAAGGGCTTCCACGTTGATTGCCATGGGGCGCGGCCCAAGCCTCTTTCAGACCATCTGGCTCCTTGGGGTGTTGTTTGGAAGCAAACTCGACAAGCACACGCTGTATGTGTTCTGAGTGAGATGCACCGAAGCTAAACGTTGTCATAGGCAGCTTTCTTGGGCTCTGCTGCATTGTTGCAGATCGAAAGCATATATGTAGCTGAGTGCATCCAAGGCTTTTTCCTGCGTGTCCTCCTGCTGAAGGCACCAAGCCATACCTGGATCCCCGATGGCTTCGGCACGCTGCTATGAGCTTCACCCACCTTTACGACATGCCGGCAACCTCAGACACCAGACTTCAGGATAACACCCTTTCGATGCATCCTCCCTGAAATGACTTTGTTGCTTGTGTGCTGATCCTTCCTCCTTTGCGGATGCCAGAGTGGACACGCGCTTCCGTGACCCAAATTCCTGTGGTAAAAGCGTAGCAGATGCTGCCGGCGCAATACAAGGCGCGAGAGCTTGGCATGTGCTTCATTCAGTTCCACAGATACATAGGTCGCAGGTAAGGGAATCCAGAACACGCTTGTCTACGGCTTCAACGGCTTCAACCAAAATCACGTACCGCCTGTGGACATCACTGCGCACAAAACACATCCACCTCGCAGATATCCCAAGACCCAACAAAAACCTTGTTTGTCCGAGGAGGACGTTCTTCTCTGGCGCAAGTCTTGCGACGGCTCTGAGTGCGAGTACTACAGCGTGGGAAACGGCTACTGCTTGATGAGGCCCTGTAGTGCAGGGTTATCCCACCCACGAGCACATGCGGGTCTTGATTGTGGTTTTTCAGTTCTTCTAGTCATAGTGGCTGAGGACTTCTGACCACCAGGAGATGCAGCGTCTGCAGATGATGGAGAACGAAGAAGCCAGCCTCTTATGTTTTTCCTTCACAGAAGGCTTGAGTCTTCGGGTGTCTTTGCGTGCAGTTGTCAAGTCACACCTGGAAGAACCGCAAGTCAACTCACCAGCTGAGGTGGCGAGGCTAGCTAAGAGCGGCATCCGGCTAGGCCGGGATTGCGGGCCTGGCGTGGTTTTAGGCAGGGCTTTGATGTGTACGGGCGTATGAGGAGGAGTGTTGATCAAGTCAAGCCTTTGAGCATGCTTAGCGGCAGACTTGAACCCCAAAGAAAGCTTGAACTCTACAGGTGCCCCTCGTAGACCTTAACCCTAAGATTACATGCAGAGAGGGAGTAGCAATGCGCCCTGAAAGCAGGGAATGGAGTGGGGGAAACCCCTATAACACTTGCTGGCTTGGCATGCAGAAGGAAATTTCGGAGAGATGCCCACTCGCAGCTGTAAAACACCAGAAGTTTGCCGAAGCTGCAGATACTGCTTCCGCCTCGGGGCGCGCCTCTGCTCCGCCAGCCACTTCGGCCTGAATGCTTCTGCGTTGATTCGTGTTTTGCATCTTGGAGAGCTTCTTGCACTACCTGAACCCTACAAAGCCTTGAGAGCCCTAAGCTTGCATGTCGTCATCTCTGCATGTCTTGCTTTACGCTCCCGTTGGTCCCTTGATGTTGCAGCGGACTCGGACCCGCAACCAGCAATGGAGTCTAAGAGATTTGCCAGGAGCTCAAGGCCACAACAAGTTGAGATCTGCAAGGGAAACCTGCCCGGGAACCAAACAAGAACAATTTCGATGAATGTCGAACACGAGCAAATGCCTCAGGCCTAAATACCAGGAACCGCCCGTGAGCCTGTTGACGGCAAATGGAGTTTTCGCCCATCTGCTGGGGACACAGCCAATGAAGAATCTGAATGTTAAGAACTCAGGCCGCTTTGCCGCAGCATGCCGCAACTGTCTGAAGCATTCTGAACCTTCTGCATGGTTAGGGATGACTCGACGAAGGAATCGCCCAAAAAGATGTCCTTATTTTCCGGAAACCCCGGTTTGTGGGTCTTGGGATGACTGAGGTGTGGCTGATTCCATCCAACTGTCGCGTCCGGAGTTTGGGACCCACACCACCCCAGATCTGGCAAGACCGCCAGAACAGGACCTTGCTCTGAGAGTTCGCTTCGTTTTCTGATGACGCATCCAGGAGTCGAGTCTATGCCAGTATGTTTCCTCTGCGATGTTGGCCACGACTCTAGGGCATGATACGGAACTGTACCATCTGTACCCTTCAGTGCGTTCCGAGCAGTTCCGAGCAGTGATTTGTCCATTACCCGTATTGCGTCAGATGTCTTGTCAAAGTCAGTTTCTTTCTCTGGAAACCCTTCATACTTGACATGTTTCATGGCTTCACCCATTCCAATGTGGGCACTAAGTAGGTTGCTATCGTATGTACATGTATGCTGGAAACACCTTGATGCGGCGTTGGACGGTTGGACGCAACAGACTGAGCAACAAAACCCAAACACTTGGAGACCTGCGCACAGCCGAATGTCTTTGATCCTCCACCCCCTGGTTCCTTTTGCATGGTATCCACAGACTTCCGGATTTCGGGTTTTGAGTTTGGCGCTCGTGCCCACTGTATCCCCAAGTATCACTTGCCGGAATCACGGCATCGCAGAAGCTTCTCTCGTGCAGGACGACCCCTGCAGAAGCTTGGCCGGTGGAAGTTCAGCTCTTTCACTGCCCGAAGACCGTGCCCTTAGCCATCCTCACGGCGCACCCATTGGCATGCTACCAGGGTGTAATTTGAAGAACCTGAAACCTGTTCCTTTCCTGTGTGTCACCCAAGACAGTCCGATTATAAGTTGTTATGATAAATAAACCTTCGCCAAATCAGTGTCTGGGCTTTTGACGTATGGGTTTAAGCTTTGGGGCTCTTGGGGTGGGAAAGACTCGGGTTGATTCACGTTAGGCTAATGCATTTGCACTCTACGAGCCGGATCAACACCATAAGCCTTATACGACCCGGAGGTGCCCAAATGCGGGACAACATCCACAATCAACTGGGCATTGCAGATGGAAGGCCACATAAATTTGAAGCATTGTTTGTTCGGAAACAAAAACTCATCTCTGACTCAAGCTCGAGTTGACGACAGAGGTGAGGAGGACCTTCGCGCACTGGTACATGGAGCCAGTGTATTTTTGCGACATCAAGGAGCCTCGACTCAAGCCGTTCGCAACCGAATGCTTTGCAGCTCTTTCGGACGGGTGTATCAAACTCTTAAGCCCCCCAAACTCAACGGATGTAAGCATTGGCAGGTCCTGGAGAGTTTTCCGAATCCTTCATGGTCCCGGAGCTGCAGAGGGCGGCAGCTGACGGCGCCGTCCCGACGCTCGAATCGCGCGAAGTACGATCAGCAGCGATGGGTGACGCGTCGCTTTCTTGGCGCCTCCTTTGGGCGATGTCACCTTCCCGAGGCATGCCAAAATGTCGGGTGAGGACTGGAGCAATGCCATGATGTGCCTCCGCCAGCATATGAGCCAAAGTATCGACACTGATGGACCCTGATGAAGGCGGCAGCATCATGAAGAGAGACGCGAGATGACCGTGCAGACCGACGCCACGGGGCACAGCTAAGGTACAGGGCAATCCACCGCTACAAGCCGGGAGCTGAAGCCTGTATGCAAGTTGGTCTACGGGACTCCATCTGCTCAAGGAATTGCACGAATGATGCTTTTAACATTCCGTAGTTTGTGAGAGAAGAAACCCAAATACATCTCACTCGCAGACCACCACTGACTTGGCTCAACCGCCGGACAACAAGTCTACTTCGGCGCATTCTCAGGAAGAAAGGCAGTGTGATGGTTGTTAGGAATGTTAGGGGCCGGGCACAGGGCAGGGAGAGGCTGCAGATTTAGTCAAGGGCTTGGCATTTAGGAGAATTACAGATCAGGGCCAGTCTGCATTGCCTGTCCAAGGAACAGTATGATGAGAGAGTGTCTGTGGACAGGGAGTTCCTTCCGCCGGCGCACCTGTGCCCGTCGCTTTGCCAGTGGCAAGTTTCTGCAAGTCCAGCATTGGTCGACCGTAGATGATTCCAGCCAAGGTTTTGCTGCCTGTACGGACATGGTCGACAGCATGTGGTTTTGGCCAGAAATCCATACGTAAGGACGGGTGGGAGCGATCAGCGGCACTGATGGTCGTGAATTGGGAACGGTTCTTGTCATAAAAGCCCAAAGGCACACTGCCTGTCCTCGTCAGGATGACATCGTACTTTCGGTTCTCATGGCTGAACAACGTTGCGGTCTGGGGCAAGCACAAATGGACAGCCTCTCCACTTCTCAGTGTAGTTGTGCATCCGGTGAGATGGTTGCAAGACTGAAACAAGATGTTGCGACTGCAGCTGCCAGGACGACCTGGGAAGGTTTTAGAGAATGGTTAGCGAGTCTTGGCTGCCATGTCCACGTCGTCGAGCAGCCTGCGAAGAGTTCAACATTTGTTGGACCGTGTGCCCCTAACACCAAGGTTCGTGGTGCATGCTCGCAGCATTATGCCGGGAGGGTTTGCCAATGGCTACTTGACTTGATCGCACAGATGCAGATGCACTTCTGATCGACTGTATGAATCTGGCACGGAAGACCGGCAGCTGTGAGTTTTTGTAGTAAATGCTGATGCTCAGGTCTGCAATGGGCCTGTGACTCAGTAGGGGAATTTCAGAGCCTCCGGCCAGCGCTGCGGAGCCCTCTAAGCGGCGGGGGCTACAGTGAAGCCGGGACATACTCGGGTGTCAGAAAGCCATTGCAGCATGGCAAGGTCTGCTGCGTGCTTGCCAATTGGTGCCAGACATCTTTGAATGCTCCTTTACGATACTCCCACAACAAGTCAGGTGCTCTGGCCATCCACTAGTGTTTCGCGACCGAGTTCACTACTCTTGCCACCTCTCGGACAAGTGGAAACCCACCCCCAGCATACATAGTCTGAGACCAGAATGTATAGGGAGGTCCGGGACTTGGGACCCGGCAGCTCTCAGCTGCGTGTCACTTGCGAGGCATGGCACGGGCCGGCTACGGAGGAATGGCTCATGTTTTGATTGTTTGAGTTTTTTCGTGCCGGTGTGAGGGAGGGGAAAGTTCCCTTCCCAGAACCATCCAACACGCCTCCCAAAATCGGCGGATAAATTGCAGGATGGCCACCCAAAGGCCCAAAAAAGGGACCCTAAGCCCTTTCCTCAAGAAAGGACCCTTTTGCCCTGCTTCTTGAGGCCAAAAACATCCACCAGTCTTGCAGCCAAAGTTCTCCGCGGCTTCCTGGCACCGCTCTCCACCCGTTTGTGTGTCGCCAGCCCAGTTGCTCCCGGTTGATGTTACAGGTCTAATGGCTTTTGGGTTGAGGGCGATTCCTGGAACGTTTAAACTGCTGATTGTGCGAGGCGAGACCAAGTTTTATTCCCTTTCAGCGGAAGACATCTTCCACATACGTCCGTTGAGCGTCGGGGGTCTCAGATGTTGCAGTGTTCAGGGCGCATGTTGGCACATACTGGGAGATGGTTCACTTTCACTCTCCTGGCCTGCTCCACAGGACATGGTGCATGACGAGCGCTTCCTGGCCGGGTCTTCTTTTCTGGACACCGCAGTGGCCACTTGCAAAAGTTGTGAATGGGGAAGAACTTCCAGCAACCGATGTATCTTTTGATAAGCTGAGCTGAGGTCCTGCATCTGGAGACGCTGCACGACGACATTGCAATGCTTGATGATGTGCTTTGCAGGAGGCGCATGGTGCCTAAACTGCTACATACATCCGCATCCAAGAGGACACGCAGATAGATCGTTTCGGGAGCGCCCTCTCTCTATGTTGACTTCCAAGTGCTCACTGCTGAGTGATGCAGGTTCTCTTTCTGTGGTCAGTTGCCGCCGTTTCCGCAAGTGCTGCCTGGTAAAAACATCCGGGACAGCATGCTCGACACTTGGCTTGCATAACAAATGCTTGCCTTTGCGGAAGCAGGACCTTTGACAGCGAAAGGAAGACTTAAGGGAGAATAGGAGGGACCCTTAGGAGGACCACCTTGTGTAGATCCTTACTGGCTTCAGGTCTACGGGGAGCTACTGCATGATCAGACCCTCTGTAGCCTAGATCCACTCCCAGGTTCAGGGCTGTAGGGTTCAGTCTCGCCTTTTTTTCCCAACACGCGGCTCAGCTTGTTTGCCACAGGTTCCCCCCCCATAGCATCAGAATGAAGCCGCCATAAAGATCAAGAGTCCTCGTTGAAATGGGCAGCTGTGCACTTGGACACAGCGTCGCGGGTTTGGCAGTCAGGACGGTGCCATCAAAGAGCACTGCAGCTTCAGTGAGAAGACGTTGCAGTGGCGGAACTGCACGGCTCCTGCCTGGCCGGAGAAGCTTGGAATTCAAAAAATGGCAGCTTGCACTGGCACGATTGCACAAGCCATCACAAGTCTGAAGCGTAGGGGAAAGAAGCAGAGCGTGATTCGACATGATCGATGAAAGCCTGCAGAATGAGGCTGTGGACGCCATCGCTGAGAAGCCTGATGATCGAACACTACGGCGACGACTTCAGATGGCTTGGGTACTCCACGGATCCACGTCATCTGATGCCGATGGATGCGAAAATAGAGTGGGAGCAGCTTGCTTCGGGTTGTGCAGGTCAAAGCAGACGTCTGGGTATATTGCCTCTCTTCAGCTCTCTTGCCTCATATCCCCTAAGGCCTGCCCTCTGTGCCCTCAAAGCCCAAAGCCAGGCAGCGCAGCCTGCCTTGGCCCAGCGCTGGCTCCGTGCCATGGAGCGCCGAGGGATCCAGCCGCAGCCTCGCAAGACACACGGGCGTTCCCCCCGCATGCGGACGTCGATAGAGCAGGTCATGGCTTCAGAGGGTTGGATGCAAGGACACACCCAAAAGCCCGATCCTGAAATGTAGCAGAATGTTTCGCAGTCGTTTGGCATCTGCGAGGGTCTGTAGAAAGTCCACGAGATTGCACGCCGTCCAATGGAGGAGGGGTTAAAGCACCGAGCCCTACAGGCCAAAGACCCTGAACCCTTATTTGGACCTTTAAATGCCTACCCCAAAGCCTAAATCCCAACCATCCCAAAGGCCAGGGATTATCGCCTGGTCTTCATTGCTGGCGGCTTGCGCGAAGGGAGAGGCCTCGGTTGATACCTCGAGATTCGTCGGGGTTTTACACGGGTGGGTGTGGGGGGTTTGGGGGAGGGCCCTGCCAGTCCTGCCAACACTTTCGGCTCTTTTGAGGCACAAGAACTGGGCGAAGCATCATTGCGCGAGATGCTGGACAGAAGGCGCGCACGCAGGTTGTGCAAATTGCGCAATGGTGCCCGAAAGTCACCAAGCCTTACTGATGCGCCATACCGCACCCACTCGCTCCTCAAGACTGTCCAACTCAAGCCCCTATATCTCTGCAGCTTGCCACCAAGCCTGCCCCGCACTCAGCCCGACGTGTGGGGTGTTAAGTTGTGCCGTGAGGCTGCAGCCCAACCCATACACAGTGAAGTCCGTGAGGCGACTGCGCCGCCCCAAGCAGCCTCAGGGCTTTCAATAGGAGATCTGCAAAGTTTTTAAAGCCCATTTCACAGCTTACAATGGCTGATAGACTTACGTTTGTCAACTAGCAGTGCTGTAACTGTCTCTCTCTCTCTCTCTATATTTCTCCCTCTCTGTTTTGTTTTCGCTCGCGCGCCCTCCGTCTCTCTACCTCTCGCTCGCTCGCTCGCTCGCTCGCTCTCTCTTTCTTTCGCTTTCTTTGCGGGATGTCAGACAGTCCGCAGACGAGGGACCGGCCATAGAAGCCCGAGGAAGGGAGTCGTTTTGTTGACCAACTCCAAGAGATAATTAGCATATCTTCTCAAGTTTCGATGCGAGTTTCGCCATGTCGGGGCCTCCGTACGCTCAGGTTTGGTCGCGAGCACGGCGACGCACTTCTGCGAGAGATGGGTGCACAGGTTTCGACCGAGGCGTTGTCTCAGATACCGAGAACTCGGCAAGAACACAGAACTGCAAACACCTGTGTTGATGCACGGCTGTTCGATGCAGGCGTCTGCTGCCCGAAGAAAACGACGCCTTGCAAAGTCGAGGTGGGATGGATAGATCATGTGGGGACTGACAATGAAATGGGTAGGCAAGTTTCCTGCTGTTTCCAGAGGCAGTGTGCAGGTCTGTGAGAGGTCATGACCGCCCAGAGAGCGTTTCGCATCCGAATGGCACTGGCGAGCACTTGCCAGGCAGATGAGCAGCGACAGCGCGTGATTTTCCATCTGCGAAGTTGCCCCGCGCTGCTTCTCTGGCACGAAAATGGCCAAGCACTTTGTGTTGTGGCACCGCCGCCCTAATGATTACCATTGATCGGCGGTTCGCGCGGGATCCTTGCGCGGCATTTGCTGGATGAGGACAGGTCATGACAGATCCAAACTACAACTCGCCGCCCATTCCTCAAGTGGACAGGCATGGATAGATGATTTCTTCTAAGTTCAACGAAGTGTGCTCAGCAAGTCAAGTGAGCATATCCGTGGGTAGACTTGTGGTCAGCTCGAAGAGATCTGTAGTCACATTGTTCCGTGGACTCAGATCGATACCGCGGCACTGTCCTGCGTATTAGCGCGCCATCACCCGTAGCCATAGCCAAGCAGCCGTGCCTGCAGCGGACGACGCACTTGGCTATCCAGCGGCAATGCGCAGACCCGGCTACTCCAAGCGACAGCGTTCTCGATCACCCAAGGCATCAAGACACGGAAAGATGCGAGAGTCGTGTTTCACCCATTCCCCCTTGGGAGATCTTTGCAAGGCTCCTCAAAGGTAATGATGGACGGTGACTGGTCCCTGTTCAGAACGAAAGGCAGTCCGACGAACGACGTCGCCAATACAGTACTCTGAATAGCCAAAGTCCATTGATGTTTCTGCATGCTGCCATTCGTTCTGCCTACTCCGCGCAGCTTGCTCCAGGCTGAAGTGAACACCAGGCGCATCTCCAATGCGCTCTGTCGCATGATCCGCTACCCAGAACACCGACCTGAAGGCAGGCCCAGGGTTTAGGTTCTGGGGTTGCGGGATCTCTTGTGATCTCCGCAAGACCTGCGGTGTGAGACCTGAAGCCTACATTGCCCTGTCTGAAGCGCTCTCGCGATAGGACTGGTGGTGGACTCATCCGGGAAGGTTGCGCTCTCCAACTTGGTGTCCGCATGGGCCGAAGCCGAAGGCTTGACAAAAGAGAACATCCTGGACACGGTCCAGGCGTGCACGTCGGCTTTCTTCAGCTTAGGGCTCATCGGCTTCGTGCGCAGGACCTTGTTTAAACTCTAAACCCCTCAAGACGAGGATGGGGAGTCGCAAGCACGCCCGTCCCCAATTCCCCCCAAGTCCGCATACATTTGGAAAAAGTGAAGTTGCTTGCCTTATGGCGCGGTAGAGCTGGTCTGTGAACCCTATACAGCGCGCCTGGGGCTTTCTAGGGCTTAACCATCGCAGAAGAGATGTAGACCCTCACTCCGTTACTCATCGATGTCTCCCTTCTTCAGGCGCACATGTGGCAAGACACGGAAGTGCGGCGCTACTCGATCCTTGGGGAAGGAGCATGTATGGCGATTCGCACCTTGACGCATCCAGTTTGATCATGCAGGATCTCCATGACCCTGAAGTCCCTCTCTACCATACGAGTTGGGGGTCATTACGGTTTAGGGGTCAAATCTAAAGCGAGTCTGAAGCAGAACAACGAGCTAGTGGCCTGATTGATCCACTTAAGGTGTGCATCCTTCCAAGAAGGAGTCGCGCGGTGCGAATTCGAAGCCTACGCAGCCAAGGAGGGCACTCTTTGAGGGTCAAAATTTCTACATTCCTACAGAGTCTACCTGTGACGCACCCTTGAAGGGCTGGCATTGCTTCCTGGGGTTCAATGGCGAGAGAATCGTTTCCAGCGCAAAACGTTTAACTGTTAGATATTGCTGGCGTTGCAGGGCGCAGAGTTTAGGGTGTTCGTAAAGATCCCTCAATCAGTAGCCGAGTTAAGAATGGACATGTCGAGGATGTGCCTCTACGTTCTGCAGTGTCATTCCTCGGCTATAGTCTTGGGGTCTCAGAGGAGCTTCTGGCGAGTGAAGGCGGAAGACTTCGAAGACAAAAAGCGGCGCAACGGCAATTTCTCGGGAAGGGTCAAGACCGAGCGAGGTCTGGCAAAGAAGGAGACCCCCTGGGAGGATGACGAAATGGAACCTTCACCGGAGGCGAACATGGACGACCCAGCATTTTGGAGTGGATACCTCTACGCAAAGAGAGAGAAGGAGGCCGACGAGTGAGTGCAATGTTATGCAATGTTCACGGAAAAGAACAGCCTTTTGGCCAGGCTGAAAGCTCGGTGGCCGGAGTGTATAGGAGTGTGTGCACTTGCAAGATTTTCCTTGGCTCAGTTCAAGAACATCAGCTTTTTGCTTGGCATCGTGGAGCTCGGGAGCCACGTAGAGTCCGAGTTATTGTGGCGTTATTGTTGTCTTTCATGTAGTGCTCGGTTTTAAGGGGAGAGCTTGATCTGAGCTACTTCATGCCTGGGGTTCACGTTGTGCCGGGTGTGCCGGGACTTTTTAACACAGTAGCGACAGTGCCCGAACAGGGCAGATGATTCCCAGCAGCGGATCATTTTACACACGAAGCGAACAATACACAGTTACCATCCACCTCCCCTTTGACCAGTTCAGCTCCAAAGTTTTGATCTCCCAACCTCTTCACGCCGCTGTTGTGAAGTTTGGTTTGCGTAGCGCAGCAGCGCCCAGCTGTGGTCGATTGACGTGAGTGCACCGCAAGAAACACGACGGACTCTGGATGCCTGCCCTTCTGTCAAGCAGCTGTGGTCAGGCTCTTTTACAACCAACTACTGTGAACTTGACCCAAAGCTCTAAACCCGAACACCGTCCGAAAACACCCAGACTGACAGGCTGGAAGCAAGCTTGGCCTCGACGCACTTGTCACTTGCGTCTTTCGTCTGTTGGCCCTGAGTCCCTGGAGCTGTGTGTGCTGAGTTATTGGCCTCAACTTCCAACTTCCAACCTCACAGCATGGTTTAGGAACTGCCAACGCTGGCACAAAACAGATGGTTGCAACGAAGCCATGTGCGACAACTCGGACCCGGCGAATACAGCATGCCCACGACGGCACTTAGGGGCGGCGCGGCCCACTCTCAATGGCCGCGGGCGGGAAAGCTTGGCCATTCGTAACTCGGGTGAGGAGTCATAGCAATCGATGCGAGTTTTTTAGGCAGTTGGTCGACAAAATGCATCAGCTGATTGCATAACGATCACGACAGCTGTGAGGGTGTTACAGTGTTGCGGATATGTGAGAGCTGGCATGTTAACCCCCCTTGCGTCATCATCAAGCATGACTCTGCTGTTGGATTGGTGTGGCTCCAGCTTACATGGAAGATATGTGTCATGGCGCCGAAGAGGATAGCTGCGAACTGTTACAACCGTAGGGATGCAAGAACGATGCAGACCAGAGCCCACGGCCTTTGCGGTTGAGTGACTCGAGCTCGTGCCCCGTCGAGCCAACAGCAGGGAGGGTCAAACTTCCAGAATTTCAATCTCATGGTGAGGTGGTGTCAGAAGTGGGTTCATTCCAGCCTAACCTTCTCACAACCAGAACCTCACACGCACTGTAATCATCATAGGCACAGCACGTAGCTGTTGATGCACGTTGGTCCAACCGCGGCTGGACCAGCGCGCAAAATGCCAGGCGCATCGCTGTAGAAACAGCCTGGAGCATTCTATTTCCTTTGGCGGCGTGTGTGTGCGGTTGCTGCCGACGCGAAGAGTGAACATGCGTACATGTGCGTACACTGTCTGCCTGTTCGTGCTGCTGACTGCTGAGCACTTTGATCAGATGGTGGCAGCAAGGGCTTCGTCAAGGAAGGCCGAGAGGAGCGGCGTAAGCGGTGCATCGGCGTTTCTGAATTCTGAGATGACACTCCTTCTGCATGAGACTCCTTGCAGGATACCATCTTCGTTGGCGGTTTGCGCAAGAGCACCACAGAGGCGAAGGGGTTGCGTGTGTCGAAAAGAAGCGTACTGCAACTCGAGCATACAGCATCTGGCTCATGCTCTGAGGACAAGGTTGCGGGGCACTTCGCAAAATTCGGCCAGGTGGGGAAGCATTTGCCAGTATGTTGCAGTAAGAGAAAGGCACGTTGCCTTGTGGAGTTGGTGTTTTTTTACGCTGAGGTGTCCAATGTGGAGATCAAGAAGCAGCCCGATGGAACTTCTCGCGGCTTTGCCTTCGTGACGTTTGCCGAGAAGGACTTGCTGCTTGCCCTTGCTTCATTTTGCTTCAACAAGCAGCTTCTTGAAGAAGCTTCACTAGAAAGGGATGTTGGCTGGCAAAGAAGAGATGAGATGACCTGCCAAGTGCAGGCCTCCGTTGCGAAAGTACTAGAAGCCCACTCCAGCCACATGTTACTTGGCTGCGCTGAGTTCAGCAGGCCTCTGCTGTTATGCGTTTCTGTCGACATGCCAAGGATTGACAACAAATGGGTGGATGTGAAGCCCCAAGTAGCTGCCGTCCCAAAGGCCCTCAGCTCATGAAGCGATTCCCTTGACTTCTTGACATGGACATATTTGTCAAGTTTCCTGCTTCTTCAGCCATGCCTCCCAGAACCCACGTGACAATGTGGCTGCGAAGAAAGAGAAAGAAGAGGCCCGGCTCGGTAGATGGGGAGAGCTACCGCCTTCCCTGGCATGACACCGTGGAGTGTGAGGCCAAAGACACGCATGACGACTACGAGTCGGGCTTTGCGGAGAAGTATTTGCAGGTGCCGGCTCTCTGTCCAAAACGTGACTGTTGACAACCGTAAAGCCCTAGCAGGCCTAGACCCTGAAGGATCCGCTGCCTCCGATTGTAGCATCCCTCGTAGTTCAGCCGTGCTGCACTTGATGGTTGATCCTGCGCTGACGTGAGTGGGTTGCTGTTCTTCATACGCCCGATGCCCTTTTTACCACGTGACAAGACCGTGTACGATAATTACTGGTAAAACAAGGAAACCGCAAGAAACCAGCACTCAGGGGCATTTAGGGTCCTCTCACCTCATTGATACTGTTGCAGGCAGCAGCAGCCATGCAACAAGGATCTGGTGCCAGTGCTTTTGCTGAAGTACAGGAAAGTTCAGCCACGAAAGCAAGCTCGAAGATGCTCGAAGCAGGATTGAAAAGGATGGAGGGATACAGCACTCGGGGGATTTTGGTAGCCCAGTCCCGGATTCAGGCTGCTGATTGCTGCTGATCATGCTGCTTCGTGCCAAACAGCTCTGACAGTCACGTCAATAAGTGCTAAGGTGAATCCTCCAGCAAAGAGGCCAATGAGGGAAATTCCAATCAGATGGGAAACATGATGAAGGCCGCAAGCTTGTGAAGATGGGGTTGGGTTTCTGGACTCACGTTCACCATTGTTCGGCCCCAGACGACCCTCATGGCTGTTGGTTGTGCAATCTCATGGGTCATTCTTCGGTGATGCAACAGCCTGGCTAGTCAGCTTCAGCAGCAAATGCAAATTCTTGGCGAGGCAATGATGAGTATGATGCCCATGATGATGGGCAGCCTGGACTCTGTCAGTGTTCAGAGCTAATGTTGACCTCACGTGCATGGTTCAGCGCAGTGTCGGTACATGCGGCGGCAAGCAAGAGGCAAAACACAGATTGACATGCTTAGCCCTTTGGCGACTGCTTTGGCAAGGGTGTGAGGAAGAAGGCACGTAAACTCGGAAGCGTTCGTGGAACCAACTTTCCACTAACAAAGTGCCGCCCAAGCCGAACCAAGGCATGAACCCCATGATGATGATGGGCTGTGGCAACTGCGGCGGTGGCTGCGGCGGCGGCTGCGGTGGCGGCTGCGGTGGCGGCTGCGGCGGGGGCTGTGGGGGTGGCTGCAGTGGCAACTGTGGCGCCGGCTGCAGCGGAGGCTGCGGCAGCTGTGGCACTGGCTGCGGCGCCGGCTGCGGTGCCGGCTGCGGTGCTGGCTGCGGTGCCGGCTGCGGCGGTGCTGGTGGTTGCGGTGGCTGCAACTGCGGCTGCGGTAACTGCGGTGCCGGCTGCGGTGGCTGTAGTGCCTGTGGGGCTTGCGGGGCCTGTGGCGGCTGCGGTGCCGGCTGCTGCCCAGGCTGTCCTTGTGGTGGCTGCGGGCGCGGAGCTTGGATGTGCTTTGCATAAGCTTCAACACATGCCGTTGCAGAAAGACTGTCAATCCTACTGCAGGGAGTCGCTTGAGCAATTTGCAGTATGTTGCAGTGCTGCATCGGCGTCGAGGTGTGGAGGCTGCCCAGGCTGCTGCGGCTGCGGTGGCTGTCCAGGCTGTGGATGCAGTAGTGGTAGCTGCGGCAACATGGCGAGATCGGCGCACATTGGGCTCCGGCAGGGACTGGTTGACATTCTAATTCAGAGGAACAGGTTCACGAGTCTTCACTGCTTGCCGGCACTGGCACACGAAGTTGTGGACCTGCATGACCGCCGGTCATGTCAATGTGCTCCTGCTTGCTGCGTCCTTGTTAACTTGCCAAGTAAAGGTCCGTTTAGGTGCTCAACCGGAGTACAATCGAAGAGAACTGGTATCAGCTCTTGCTGGCTTGTGCATGTTTGCACAGACAGCGTCTGTTCAATAGAATGTCTATAAATGACAACTGGCACGCTGCCAAATGAAGCATCAGGTAGTTGTGGAAGCTGTGGTGGCTGTGGCAATTGCTGCGGTGGCTGCGGCAGCTGTGGTAGCTGTGGTAGCTGCGGTTGTGGCTGTGGCTGCTGTCCTGGCTGTGGCTGCTGCGGAGGCTGTGGTTGCGGCGGCTGTCCTTGTGCAGGCTGCGGAGGATGCAGTGGCTGTGGCTGCATGGGCTGTGGCAGTAGCTGCCCCGGGGGCAACTGCAACGCCTGCAGCACTGGGTGTGGGGCATGCGGCAGCACGCCAAGCGGAGCAAGCGGAGGAAGTGGAGCAAGCCCCTAGGCTCGGAGCTCCAGAGTCGAGAGATGTGGTGCTACATTGTGGAGCTATTTGTTGTGCTGTTTTGTGGAGGGGTTCCGTGCCTTTCTGCCTTTCCACCCTTTCACTATCTCTCACGGCAGTCCTAGGCTGTGGCGGTTGTGGTGCCCAAAGCTCTGGGCCCCCAGCTGTGGAGGATCAGGAAGGCCGCCCTGCCAAGGGCTCCGATCGCTTTCAGCCCTATTGATCCAAACTCATCTCACTGGTCACGATGACCTGTTAATGGTAGTTACAGCTGACGCGGCCGTTTGCTAGACACAGGAAGTTCCAGCACTCAGTTCAAAGAAAAAGGGATGAAATTGCAGAGGGCCAAACGAGAAATGCTCCAAACACCTTCCAGAAACCCCCAACCGTGGGCAATAATACTGCAGGAAGCATGATCTAGATTTCACCAAAATCTGCACAGGAAGAGGGTTGGATTGATAAAGAGATTGTTCCAGCTCAGCACAATTCAACACAGTTCGATCAATGAGCCGTCTCACAGTGCTACGTGAAGCCAGCTGGAAATGTCATCGCAGAAATCAGGGTTCTGAAGCTGGCTGAGACAGGATGTGTCCTGTTGTACGATTGTAGCTGTTCACGCATGTGAGCGGTGGGTTTGGAGACAGTTATGAACGTGAGGAAAGTTGCTCACCTCAGAATCAGACGTTCCTGTTGAGCTAATGAGACCGCAGCTGTCTCGGCCGCCAGTTGCCGAGTTTGGCGCAGAGGCTTAGTTCGAGTTCCAACTCCTATCCTCGTGTTTCTAGCGCCATCATTTCCAGGCAGTGGGCAGCTCGCACGATCATCCAAGTTCCGCTTCTTGTTCATCTGCATACACAAGAGTACGCTACCGTCCTGCCGGAATACAGTGGTAAGTGCGATGCAGTACGGGTTCCAAAATTCGGGTACTGCCCCTGCCCCGACACAGAATCCCCTTTTTGAGTTCCGTCGTTGGCTTTTTTGATCGTTTAAAAGCTTGCAGGTCATGTCCAGACCTGGGCAGGTCCTTGCAGCGATCCTTGTGGCAGGTCGCGAAGTGTTCGGTGATCTGATGTTGAGTTGAGGGTTTAGGGGGCAGTGATACCACAGGCGTGCGGCTTTTTGTAGGCACAGTCAAGTGACTTAGGTCGGCATCGCCAATGCATGCACCCGCAACCCACCATCTGTTTGCCGCTCTCCCTGACACCAGGGAGCGCGTTCTGTGCGCCACATGTGCCGAATGCAGCTCCACGCGTAGTTCCTCTGGCCGAGAGACGAGGTCGGGGCAGTGCAATGTATCCTAAATGTATCCTAATCGGTTTGATGTGTGCTGTTGGTCTCCTCGCGCGTGCACATTTGAAGCCCTGATGCTCATGGAAGCTCACTGACGTTCTTTCGCCTGTTTTGCAGGAGCCCCCAACGCGCGACCTGAGAGTTGGGGCCAGAGCGTAACTCGGCAACTGAAAAACTCGCGGTTGATGTCGGCCGGTCCTTCTAGGAATCAGAGTGTCAGGTTTGAGGATCCTGGCTCACATTCCATCGCTCGATCGTAGTAGACATCTGTACACATCTGTGGACCATGGAAGCCCCCAAGAAGCTGACAAAAAAGGCCCTGGTAGCTTCGACGCTGGGCGTGGTCGCCGCATGGGCCACGGTGTGAAGCAGCAGTGAATTTGTCGCAAAGGCACTTGCAGCATCTTCCAGAGATGATATGGTCTTCCAGCGCAGGCTAAACGCTGATTAATCCATATTGGCATCAAACATGCTTGCAGTGAATCGGTTGCTTTGAGTTTCTGCGCTGCGCGCATGATCAACTGCACGTTAAGGTAATTAAGCCGTTTGTGTGTTTTTGTATTTCCATTTAGAAACTCTGAGGTCGCAGCAGCGGTTGCGCGACGTGCTGGAGATGTGCCTCGGACAGCATTCTGATGCATTCTGTTTTGAGTGGGTGTTGATTAGCTCCTATAGTCGAATGATGTATGTGTTCCCCCCGGACCACTTATCTGTGAACTGGGGCCTCCCTCCTGTCGCGTCTTTTGTCACGACTGGGTGAACACGCGCATCTGTACAAGCTCCCTCGGTGCACTCTTTTTGGCTACCAGGTGGACTCGAATTCGGTACGCGTAGTAAACGCGATGGTTACATGGCCAGAGCTGCTCTCATCTCCGCCTGTTCTTCAATGGCTGGGGGTCGGTTTAGGTGTACAGACAGCGTTCCTCCTCAACACCTGCAGAGGCCTGCGTGACCAGGTAAGTCGCCGATTGCCACAGTGGGAGGCTGCTTGGAATAGGCAGGTGGCCTCTCGTAAGTTCCGGAGGATTGAATTCATCGCTCGAGTTGCAGCCACGCAAGCCTGGTCACAGCGGGCGGATGAGATCCAACAGATCAAAGACTTGGCCAATGATGTTCTGAGGAAGCTGCAGAGCCCCTGCTCGCATTGGGCAACGCTTTTGTTCCCTGCTGCAGAGCCCCGTGGTGTGGGGTTTTTGTTGGACTTGTCACTCAGCCATCCCTGGAGTGCCAATCCCCAGAAATCCCGCAGACATTCCCTGCAAAATTGGCTCTGGTTTTTGGGATGTACACTCGGATGTTCCGAGTAAGTATTTTGCAGGTGATGCGACTATAGGAGGTGTAGGAGCCCCTCTGCTCTGAATTCCTCGACAGGGTGTGCAGTCAGCGTGTACGGTCCTGACAACTTGAAACCTCTGCCCCCAGAGCCACACAGCTTGCACCCTGAACCGAGCCCAACACGGGGCCCTCTCAGCATTCCCCCGCATCCAGGCGCGACACCTGCGGTACTCCCGGATTGGTCCCGACCGCCAGCACCCAGTCGTATTTTTCCACGATCGTGGAGGCAGCTCAGGTGGCCGCGTGCAACCCTGACGAGCAGGCGATGACAGGGAGACGAAAAGAGAGGCTTGTAGACTTAAAGCTACGGGCGATTTATTTGTGGGGTTCAAGGCTTCCTGCATATTTTGGGGTTGGGAGACAGTCGCAAGTATAGGCTCTTTTCGGATCAGGTACCGGAAGCCTGGAGGATCCTCCGAACAGTGGTGGCGTTGCAGAAGTGCAGCAGATCTGCTCGAGATGATCGGATGCTGGATGTTATGGCTACACGCCTTGCAAGCTTCAGGATTTAGAGGTACTTAGGTGAAACATAGGTGAAACGTCTGCGTTCCGTGCAACATGCAAGCGACCGCTGGGGTGCCTTCGTGATTTTAAAGATCACGAAAGAGCGCTCACGTTTGAAGATTCGCATTGCCTGGACGGTTCAAAAGTGATGTCGCTGCAGCTCTGCTCGATGCTAACCCTGCAACAGCTGCCCGGCAGTAGACCAACTCAGCATCACAGTGCCTGCTGGATCTCTGGGGTTTTGATCCTGTGGTTGGCGTCTAAGGATGGGTTCTCTGGCTTCTCCTACAAGACTGCATTCTTCTTCCCAGGCCAGCATAAGAGAGCTTCGCAGACGTTTACGTTTTGTAGGGTTCATAGGGTTCTAACATGCAACTCGCTGGAGGACAGGGCGCTCAGACCGTCGGCATGTGCAAAGAGTTGACAGACGAGGCCATTGGCATTTGATGTCAGTACTCCCCACTCAATTTCAATGTCAAGAGCCTTTGCTATCAATTGCCTTTGTTGCGCCGAGCAGTCCAGCACGCTTCTCGGGCAAATCTGACAGGTTCCGAAAGCAAAGGAAATGCTGCGGCCTGAGCAGTGGGAACTTGCACCTTGTGTGTGCAAGATAAGAGGCGCTAGGCGCAGAGTACCTGAGTAATGCAACGAAGTTCCGCCCCCTCAGGTTTGAGAAAGCCAGCGACATCGTAGGCAGGGTGACCCAGCAGACCCAGCATCACTGCCTCCGTTCATGTCGTCGAAGGTGACTCTAAACTCGAGACCTAAATCGCCTGAGCCGCTCAACGGCAGCATGTCAGGCTATGACCTTCTGGACCGTTGCGTGAACGGCCCAAAGGAGGCCAGACATGCGCATGACTTGTTAGTTGTCTTCGATGCTGGTAGGATCATGCGTGCGACCACATAGAAACAAGGAGTGATTGGAACAAACGACTACTTCTGAATGAAACTGTTCACCGACGAGTTGTACTGATACGTAGCATATTTACTGAACTATCTGTCGGCTTTCGTTGAGATTCGTAGGTCGTCGACATTCGCTGCTGAACAGTTCCCATGAATCACTGTTCACGGAAGCTCAAGCCTGAAGTCCAGGAGCTGGACAAAACAGCGGTGTCTCAGCCCGCGATCTTCGTGGCATCTATGGTAGGGGCCTGACTTGGAGAATTTCCTGCACCGTCGCCCACGAAAAGGAAGTTGGTCAGAAATGTGCAACCAGGCCGCTGTGGAGAAGCTGCGTGAGCAGGATGCCGCAGCCATCGACGACGCCACAGTCGCGGCCGGCTTAACCGGCTCTGGAGACTGCTTAGAGGACTCTGGTCCTGTTGACCATAAGCCCTCCCATGTCAGCTCCAAGCCGAGGCCATGGGCCTCTCCCTTGGAGAGTACAGCCTGAGCCCCGAGCAGCAACAGGCAATCTGGTACAGCACCGGCTGCAGCAGACGCATGCAGACGTGCCTCACGTCACGCCATCAGATGACAGCCCCCACATGTCCTAACGTTTCCCCGTTCACCAAACGAGGTGCGCTGAGCTTTGCAGGAGCACTGAGCCTGCTGCCTCAGTAATGCAGCTGTTGTGAAAAAGCCAAAGCGAAGCTGCGAAACCCCCTAAAACCTCAACCATGAGCCCTGAACATCCCTGAACCCTGCGACTGCCCTACCGTACCGAACTCTGAACCTTAGCCCGACCTAGACCCTCAACCTGAACCCTAAGCTGCCACTCCTAAACCCGCTGGGCCCTGAACCTGTGGTGGTTTGGGGTTCTTGTGTTTTGGACCTCGGGGCTTCTAAGGGCTTCAAAAAGGCTTAGAAGACACACTGTATCCTGTGCACAGCATCCTCACTCATTTGTGGGCACGCGAAACGAGAATAACCAGACATCTCCAGGGCAAACATGCAACCATCAGCGGACACCAGCAACATTCCTCAGAAAGGAGCGAAGCACCCCGTGACCTCATGTACAGGACCCTCCTGCATAACTCTTCTTGTGTGGGCCATGTTTCTGTCCTTGTCCTGTGGGCTGTTGCCGCTCACGCTGCTGCAGATAGTGGTGGAGGCCCGCATTTCTCGTCGCCTGGTGCCTTGGTTAGATGATTCGGGCCGCATATCTAAGGAGGCTGCGCTCACTCGAAATGCATACCACGGCTAGGAAAGCTGGGAAGCATAAGACTGCCCTGTGAATGGCACCGTGTGCCGCAGGCAAACCAGCCCGTGCCACAGCCGGCACCGGTGCCGCAGCCAGCGGAAACCGCGGATGAGGAGGCGAATTCTCATTCAGTGGTGCCACCAACACGATCTGAATATGGAAGCCCACATAAGCCAGTTTGACCAGCCGGATCATGCAAACGTAAGCTTGATCAGTCCTCTAGAGGGTAGGGTAGCGCCGTAGATGAGCTGGACAGAATCCTGCCCGGGTAGTTCATGGATTCAATATTACAATGCTGCATCGTTTGCCTAGACTCTTGCCACCTCCGTGTATGGACATGATGAATCCTGATGCTGGCAACCCCTATTGCGGCGAGCTTCTTTGCATTGACCGCACGGCACTGCAGGACTTGAGCCTTTCGCCCACGAGCGATTTGACCAAGCCAGATTTGTGGCATCTGGGTTGCAAATTGACCCTATTTATGCCCTCATTGAATCTGTCAGCATTCCCGACTGAAGTCAAAGTACCGCCCCAGTGCCCGATGCAAGACAAGCGGAGCTGGCAAGGAGCTGCATACGGGAACCGCCCAATCTCAAGACGGCCACCCTGTGCGCTCCAAGAGCGACTATTCAGGGGATATTCAGGGTCTGTGAGGGTTTAGCGCTCCAAGCCTAGGGCCCCCATGATAAATCCCCAGCCCCCACATCCCCCCTCCCATTCCTGCTTCTATTCCCCTCCTCTCTTCTCTCCTTCCTCCTTCCCTCCTCGCCCTAACTTTCTCTTTTCCAGGCAAAACCTTCCGAAACCTGAAGCTGGCACTAAAATGCTGGTCTCCCGGCACGAGAGTCTTTCTGCAAATCCACGACGCTGCAGGGGCTCAAGATACGACTGAGTCGTACTTGATGTCTGGTGTCGCGCGAGGAATCCTGAGGTGAGCGAGTGCTGTAAAAAATGCCTGGAATGAAGCGGAGTCTTGGAATCCCCCCCGAGACACGCCAGACGTTTCTGCAGCGACGGTGAATGTTAGCATGACTGTCTCATGGGATCTCATGACTCGCTGGCTAACAAGCTCTTGATCCCGAACAGCAAGCCCAGGACAGAAATGAGTAGCTTAACTGGAAGTCGTAGCGTCCAATTGCTGGCCCTGCTAGCCTGCAAACTTGTGGAGTGCTACACCCTGAGGAGCATGCAGTGGCCTGCATCTACGAAATTCGGGAAGGAAGGCTGTGGTGGTAATGCTGCTGCAATCTGCTGCTGCAATCTGCTGCTATCTGCTGCTGCTATTTGCTGCCGCAGTCCGCTGCTGCAGTCTGCTGCTTGCTGCCGCTTGCTGCCGCTTGCTGCTTGCTGCATCTTACTCTTGCTGCATCTTGCTCTTGCTGCTGCTTGCTCTTGCGGCTGCTGCTGACAGTTGCTAGTGCCAGCTTGCTTTGGGTGCCTCCGCGAGTAAATTCTCTTGAGGTATATCTTCTTGCAAGCGGATGGGAATGAGGACGCAAAGCTGTCCAAGGCAGACACTTGCTTGCATCCGGAGGTTGACCTCAAGCCCCTTTCCTTGCAGGTTAAACATAGTAAGCCCTAGGACTGCGAGAACCGTGAAACCGCCCGCCCCAAGACTTGCTAAGTTCCGTCTGCTTTGAGCTTCCACCTCTCCCACCTAGGAGCTCTTCAACTTTGCAGCCGAGCACTCGGGTCATCTGCACATCCGTCCAGTTGAGACGATGGAGCGGGGGGATGGTTTGGCCGGAGGGCCGCTGCTTAGGTGTAGGACGGCTTAGGCTTCAGGATGGATTGAAACCTCGAGGCCCACTTCAAGGAGGAGATCGAGCGGGCCACCTACGCGAAGGTGGATCCGAGTGCTGACCTCGACAAGGACGGCGTCGATCTGCAGAGGATAGTCTTTTCACATGAGGTACTTTGCTGTAATGTATGACCACGATCTCCGCCGTCACTTTCTATAGTGGAGACTCCTCACCTGGTCAGCACGAGAACTCGTTTGCTGCTTCCGATCACAACCGTGAAGGACGGGGCACTAAGCATGGAAGAGCTGGAGAAGTATCTGGCCACGCCGCCTCGATGACATTGGTCGGTTTTGGCTTGGCTCTTCTAAGCTTGCTGAGAACTCGCCGATGTCAATGATGTCAAGGTGGGACATAGAAGACTTCCCACAAGAGCTGGAACGAGTAAGGTCTCTTGAAAGGGACCGCATTGCTCCAATTTGCTCCTTTAGCTTTGCGAGTGTGTGAGTGCGGTGCGAACTTTAAAAATGCAAGGCTGAGCCCTCCGTACTTCTGCGCAGGAGAAGTTCAAACTTGCCGATAAGGATGGCGATGGGAAGCTGCAGGGTGAGGACCGCGGGGCTGCGCGGTAGGCACGGGCTTTAATCCTGGCATCTGCTTGTTTCAGGAGGTGGTGGCCATGTACGGCCATGGCGTGGACGAGAAGGTGTTGGAAGCAGAAGCCAAGTCAACCTTCTCCGTGAAGGATCTTGACAAGGCACGCTGCGTGAGTACACGCCCGCAACATCGCAGATGTCGCATGCCGGATATGGGCACGTAGCCCATCATGCCAAATTAGACCGCACGCAGGATGGGAAGCTCTCAGTCCAGGCGGAAGAGCTTGCTGGGTGTACGGATTACTGTAACCACGCACCCAAAATGCAGGAAGGGGGTGAGTCTCTTGACAGGAGTTCTGGCATGACTACCTCCGGCCAGAAGGCGATGACCACGATGAAGACCATCGTGATCGCAACATCACCTTTGCCAACCTGGATAGTCGCTGGGCCCACATGATTCAGTTGGCGCTTGTTTCATTTGCTGAGCCCAAGGTTCCAGAATACCACCTACGTACAATCCTGTCGCTGTCCATGTTTACTGTTAGAGTTGTCGTCAGCCACTTGCTCTAGTTGTAGGCGATGATGATGGCTTCATAGACCTGCCAGAGCTCATGGTCTGGGAGAGCGGGCTGTTCTTCCTTTCGGAAGCTGTCGATGGCGCAGCTTGTTCGCAACAGAGCTGGCAGCTGCGGAAAGCCATGGGAAGCCCAGCGAGCCAAATCACGCCACAGATCCTGCACTTCGCTGACCGTGATGGGGACGGAGAAGCCGGCTTCCAGGAGCAGCAGCAGCAGCCCAAGCAAGGAAATCAAGATAACCAGGGAGTGCCTCTCCACACGTTGCTAGTGACCTATAGTGACCTGCACCCTTGCACATGTTGGGCCCTTCCTGGCGAGAACCTCGCATTTCCTCCTGAAGCAGGAGCTTGTCGATGCATGGCCCGACATCGAAGAAGCAGGCTGGATGAGTGATGTCAGTGAAGCGGGTCGAGCTATCATGTCCTGTGCCCCACGCCCGTTCGCGATAAATATAAATGGTGTGTGCTCGTGGGCAGGCGTCCAGATCCCGCTGCGGGGTATCATCACCCGCGCACTTGGAGAGCACGAGGAGCATTGCCGGGAGGGACCTTGCGCCAGATGGGTGCTGTGAGAAGTGAGAATGGCAATGTCTAAAAGCGTTTACACACGTGCACATGCTAAACATCTCAGACTCCTTCGGAGCGATGCAGGGCGCCCACGACTCCGAGCTCTGAATCCAGTCTCTGCACTGGTTTTGTAGGGGCTTCTGTGGCTGGAACGGGTGAGAAGGACCCATGTGAAGGCCCCGCGAACCCTCATGTGAACCACTTCCTAGCTCCCGAATCGCCAAGGGGCAAGAGGCCCACGGCCATGCAGCAGGTCAGAAAAAGTTCGTCGAGAGTTCTACTCTCCTTGAGATCCAGACATGGGAAGGGCGCAGCTATGCACAGCTAGTGCTTAAGGCTTCGAGGACGGCGTCAAAATCACCAAGGTTCGCGGCCGCGGGCTTAGATTCTCCAGCTTATGCGCAAGATTCGATGGAGTCGGCACGGCCGCAGCGCCCGAAAAGGGGACAAGAAGTACGTTCGAACTCGCCTGGGCTGAGGCGAAGCTATGCAGGCAGCTGCCGACGCAGCCGAGTCTGGCATGGTGAGCGTCGTGGGCAGGATCCTTAGACAGGGTTCAAGCTGAGCTTCAGATAAGGGCTCTTGGGCATCCGTAGAAGAGATGTCTTCCCCAATCTTCCCCAAAATGGAAACCTGAACAAATCCTAAATTCATCTACACCTAAACCCAAGATCGAGACCTCTAGGGGGCAGCTCTCAGGTCTGGATGCTGAGAAGACAGAGGCGCTTTGTGCCAAAGCGTCGGAGCTCTCTGGCAAGAGGCCTGTTGGAGATCCGGGGCTGACATCCGAGCAAGCGCGTCATACGTGATTGCAAGCGGCCCGCTGGCGTGGCGCGCGGCAGTGTGCCTCGAACCTGTCCTCAGGGTTCAGATTGCCAACTTTCTGTGCAAGGGCAACTATACCGCAGCGATCTCAGCGCACGTTGAGATTGAGCCTTTCGTCCCAGTTTTTGGCCGAAGCGGCTTCTGTCTTCATGGCGGTTCTGCATGTCCGGATCTCTCCTGGCCGGTCGATGAAGTTGAGCAGGTCTCCGGTGACAAGGAAGCATGCGCCAAGCTTGCCGAGATTGCCAAGCCAGATTTCAAGGCAGGGTCATTAACATAGGAGAACATGCGGCTGCTGATCATGTCCGATCCCACCTTATCCACCGCTTGATCTTGTCAATACATTGCCTGTTTCCGCATGTACCGCATTCAGAGGTGAGGCGTATGCAATTCTGTCGCTTCATTTGCCAGTTGACAGTTCCCGATACTTATACTTAATGTTGGCTCGCCCAACCTGATCCAGGCTAGATTGGCAGTTCCATTGGCGGTTGCCGGTGCTTTCCACACTGATTTCATGGCACGCGCCTTATTTTGCACACTGCACGAAGGCTGTAGACACTGTAGGCTCATTCTGGCATGCCCTCTCGAGGCTCCTGCCGTGGAGAAACTGGAAGAGGTCTTGGCGAGTGCGGCTCTCAAGACAGAGCATTCACACATCCAGACCATGAGGCACACTCTGGCACACTCTGGCACTCTTTTTGCAGGTGTGGATCTGAAGAAGCCACGGATTCCGGTGGTCTCCAATGTGGATGCCAAGTTGCAACCTCGGCTCTTGCTGGGGGTCCGGCTCAGAACTCGGAAAGCTGGTTGTTGTTGAACTCTCACTACAAGGCCACACTCTGATCCAGAGATGATCAAGGCTCTTGTTCATGCAGATGTTACTCTCATTGGCTTGAGCCCCGGTGGCTCATAACTCTTCAGAAGCTTCTCGCTTCTTGCAGGCCATACTCGCGAAGCAGGTCACGGCGCCTGTACAGCGACCCGGCTTGAGAAGTGTCGCCAGTTGGTAATCCCATGCAGTGCCGAGTCTACTACTGCCATGTAACTTAGCTGCTAGCTCTGCGCCATCGGGGTAAAAATGGGTAAAACAAACGAGCATTCAGCATGTTTTTTTCCGTGCGCTGCCAGTACGAAAAGCGGTTGGCCACACTTGCTCAAGTAGGCTACCATCAGGTGAGCATCAGCATGCTAAGGTGGGAAACGCAGATGAAGGAGCTGCTCGCACGTCCTGTCCTGCCATGCCGTCCCACCGCATGGTTGCCACACAGCTGCACGTTCTGTGTCTGGCAAGGACCTGGCGGGCTCAGGGAGCTTTGAGCGCGGCTTCGAGTGTGGTCCTGGCAAGGCCCGGTATGGCCCGGAGATGCAAATGAGATGCAACATGAGCGTATACGGGTGTGACATTGCCTCGTGTCCTCAGCCCATGTGCTAGCTCTGACAGGTCATAGCCGGCATTATGAAGCGTATCGACAAGCCCCAGTGGCTGCATTTTTTGCCGGACATCGCATATGTGTGTGTGTGTGTGCGTGCGTGTAAGCAGCCTGCACATGGCTCTTGCACATGGCTCTAAGGAGCGCAGCGGCCAATGTGACTGGTGTGCCAGCCTGACCGCGCTGAGAGCATCGCTTAAAGGGCCATATAGGGCCGTTTCTGAAAGAGATCCAAGTATCAAAGCCATAAGAAGACGCCTTCTGCCAATAGTGGATCAACGAAGTCTCAATTCAGTGAGTCATTGATGGGTCTGAAGTTGTCAGGAGCAGACTCTGAGCAGACTCTGTTTATCGGGTCAGCTCACAGGGCAGCATTGGTTTAGCAGCTTGGCAGCTGACCTGTCGGGTGCACACGACAGGCAGCTGCGAATTCATCTTTTCCTGCGGATATTGGCCGTCCAGGCCGTCCTTCTCCAAGCCACCAGCAGGCCTCAACAAGGAACAAGGAGCGGGAATCTGCCAGCTTCGCCTCATGTCTGACCATATACAGCATATACAGCAGCGTACTTGGATGTGAAGTAAAATTATTTCAGCTCAGAGCCTGCCTGAGAACCTTCGGAATGCAACACCCCGTGTCGCCACTGCTTGCTGTTTTCGCAAGAGCTCGCAATCAGCCACATCACAGAGCAAGGAGTTTCGGCATCCAAACAAGAACTGCGATGTCAGAGTCGTGCAGCCTAGTCACGCGTAGTCAGCTTCAGAGACCATCTGCAAGACCCCAGCAGGACCTCCCTGTCTCTCACACACACACACACACCTTACAGAGAACGGTTTGCTGCCAGACAGACATTGGTACGCCACAATGATGCCAAGTGGCACCTAGCCACTAGCCAAATCTCCCCACCGCGTAATGCAAGCAGCAGAGGCGGGGCAGCTCATTGAGCGATGCTGAGCGAGGGAGCTTGGCTGTAGGTCTCGGCAGCAGGCAGCCTTCCAGCTTGGATTCAGGGGGGGCATGGAAGCATGTGGTTGCTGCAGGTGGGCCAATCTGTCTACGACCTCGGAGAGGACGGGATCCGTAACTTTCCTAAGTCCAGCTGGCTTTGAGAGTTCGGCATGAATCTGGATAATACGGATCCTGGCTGCTTTGCTAGGATGAGCAGCTCGCGTTGGCAATGCAGCAGGGATCCTGGCACCCAGCAGTAGGCTGCAGCTTTCTTCTTCATGATCGGCATCCACCCTGGGCTCAGCTTCCCGAAGTTGAAAATCCTCAAAATCCTCAAACCAGCCCCCCCCCCCCCTGAAGCAAAAAAAAAAAACTGAGGCAATCGCTGGCCGAAGCCCTAGAGGCGGAGCCCAGCGCAGCCTGTGCCGACCCGGACTCCGCGGCTGGGGCCCGGGCCTTGGAGTTCGCCTTCGGGGCTTCGGCTCTCTTCAGTTCGTGGGTCTGAGGCTTGAAGCTCTTCAAGGGTTTAGTTCGGCAATGAAAAACTTCCCCAAACCCTCCGAGGCCTTCACGGGGGCTGTGGCAGACGCGGGGCGCCGGTCTCGGCTCCGGGAGCGGAAAAGCAGTGGCACTCGCAGAGGGGTTTCCTAACTGAGGACTCTGAGGACCCTGACAATTTCCCAAAAAGGGCGGTAGCCCTCGTATACTTGTATATCCCAAATAGAAAACAGAGTTTAGTCCCCCCCTTGCAAGTGGACCACAGAACAGGAACCTCATTTGCCTGTCTGAAGCAAAGCCTCAAGATGCCCTAGGCTGGCGCCCGAGACCGAGGCCTGCTAGATGCGAACTTCAGACTTTTAGCAGAGGGTCGAGAACGTGGCTTAAGGGCTTTTCCAATAATGGCATGGCTCTTCCAAGCCCCTGAAGCTTTGAAATGAACTCACAAAACCTACCAGCAGTCACAGCAGAGTGCGCGGGAGAAGGACATGGGTCCCTCTGTCATGCCCAGCAAAACATGAAGAAGAGTTGGAGAGCAAGCAAAGCTTGCTAAACTGTTAGCCAAAGCAGCCACACCCAGCGCCAGGCACCAGAAGTACTGGTGGCGCCATCGCCAGGCTGCGTGTGGTGTGGCGTTTATACTTCTGGGGGCGTACTGAGCGTTTTTTGTGTAACCTTAAGTGTAACCTGATATTTTTTGTGTGGTTTTCGACGTTAGCGTACGCGGCCGGGTCAGTAGATTAGGGCTTTGGGATTGCATTTCCTGACCTGCCTTTGCTTCTTGAGTTGGTTTTAAAAATCGAGGGCAAAGCAGCAAAAACAAGTGTGCGGTAAGGAGGGCTGCAGCTATTTCCCGAAGAGCAAAAAGATTGCTGACGACGTCACGACGTGGAAGCATGACCAGGCTGTCACTCGAACCGTCCATCTTCTCTGAAACCCCCCAAAGACCTTCTGGACCTTCAAAGCCCTCCCACCTTGACCCCAAAGCTCCTTTTGCTTTTTGTGAATGTCGCCTCTTTACTACGTCAGTATCAGGGGCAAACCGATCAGGACGGCGTATGGGGCGGATGGCACACAGCCTTCGGCAAAGGCCGTCGAACCCCCCTAGCCTTCGTCGAAACCCTTGGCCTTCGTCGAACCCCCCTCCCGGCCTTGTGGCCTTCGTTCAACCTCCGGCCTTCATTTAGCCTTCGTCGAACCCTCGCGTTTTTTTTCGGGCTTTGTCTTGGCCTTTTGTATCGGCCTTCGTCGAACCCCCTCCCCCTTCGTCGAACCTTCGCCCGGCCCCCCGGCCTTCGTCGAACTTCGTCCGGCCGCACGTCTGATCATGCTGATCTTGCTATTCTTGCAAGTCTGATCAAGCTGATCTTGCTGAAAACGACTAAACACTACACCAAGTCAGGACTCCAAGCCTCGAAACCCCTGAGCCCTCAAGGTCCCAGTCTCGAGAGCCCTTTGCCTCCCATGCCTCCGCCCGCGCCGGAGAGGGAGAGGCCACGGGGCTTTGGAGCATCAAGCGGTTTGTGGCATTATGCTGTGAGGTCCGGCTTCAGAGATCTGACTGCTAGAGACCCTTGTGTGGATTCCACTTCCCGAGCTTATTTGGGGACACATCTCACAACCCATCAGATCCCTACTGTTTCAGAGTCCCCTTCTGGAACCCATTGGACTCATTTACCGTCAAGCCTGGCTCAGGGACTTTCACGGATCTGCAGATCCAGAATGGGCGGGCAGCTTGCAACTCAGCACCTTAAGGGGGGGCACACGAGGGGCACCTGAAGGCCCTCTGAGCCTGAAAGCTTTGCTGGGAGATGGGACGATGGGATCCGGCTCCCCTATCATCTACAGAGGGATTTAGATGTCGCTTGAGGATAGACAGTGTGACAGGCGCAGCTGAAGAAGCAGCTGGCGGAATGGCCGATCCCTCAGCGATACCTGTTCAGTACCTGCAAAGCACGTAAGCATGGATGATGCTCGACCTGCAGGTGGCTCAGATGCCCTGGCCGTCGCCTCCGCAACGCCTGCAGCCTCAGCTGTCACGATGTTTGTGGCGTTTACAAGTAGGATTTGTAAATTTCAATATTCACCACCTGGCTTGAGGTCGCTGCAACAGTGGTCGTGACATGACAGATACCCAAATATGGACTGCGGTTCCCGGTTGCAGCTACCGTAGCTGTTGTCACCCTCACTCTAAAAGTGCCGATAAAATGATGTACCATACTGTGCTGCAGCTGACTTCAAGATCTCTAGCGACTGCCCTTCCCTGCAGGCCCAGCCGGTTCCGGTGAAGCCTTTGCAAGGGAGGCCGCATATGCTGAGACTTGTGTGCACATTGCTCCTGCTTCCTCGATGCATGCTCAACATGAATTGTCTGGATTGTGTCTGGTCAATGGCATGGAGGCACCAGGACCAGCACGACTACAACCAAGACCGGCTGCGAATAGCAGACTCTTGGATGAGGTGTGCTTCACCGGTTCACCGCAGCGTGTCCTTACCAATTTGCTTCGCACGTCGGCAGATGCAACCGTGTCAGTACATGTTAGCTTGGGCAAGCATTTGGGCTTACAGACAGCCTTCTGGCCACGAGCAGTTTGAAAAGACTCGTGCTGAGCTCACTGTGACTGTGAGAGCAGAAGAAACCAATGCCAGGGAATCAAGGGAGTGGCACACGTCGACAGCCACTCATACAGACATAGTCCCCTCTCTGGAGCACATGCTCGGACTCGGGCGTCGCTGCACCTGCGCGTGCCCTAACGATGTGCTGCACAGCAGCGGGCCGCTGGTCGGAAGGAGAATCAAACTCATACGGTCGGTGGTACGGTATATCGAGATGGGGCTTCGACTCGAGGCTTCGAGTGATCTCTGCCAGCATGGCATGAGGTCCTAGGGTCCTAGACCGTCTTGCTAAGATTTGGAGATCCCGCAGTCCAGCGCTGGAGGTCCCAACTTGGCATCCAGGACCCTCTGCGAGCACCGAGTGTGTGTCGACCTTAACACAGTGTCACAGGGGCAAGACATCCCGTAGAATTGGTCTCTGGTCATGCGCTGCAGGTTTCGAGCAATCGTAGTATGTACAATCGGGAGACTACTACCAGTCACTCGAAGCGCTGCTTCAACCCCACGATGCTGGAGGCTCTATTTGCAGACCGGCCTGGCCGAACAGATGGAAGCTGCGGGCTTCAGTCGCCAAAGCACTGTGAGGCGAATCACAGAGTTCTGGCGTCTGGTGTCAGAGGGTCACGCAATCCGCGCGCTAGTAGAACGCGGGTCGGACCTAGGACCCACGCATGTGGAACAACTTTGGGCGTTGCCCTGTTGCACCACGCCACACATTCACTGCCCCCAATGTCAGGGAAATTGAGGAGCGAGTGATCCGGGCAGCTGGGTGCGACCTCCTGTGCCCAGTGGATGGACGACGGGGATCTGCCTTTGTCGACTCCATCGTGGGCGTGGACAATGTCGGTGTCTCCGCATGGCAGGATCTAATTCTATAGGTCTTAGTTGGCAACTGTGTAGGGGAGCGGCATCAGAACCCGACCGAGGCAGATGAAACAGCATATGAATGGGAACATGCATGGGAAGCAACTAGGGCCTGCTTTCGAGACTTGTGTTTCGAGTCGTATGAGTCGTCTTCCGGGAAAAACTCGAGGTTCGGCAACGCAAATGTTGAGCTACACCTGGGACTACACGATTGCTGACATCGTCGACGCACTGGCAGCATTCTGCGGTGGCCACATGCTTAAGCCGAACAGAACGTATGTCTGGATTTGTGCACTCTGTGTCAATCAACATCGAGTTCGGGAAGCCCGGGCAAAAAACCAGGCGGCTGGTTGAAGCAACATAGCGGCATGTCCACCATTGCTGCAGATTCATCTTGCGTCTTAAGGCCCCAGCTTGCTCTAAGAGATCTGTCTAGCTGCCTGGTTTCAGGACTTGCAGAGAACAAGCCAGACGTTGCCTGCATCGCTACCGTGAGTTTGAGTTGACCCCTGAAGGTGGTTCCCTTCCACAAGTTCGCCGAAGAGTTCGGCAGTCGGGTGAAGGGCATTCGCCACATCTTGGCCCTGATGGGACCCTGGCATGAGCCAAGGCACCAGAAGCAATCCGAAGCGTTCTTCTCTCCCGAAGCGTTCTTCTCTCCGAAGGTTTATGGTTTGCATCTTGTAGGCCCAGGTCCTCACATCCGCAAGCACAACGAGCAGCCACAGCAGCTGCAGCAGCAACAATAGCAACAGCAGCTGCTACAGCAACAGCAGTTGGGCAATCAACGACTGGCGTCGGTTGAAGTTGAGAGCGAGTGTCCTTGAAAATCAGCTTCAAAGATCAGGTATTAGGAGGCCCAGTCTATCGTCGTTTTCGTCTCATGTTTCTGTTTCCTCAGGCGGTCAGCGTGTAGCTCACCTTGGTGCAAGCTGGCGTCGTTTATCAAACCAACAATCCTACAGTCGGACGGGTGGCGTCTAGACAACCTTCCTGGTCTCAGTCTGTCGTCATTTTCGTTAACAACAACAACGATCAGGTACATTAACAGAGCTTGGTGCCTGTACGAGATGGCCGTCGCCATGAACATCGAGGCAAGGCATGCGAGTTCCACGCATGTCCAAGATTTCAATTCACATGGCAGCTGTAGCAGCTTGGGATAGAAGCCTGCGCCCGAAAGCACGAAAAGCTTTCGAAGCTTCAGCAAAAGGAAAACACAGTAGAATACTCAGTAGAACCTACAGTCAACTCTGAACCCATGCGAGACCTGGCCGTCCAGGACTGCAGGCTCGATGTTCTCATGCCGCCACGTGAAGCGAAAGGCTTCGCCGAAGCATTGATGAACCACTGCGATGCCCTGCAGGCGAAGGGAGGTTTTCACGAGTTTTTGGGGCATCTCGGTTCAAACTCCCAAGCACATGAGTCACCAGTCTGGGGTCAGCCAACCTTCCGGCAGGAGCTGCGAGCCATCCTCTCCCGAGCCTCGCTTGTGGAAGACAGCATTCACACATATTCACATACCACATTTCAGTGGCTTGAGACTGTCGGATTTTGGCTCTGATGGAACAGTGGCAGAAAGTCATGAGCTGAAGGCGTGTGCGTTCTCCGCGCGGAAGCGTCCGTCGAAGCAGACAAGGCGCCACTTCAGCTTTACTAGAATTGCAGTAGCTTGCCACCCACACCTTATGTTGGTAAAAGCCGGCTCAGAGGCTTCACGGCTCGTGGGCAACCCTTTCTGCAGACCTGCAGGCCAACATCATGCGCTGTGTAGAGGATGGGGTTGGCCTCCACAATCTGAACGAGCGACTTCGCCGAAACCTTCGCGTTTGGTGCCTGGCCTAAAGTGGGAATCTTTGCCCTCAACTGCGTGCGCCGTGCCTGGTGAGATTACTCTATTCAGGTCGTGCTCCTCATGCCTTGCTTTACGTTGTTGCTCGACATACCGGCTCTTGTATTCAAATTTGATCTCGGAACAGATCAGAAACAATGTAGTTCGTAAGATCGTGCATGGAAACTGCATGATGAGATCTGTGCCGATTTCAGCTACTAGTGTCAGTGCCTGCAGCCACTTCCTGGCTGGACTTGTTCGGCTTATACACGCGCCCTATCATAGAGTCATAGTTCCTTCAATTCATAAGCGCTGTGTGTTCGCGCTCTGCTTTGCCCAAGCCCTGTCCGAAGATTGTGCCCGTGATCATGCTGAGCCAAAATGTCAGCTCAGGATTTGTAGGTATAGCACCACAGCTCATCGTAGCCCCTCCAATTGTCATTCACAAGATTGACCCTGCCAGTACCTCGGTCCAGGTTCTTGGCCCGTGCAGAGGATGAGGCGACGGCCGCCGTGCGCTGCATTGAGAAAGGTCTCTGCAACAGGCTGGTTGCGCTGCATGCCATGGTGAATCGCGCAAACGGTTAGCTTGGAAGCAAAGACGCAAACAGGACTAGTGTATTACTGTATGGAGGTGTCTGTAGGCATCTGCATCTCTAGTCGTAAAATCTCGCAGGCGAAAACCTGCAAGGGGCTAACATCGGGTAAACATCTTCGGGAGATGTCTGTTCACCCTTCAAGCAGGCCACTTTGCCATTTGAGACTCGCAAAAACTGCAGTTTACCATAGGCTCAAGTACCTACTTGTACAGCAGCTATCACAGTGCGCTATGCTGCGATACTTCTTGTTTTGCTCGTAGTTTGCGGATCGTCGCGCCGCTGCTCGCCTTGGGCGAGGCCACGCTGCGGCATCCTTCAAGTGTCGAATATGCTCGCAGACCTGGGGCAGGCAACTTGGGAGTGTGATGTTCTGATGCTGTGACATGCAGTGAATCCTGGAGGCCTCGTTAGTATTTCTTTGGTCATCTTGAGTCCCATCTTGAGTCGTCTCGACGAACGCACACCCCCAAAACCTGGAGGTTGGTCGAGCAGTTCGGCTGCTTCTAGCTGCTCTGAAGGAAGCAAAGAAGAAATGCTCCGCGGAGGTGCGGATGCGGGGGCGCTTCCGCAATGCTGTAGTAGAAGAGATTCGGAGTACGTCGGATCGTGCTTAAAGTGATGATGCACAACAAGCAATGCTGACAAAATATAGGTCGTTTTGTGTCAGTGTTTCTTCCGGCTTGGATCTTCAGCCTTTGCACCAGCTGGGGGTCCCAGCATCACCGGCAGAAAGACTTATAGGTGTCTCTCCGCGTATGAAATTAGCTTGTGTTTGTTGCACGATGCAGCACCCCTTGGTACGGAACATGTATCAAATTTGAGAAGAAAGGGTTTCTCCTCTGAGATTTGAAATCACGACGCCCAGAAGATGGTCTTCCGTTTGCAGCATATTCCTTCGCCAGGCCATTGTGGCCTTCAATGCTGCGCTTGGCGCGCTGCTGCCACGTCAAGGCGATCTAGCAGACGCGGCATGTCACTTGCATCTTGGAGCCATCGTGGTGTCTATGGATCTTGCCGATTGACCTGTGACACTTGTGATTCTGGGATTCTTGAGGCAGGTTTTCTGTTCCTGTGCAGCGGCCTGCTGAGACACCACATGCCGTGTGCCATGGTTGCTTCCCGATCAGTTTCGTGACTCGTTCGCTGAGTCGAGGCATACTGCACAGCTGGCCTGGGAAAAGGATCCACCCGCACAGACCTCGCTCGCTTCCAATCTGCACAGGGGCTGAGGAGTTGAAGGTTTCATGTAACTGTTAACGCTTATCGGAAATGTGGCGCCAGGAGACAGACTACACTTCCGACAGGCTTGAGGGAATGTTGCAGAAGATTGCGATCGTGACCTAGGCCATTGACATGTCCACTTCTCTCGCCGCCGTGGCTCTGCATCACGGGGACTCCGCCTTGGCTCTCCGCCACTCAGCACGAAGCAGTGCAGGAAGAAGCATCATATGTGTCTGGCGGAACTCCTCGGAAGCCTGAGGCCACCTCACCGAAGCGCATCGTTTGTTCCTGGTGCATGGTGACGGCCATCCGAAGCACGAGCTACCCTTGCTGCTGGACATGGCCTTTGCACAAGCGGATCTTGGAGACATCCGTGCAGCAACGGCAAACTACCAGAAGGCTCGAACTGAAAATATCACGAGCAGCGACATGAGTTGGCGGCGTAGGGACATGTAGGGCAACGTATACGGGGCCATGGCTCCGATGGGCATTTGGCTCTGCAGGTTGTGGCGCTGCGTCTGACCCACTCGCTGTCTGTTTCGTGCGCAAGCATTGGCCCGATGCTAGTGTCGCAGCAGCCCCTCGACGAGGACTGCGCCCGCTCTTTGTACAGTTTTGTACATGTTGAGTGTAAATACTGTAAAATAGTGCAAGCTATCTGGTCCCAAAGGAGACATGCCGGGCGCAGGCGCAGTTGGTCGAGCAGCTACACCTTGAGTCCAGCGCGTGGGGCATGCATCTCAGCAAGCTTTCGGGGCAGGGGGACAGGTTGCAGATCTGAGAAGAGTTGGAAGGGAAGACATGTGCGAATACCAAGCCGGAAGAGGTACCCGGGACAGGGTCGCAGGTTTCGGGTTATGCTGCCATGAAAAAATGGCTAAAGTGTACACTTAAGGCCCATGTTTTGGATCCCAATGTGGCCCAGCCCGGAGGTGTTCTCCATAGCTTGCAAAGAATTTTTACCAACCAAACTGCACCAACAACAGAGTCGCCCTGCCAGTAGACCTATCAGCCTACAAGGCGGTTGGAAACTACCAGTCTGACTAGCAAGCAACATGCCAGAGTAAGCTTACACTGGCGCCGGTGTTTGACTTTGCAAAGAAGTCAGAAAGGTACGTCTTTACCATCCTGGCCTACAACAAGGCCAAGGGCGGATTTTGTCTTTTGTCGAGTGGAAGCCATAATTAGGGTGGTTAGATTCTTAGACACCCTTAGCTGCAGTGGTACCAAGCTGTTAGCTCAGGCACAGCACGAGCTGCTCAGCGAGGCCCTCGAGCTTTGTGACAAAGTCTTGGCATTGTGGTCGGGCTTGGACACTCCGTTTGTGGCAGACACGTTCGGGGTGATGCCCCCAGATGCGATGCAATTCTACAATGTACGCTAATTCTGCTGGGCTGCCAGGGCAAGAGCGTCTTGCACGTGAACCTAAGGTGAAGGCTTGCATCCAGGAACATCTTCTGAATGCGGACGGCGCCAAAGAGTCAAGAGCAAAGGTGATGCAAATTCGTGATGGGTTAGGCACCTTGCCAAAATCATCTCTCTCGTCGTCTTCCTCAGGGAGTCTTCCTCAGTAGAACAGGGTCCATGGTTGGTATCGTGCATGAACCTACGCAGCCGTCCATTGTGAATGTGTGGGCTGCCCCGCAGCCGCCCTGCGAGGCATTCCTCGCACTTGCGAGCTGATAGACATGGACTTCTGCAAGCCAACGCGCACGCATCATGGACTCCAGAGATTCGTGGATGTTCTTCGATCCTGTCTGACTGTCTGCGTTCGTTGACCTGAAAGATCCTTTGAAGCTTCCGGCAATCCAGCTCAATCGCGCTGAGGTACATGCAGGAGAAGTACGGTAGAGAGCTGGAAAATCTCATGGCGGGAAGATCTCTGAGCTGCATGGCGTCATCGTGCAAGGGTGCCGAACCGGCGACTTGGCGCTCTATTTTCGGGAACAGCAGCGCAACGTTGGGAAGTGATGAGGCTTGCTGGTAGGGGGTTTGGGAAAGTGATGAGCTTCGTGATTTTGTGGTGTGGTGGGTAGTTGGATAGGTTGTCATCGGTTGACCTTACTGGCTTAAAGGCTTATCGGCTGGATGGATATTGTATTGCACAACTGCTTGACTTAGTGGCGGCTCAATGGTTCAATGGACCTCCATAACGATGAATATGACAATGGAATCTGGAAATCTCGGTTTCTGGGGGTGCAGCTATTTGGAGCTTTTGTAAGTAGGTGCGGTTCATTCCTCGAGATTACGTAGTTGCCGTCACAGGATGTGTCTCAGAACTATAGAGCGCATTCATGGTTCGTAAGCGGTGACAACTTAATTGAGTACGCGATTCATGATGTTGGATTGGATTATGAAGGTTAGCTCTACAGTCGCAAGACCGGGTACTGTAAAGAGAGACCAGAGTGCAGCCATGGCAAATTCAGACGCATGAGGGCACACCCGTTTTCGAAACCTTGGAAACCCGTAGGTATGCGAGAGCAAAGTACTTGGTGTTGCGACATCTATGAATCAATCTACATCGTGTCGTGTTTTGTCAATTAGGCTAGCTGCCGTTTCTGGCACCAGCGAGTGAGCTGCCCGAAAAAGGATATCCAAGGTATACGCGGGTGATGTACTGTATACTCGATAGCAATTGTTCTCATATCTAGTACATCTTCATTGCGATCGCCTAGGAAGGCGCACTGTTTCGAAGCAGTTTTGAAACGCGTTCACTTCACCCTGGAGCCAATGAGCCGCTAAGGACTACATAGTGGAAATGTCGGGGGGGGGGGGGGGGGGTGAAAGGCGGCGGCCAACCAGATATGTAGGGACCACATAAAGAAACCTGCCTCCTCATCACCTGCATATTATTGACATGGTTGCCTCCCTGCCAGCGGTCGTACATGATTTTTTGGGTAAGTGCCTGACGCCCTTGACCTCGGCACCGTGACCAGGCGACCTCAAGCCCAACCAGTTGCTTTTCTTGCTTCTCCTTGCTCTCGGCAGCCTGCCTCAAGCGATTGGTGGGCCCCAGGCTTTCGACCAAAGTTGAGACAACGCATCCCCGCAAGCGAGGGGATAGTTTCCGTGAGCGTCTGTTGAGCCTTGGTTCCTGTTCTGGCATGCTTTGAAGTGTCACGGAATGATTCTGCCTGGCATCTCCACACGTCTCCGGGCACATCGTGCCATCAGCTGTAGAGGATGTGTACAAAGTGGCACAGATGCGTTTTGCTGCCGCAAGCTCCTTCCAGATTGCCCTGGGTTTCAAGCTATCGGCGCAAAAATGGCGAGCTCAACGCGACCTGCTCAACCTGCAACAAGTCACAAGCCACTATGTTGTTTCTGTAGGCGTGTTGAGAAAGACCTGCTGGTGGCGCTTGTGCACAAAAGCATGGACAGAGTGTCTGCATCTTTGCAATGCAGAAGCCCTTGCTGTGCTTCGTCATGCTGCTGTGAAGCTTCGGTGCAGAGGTGGTTCAGCGCTCATTGGAACTGGCGAAAGCCAGGTGCGCGGGAGAGCATGGCTCACCCATGGAAATGTGGGCTGCTTTGAAGACGAAGTGTCTGCCACAGCCAGGCAATTTGAAGAAGCTGAGCGCTGCTTAGCACAGTTGGCAAGCGCGGCACTCATCGTCACATGTCGACGGTCTTGCCTCATTCCAGCACGCCGTGTCTCTTCCTTGCAATAAAGTGGCTGGCTCAGGGACTCGTAGCTGAGGTGAGCATCCAGAATTTGCTTCATCTCGAGAAATGACAGCAGCTCAGGAGGCGCAGCATGGTCTCGTTCTTTTCCTTGCCCCTTGAACCAAAAAAACATCTCTGAGACCCAGGTCCTGTGTCCCAAAAAGCAATACGCCCTGCTGCATCTGCATTGATCAGGCCGTGGCCATGTGCAAACTGCTGAACCGCGCTTAGCACGTGCAGGGCATGCCAGCAGCGCACAGAGGCTTCAAGAGTTAAAAACGAAAAGGGAAGCAAAAAGGGGGACTGCCACAGAAAGACTGTTGTGATCTTCGTCAGATGTAAACATTCTTTCTGTTTTATAAGAATTTTTCTGATTGATGCATATTCAAAAAAACATATTGATATTGTGATTTCTCATTTTTTAATTCGGGAATAACTTCCCTCGGATACGATATTTGGATTCATTCGGCCAGGTCTCAATGGGAGAGCATCTGAAAAGAAGTTTCGATCTCATTAGTGGATCGGCGTCGAAGTTGAATTTCTTAATGTTCTTTGCGCACATCTCATTTGTGTCGTATCTCATTTTTCGATGAAATATGAAAATTAATGGACTAGTGCATGATAGTGAACGGCCCATATGCTACGTCCGACAGATCCTGGAAAGCACTCCTCTCCTCTCGTAAGCCTTAGAAGGCCATACCTTGAGGAGGCCGGATGGAAGCTTAGGGCCGCAAAAGAAAGCATGATCAAGGGCCATGTCGGCAGCGTCCACGCCCAAACCTTCGACCCCAAATTCGTAGACATTACGCCCCAAGCCCAGAACCCCGTCGCTGGCCATTGAGGGTCCGGCACACCATCTGTGTTCTGCTGACGTTGTTGTGTTGCAGTCAGCTGCCTAGCCTAAAAGAGCTCAGATCGAGATGCTGCAGCATTTCGGCTGCTCCGCGCCAGTGGCGTGGAAGGTTCCAATTAGGTATATGTGGATTCATCAGCCATCAAGCATCGATCAAACTCCTGAGCACGTCTTCTGTTCCATAAAACCTGCTTCTATTTTGCCGTCACGATGGCTGACGAGGCTGACATTTCCGAACGCCTTGAAGCAAGGGCTGCTATTGACACACACACACACACACACACTAACTACAAGCACTCTGTTGTTGCATATTGCTGGGGTATTGCAGGTCCAGGACGTGCCACTCGACGATAGCCCAGGTGGCCGTCAGCTGCTCTCTGCAGCAAAGTTTTATCTCAGTTGCGCATGCTAACGGGCACGCCTCGTGCGATTGGATTTTTGCCAGGGCCTGCCGCTGATGCAGCTGTTGGGCTTTTGGCCGGCAATAGTTACAGCACTCAAGGAGGCCGGATCACAGGCATATCATATCCGCATCACGGACAAGCCGTGCTTCGCCGCAAGGGAGCCACTTCCCCAGAGTGCAGATTGTGCGGGTCTGAGTCGTGGCCCGAAAACATGCTTAGATTTTGACCGAAGCCCTGCAGCAGCTGGCTGCTTGGCATGAGAACATGCGAGCTCTGCCAGGATTTGCTTCCTGCGTGTGCAGTTGTCGAAGCCGGCGACTTCTCAAATGCAAATGATGTTGTCGGATGTTGGCCAGACTCTATATGCTCATAGATTGCTTGCCACTACGCCGCAGCGCCTTAGGTGCAGGAGCCGCTTCAGGCGCGCCAGGCGGACAAGGCAAGGGATTCCAAGCTCCCGGCGGCATTCAGTGTGCGCGCGCGGTTGGAACGACAGTGCCTGACCATGTGCAGGGCGACGTGCAACCTTTATCTGAGGCCATGCCGCCAAGAGAGTATGCTCCACGACAAGGCATGGAGGCATGGTGTCTTTAAGCACTTGACGCGTGGAAGGCTCAATTGAACCACGAGATCTTGGTGAAGGAAGCTCACACATGCGGCGCTCTCAATTGTTTGTTTCGAAGATGCTTGAGGGGACCAGTGGCCACGCAGCGTGGAGCCATGTGGCGCAACTGGTCAGTGTGAATGTGGGTCTGAGGCTGCACTTGCGCGTGGCCCGCTTTGCTGGCATTCTTCTTTCCCTCTGAGCCTGTGGCCAGCGCGGCCACATTGCAGCAGTACAGGCTTTACCGAGGACTTGCGCGAATGTATGGATTATGGCATATTGCGGCAACCGCTAGAAAGCATATCTGATTTTGCTTCAGAGTCTGGTGTCCATACAAGCAGTGTCTCCCCAACACCCTTGCTTCTCTGCTAAATCTCTCATATAGGCCCAGTCTCCCCAAGCCCCCTTGCTTCTCTGCGAAATCTCTCATAGAAGCACAATTTTCCTAGCCCCTTGCTTCTCTGGAAGTCTTTCATACAAGCAGTGTCTCTCTCCAACCTCCTTGCTTCTCTGCGAAATCTCTCATACAAGCCCAGTCTGCCCAAACTCCTTGCTTTTTTGCGAAATCTCGGAGATTTCGCAAAGAGGCAAGTTTCCGATGCAAGGGTAGCGCCAAGGCCCTTACATCAACAGGTCCAACGTGGTTTACTGATTGATGTGCCTCGAAGAAGGCCCACAAGTAGGAACATCACGCCGTGCAAGAGCCGCGGCTGCCAACGTGACAAAACGTGACTCCGTGTTAAGTGCGTTTTTTGCGATTGTTGTTTTTGACTAATGCGTTGTGCTTGGCGAGGATTGCGCTTGGCTTATTGATATTTGTCGACATTTCTTTGGATCAAGGACCAAGCAATAAATTTGAAAGAAGATTTGGATTATTCATTTTTCAATTAATGAATTTGGATTTTCGTAGATCTAAATTTTATCTTTTTAAATAATTTTAACGCTACGCGACCCGCCTCGGCCCGGCCCAGCGCATCCGCGTGAGCATGGTGATTCCGCAGCGCCCAAGTCGCTGGACCCCAAGCAATAAGGGTTGGGTTGAGGGTTGAGGGTTGAGGGTTCCGGGTTTATGGTTTATGGTTTATGGTTTGGGTTTGGGGTTGAGGGTTAGTTTAGGGCTCAAGGTTCACGCTTTGGGGTTGAGGGTTTTTTTGGGTTTAGGGTTCGGCTTGGAGTGATCGTAGGGTTGAGCCAGGCCCCTTAAGGTTTAAGGCGACTCTTCGGCAGGGTGGGGGGGAGGGGGGAGGTGGGGTGGGGGGAGGTGGGGTGGGGGGAGGTGGGGTGGGGGGAGGTGGGGTGGGGGGAGGGGGGGAAGGGGGGTGGGGGGGAAGGGGGGTGGGGGAGGTGGGGTGGGGGGGAGGGGGTGGGGGGGTGCTGGGTGGTGTGGTTGGCTGGGGAGGGGTGGGGGGGGGGGGGGGGGTGGTGGGGGTGGGGGGGTGTGGTGGGGGGGGGGGTGGGGGGTGGGTTTGGGTGGGGCAACGGTGGGGGGTCCTGGCCTCTGCCTCTGGTCCGGGGCAGGGGGGGGGGGGGGGGGGGTCGGGGGGGCGCCCTGCTGGGATGGGCTGCAACTGCCTCTGGTCCTGGCGAGACATCCGCTTGCGGACCCTCCTCTCCTGGGAGGGGTACCCATTTGAAGCAAAAAAAGGGGGCCGAAAAGTGGCTTTGGGCTTGGGGGGAGGATTTGGAGGGGGGTGCCTGTTCTGACAACCTATACACCTTCGACCCGAGGCCTCGGCGGATAAGATCTCGGATATCTGGAATCATGGAAATATTTGATTCATTGATGAGATTCAATTTCTTATTTGGTATTTTTGGATTATTTTTTCTCTGTTATTTTAAAAATTGAATATAAGATAAAGATATTT
>CAJNDS010002684.1:149100-315972 GCA_905221605.1 Symbiodinium natans | reverse complement strand
TCCGGGTGATTCCCAAAATTCCGGGAATTTTCAGCTCCGGATGATTCCCAAAATTCCGAGGATTTTTAGATAATAAGCATTAAACTTCCCGAATTTTCAGGATCCCCCTGCAAGGCCCTCATAAGCAGCCAAATCGACCGGAAGAGGAGGCGGGGCATTCGACAGGGCGGCCGCAGAGCGAAAATAGGGGTCGAGCCCGTAGCCTTTTATGGGAATATATTCCATGATTCCTACCTAATCCCCCACAAATCTTTTCAAGAATCTCAAGATATCTTCCAAAAAGGTTCTTCATTATCCCAAAAAAGATTCTTAATATTTCAAGAGGCCTAGAGAATAAAAGAATTTTCGAAAGATTGAAGATCAGTTCAAATCATCCTATCTCTTAAAAAAAATCTAAATTATAATTTTGAATATAAACCGATAGAAAAATTGAAATAAATCTAATTTCTCAGAAATTCTATTTTCAAATAATTTTAAGAATTAATATGTTTGGACGCAGAAATCATTTTTATTGGTTTCCTACATCTACGATATTTATGAATCTATTTTCCCTTTCTCTTGAAAATCTGTTCTTCTATATCATTATAATTCTCCAATATAAATATTTTACAACATCTTTTTCTATTTCTCATTATTGCATTCTTAATTCCAATTTATTTTATATTTCTCATAGTCTTTTCTTCTTCCTTTCTCTTATAAGAAGAAATTCTTCTTCTATTCTAAAGAAAAATATAAGATATAAAATATAAAGAAATAAATTCCATGTCAGTTCTCCGATTAAAAAAATGAAAAATGATATTTAATAAATCTTATCGGAAAAGATATTCCTAATATCAGCATGACCTGTTCAAATAGAAAAAATTAGAGAGGACCCGTCGATTCCATCGACGACATATTCGCCTATTGAATGGGCGAGCGTCAATAAGAATTCGAACGAATGATGAAGTGTGAAAGCAAGATTTAGGGATTCTCGCTTAAGATTTAGAATCTGGTTGCCTGAAGGGAAAAATATCCAAATTCGAATCCGGAAATTCATTCTTTAAATGAAATTCATCATCCAAGTATTATGTACGCCTAAATAAATGAAAGGGTATCCTCATCCACGAGAGCAAGATGAATTTCGAATTCTCCAAGATGTCTCGAAGGACTTAAAGGCCGTCATCCCCCCCAATTACAAATCATCCCATAAAGACGAAAAAAGAATAAGAAGAATCGGACATTCCTAAATACAAAGAATCAAAAGTGAGACGAACCCCCGATTCAAAAATAATCTAATGAGACGAAATATGATTTCAATCTCCTCCAATAAAATCCATCATATTCAAGAAACAGATTCGATCCATGATCCTGCGCGAAGAACATCCTGCAAGGAATTCGAATGAAAAGAAAATTCATAAGTCATTCTTATAAATCCAAGAACATTGCGATGGTATCAAAATATTGGACTTCGACGATCCTATAGAATGTCCTCTATGCATCGAAATTCAAATGATCCTGGTATTCCTGAAAAAAAGATCCCAAACCACGGACCACCACCACGAGACCACCACCACGACACCACCACCACAAAACCACCACCACGAGACCACCATCACAAGACCACCACCACGAGACCACCACCACGACCACCAACACAACCACCCGCACGGACCCCCGCCACGGACCACCACCACGGACCAACCACCACGGACCACCACCACGGGACCACCACCACGGGACCACCACCACGGGACCACCACCACGGGACCACCACCACGGGACCACCACCACGAGACAACCCCCACAGGACCACCACCACGGAACCACCACCACGAGACACCACCGCCACGGACCACCGCCACCCGGCCACCACCGTGGGACCACCACCACGGGACCACCACCACGGGACCACCACGACGGCCACAAGGGACCACCACCACCACCACGGACACCGCCACCACCACGACAGACCACCAGCACCACCACCACGGGACCACCACCACGCTGTGGGACCACCACGACGAACACCACGGGACCACGGACCACCACCACGGGACCACAACCACGGGCATTCGGGAAAACCCCCCAAAACCCCAGCCTTTCAGCCCCAACCCCTCAGCACCCCAAAACCACCCACCCCCCACCACACCCGACAGAACCCAAACCATTACAGCAAAAGCAAAAAACAAAACCCCCCCAAACACGACAAAACTCCGGACACAAACCCTATACAATTTCTATTAAACCCCAAAACCCTACACCGTAAAGCGTAAAACCCTGAACCCGGGGGATCCCGAAAATTCCCGGAATTTAAATTCCTAGGATTTTCGAGAGCTGTTGCTGATATGTGATCGTGAGGCCGAACCCCCTTGAACAGCTGGCGGGCGGCGACCGTCATCGGAACTACCCTGGACCAAGAGATTTCCTTGAAGATGAAGGGGCACCCACGTCATCACTGTTGCGCTGGAACCTTAAATCCAACCCGGCAAGCCCAAACCTCAATCCGGACAATTCCTAAAATTCCGGGAATTTTCAGCTCCGGGTGATTCCCAAAATTCCCAGGGTTTTTAGACAAAAAATGTTAAATTTCCCGGAATTTTCAGGATCCCCCTGCAAGGCCCTCACAAGTAGCCAAATGGACCGGAAGAGGAGGCGGGGCATCCGACGGGGCGGCCGCAGAGCGAAAATAGGGGTCGAGCCCGTAGCCTTTTATGGGGATATGACTCCCAGATAATTGGCGACAAGACTTGATTTGGGGAGGACTCGTAAAATTATCTGGAAATCAAGACGTTATGGCAGCCGTACCAATCCGAGACATACATCTGAGAGCGGGAATTAAAACGTTAGAGAAGCTTGAATGGATCTGAAAAGCGTGAAAGGGCGGACTAATAATGCAATGGTACCATATTTTGGTCGACAAGTAAGATTTCCCAGTAGATAATATTAAGAATATAAATAGAATATCGGCACAACCTAAAACCGCCCAAGCAGATCAAACAAACAACACCGTGGCAATCCATAATCGACCAAACGGATCATATCATAACAACCCAAAACCACCCAAGCGAACCAAACAAACAATACCATAATAACAACCCAAAACTGACCAAACAAACAACACCATGACAACCCAAAACCACCAAAGCGGACCAAGCGGACAACACCATAACAACCCAAAACCGACCAAGCAGACAACACCGTAACAGCCCAAAACCACCCAAGCGGACAACGCCATGACAACGAATATCCGACCAAACAGACAGCACCATGACAACCCAAAACAAATGGACAACACCATGACGGCCCAAAACCGACCAAGCAGACAACACCATGACAATCCAAAATCGCCCATACAGACTAAGCGGACAACACCATGACAACCCAAAATCACCCAAGCCGACAATTCCGTGACAACCCAAGCGGACCAAGCGCACAACACTATGACAGCCCAAAACCGACCAAACAGACAACACCATGACAACCCAAAACCACCCAAGCGGACCAAGCGGACAACACTATGACAACCCAAAACCGACCAAGCGGACAATACCGTGACAACCCAAAACCACCCAAGCGGACCAAGCGGACAACACTATGACAGCCCAAAACCGACCAAGCAGACAACACCACGACAACCCAAAATCGCCCAAGCGGACCAAGCGGACAACACCGTGACAACCCAAAACCGACCAAGCAGACAACACCATGAGAGCCCAAAACCGCCCAAGCGGACAACACCATGACAGCCCAAAACCGCCCAAGCGGACAACTTCGTGACAACCCAAAACCACCCAAGCGGACAACACCATGACAGCCCAAAATCGACGAAGCGGACAACACTGTGACAACCCAAAACCGCCCAAGCGGACAACACTGTGACAGCCCAAAACCCACCAAGCGGACAAGACCGTGACAACCCAAAACCACCCAAGCGGACCAAGCGGACAACACTATGACAGCCCAAAACCAACCAAGCGGACAACACCGTGACAGCCCAAAACCACCCAAGCGGATCAGGCGAACAAATTGTGATAGCCCAAAACCGACCAAGCAGACAATACCGTGACAGCCCGAAACCGCCTAAGCGGACCAAGCGGACAACACCATGACAGCCCAAAACCGACCAAGCGGACAACACCGTGACAGCCCAAAACCGCCCAGGCGGACAACACCGTGACAGCCGAAAACCGACCAAGCGGACAGCACCGTGACAGCCCAAAACCGCCGAAGCGGACCAAGCGGACAACACCGTGACAGCCCAAAACCGACCAAGCGGACAGCACCGTGACAGCCTAAAACCGCCCAAGCGGACCAAGCGGACAACACCGTGACAGCCCAAAACCGACCAAGCGGACAACACCGTGACAGCCCAAAACCGCCCAAGCGGACCAAGCGGACAACGCCGTGACAGCCCAAAACCGACCAAGCGGACAACGCCGTGACAGCCCAAAACCGCCCAAGCGGACCAAGCGGACAACGCCGTGACAGCCCAAGGAAGGCCTAAACACCTGTGAAGTGAACTCAATTATTGTATTTGCAAGGAATTTAAGACGCACGAAATACAATAATGGAGAGAACGAAGTGAAACAAAGGATTTTAAGGGGGCCACAATATTATTATTACAAAAGCCCCCTTAATAGTAAAACAACCAAAAGATAGGAAAGTTATTCCTGATCCAATAGATGACAGGGAATTCCAGGAATTAAAAGAATCTGGAAAGGATGGGATTCTTCTTGGCATAACATTAAATCCTAAGAAATGCATTGGGGAAAAGGTAAGAAGAATACCAATAAATATTAAATGTAGATGAAAAAGAGAAAGTGTACTAGAGGATGAAAGTAATAAATTCTTAGTACCAACAATCTTTTCTCCATTAAAAATTATTCCAGAGAAGATAGAAATTATAGCTCCTAAAGAAAGAACAAAATGAAAATGTGCTACAACATAATATGTATCATGTAATCCTAGATCTACTGCAGCATTTCCAAGAATTATTCCTGTAGAACCACCTATAGTAAACATTAATAAAAAGAGATGTGAGAAGAAGACAGAACTAATTCTAAGGTGTAATAATAGTGGATTTCCAAGATATGTAAAAAGCCAATTAAAGATTTTTGTACCAGTTGGTAAGGATATTAAGATTGTAACTCCTGTAAAATAAGCTCTTGTATCACTTTCTAAACCTACAGTATACATATGATGCCCCCAAACAAGACTTCCAAGAAGAGAAATAGATGACATGGCAAACATCATTGATTGGTTACCAAAGATTATTAATTGTAAAATCCCAGAAATTATTATGGAAATGATCCCAAATGCAGGAATTATTAAGATGTAAACTTCTGGATGTCCAAAAAACCAACATAAATGTTGATAGAATATAGGATCTCCTCCAAATATAGGATCAAAGAAAAGTGTATTAGAATGAAGACCACCCAATATTAAAAGAAGTGTACCAGATAAGATTGGTAATGTTAATAAAAGCACGAAAGCTGTAATCAAGAAAGCCCAAGGAAATAATGGGATAGTCTTTAATGTCAGATAATAAGATCTCAGATTTAGAATTGTTGTCCAAAAGTTAAGAGATGTAAGACATGAAGATATACCAGAGATTAATAATCCAAATATAAGATTTCCTGTACTTGAAGGTGATAAAGTCATAAAAGAAGTGGATAATGGTGGAAAAAATGTTCATCCTGTACCACCTCCAAATTCTGAGATTATAGAAAGGATTAGGAAAAGATATGAAAGTAAAAGAATTAAGATAGAAAAAATATTGACTAGGATACAATCCGGGTGATTCCTAAAATTCCGGGAATTTTCAGCTCCGGGTGATTCCCAAAATTCCCAGGATTTTTAGACAATAAGCGTTAAAATTCCCGGAATTTTCAGGATCCCCCTGCAAGGCCCTCACAAGCAGCCAAATCGACCGGAAGAGGAGGCGGGGCATCCGACAGGGCGGCCGCAGAGCGAAAATAGGGGTCGAGCCCGTAGCCTTTTATAGGGATATATGATGAATTAGATCATAATTCATAATTATTTAGAAATCAAATATACAAACGATTCATGATGTCATAAATAGAGATATCAATCGTTTATTTAAAAGATTTTACTTGGAACGAATTCATGTCACTAGGAAATATTCTCCAATTAAATATATTTGTCTTACAAAACAAAGCCGGATTGACAAATAGTGGTTCGCCAATTTCTGCAATCGCTCCACGTTGCAGTCCTGCACAGAATGCGGAAAGGTGGTGCATCGTGTTTGAGCAACTTGGAGTCTGAGGGCTCTTCGGCGTAATCTAGTTGACGACATCCTAGATGTGCGGATGCATGTGAGACTGAAATGCCTTACATCAACTGGATGATGAGTCTCCATTGCTCTGCGAACCGCTGTGTCAGTCATGACTTTGCTTGTGAGGTTCAAGCTTCACGTTACAGAAGTGAAGCATCCCGTCCTGGCTCCCGCTCATCGCACTCTTGCCATCTCTTCACTCCTCCACGGTGCACATGAAGGGCTTGAACTGTCCGCCCGAACAAAACCTCAGCAGCATGCACCTGGCCCGGCAGGGATTTGATGATGTCCGAGTCACCCGGGTCTGTGATCGAGAGGCAGCTCACACCTTCAAGTGCAGGTGGGATTTAGTGTGGCTCGTGGATGGTTGTGCTTGGAAGTAAGAAGATGCCGCGGAGTTAAGTATATACGCAGAGAAATATACACACATAGACATATACACATATAGACATATATGCATATATACATATATGCGTATATGCATATATGCATATATACATATACACATATGTACATATATACATACATACATGCTTACATGCTTACATGCTTACATGCATACATGCATACATGCATACATATATACATATATACATAGATACATAGATACATATATACATCTTTACATATATACATAGATACATATATACATTTTTTACGTATTTCCATACATACATCTTTCACACATGCATATCTACATGTTCATATATATATATATATATATACACATACATACATATACACATATACATATATACATATATATATATACATACATTTATACATATAGACATACATGTATACATATATGTTTATATACATATCTATCGATGGATACGTATGTCAGTACATTAGTTGGGGTGGTGCCTCTGTCGATGGGCTTGTCGGGAATTTGAGGCTCAAGAACACAGGTTCATACGGGCCCAGGGAGGTGCAGGCGAAGGGGAGGGGGGGCCTCACATTCCCAAAAGAGCAAAATCAGTCTTTAGTTCTTTTCATTTAACAGTCCCGATGCGGTCAGCGCGCAAGGCGCATGAACAAGCACCTGCACCTCGGCACCTTACGCTGCACCAGTCACGAATCTGGTGCCCCAGACTCTCCAGGCCGAGCCCTGTGGCTTCAGCCCCGAGTTTGAGGGCCCGGCGGTAGTAGCGACCGCAGGCGGTTCCGAGTTCGTTGTTGTCACCGTGGAAGTGATGCACGCCAGTTTTGGCCTCGTGCTTTCTCTGCTAAAGCTGGAGCACATCCTGGATCTCTGGCCTCCGCCCTGCACAAACATGCAGGACGCATAGGCACACACACCTTACTGTTTTAAGTCTCGGGCCAGCATGGCGTAGTACTCGATCCTTGAATGGAAAAGCAAGTGCCGCAACGGCAAGTGGGCGCCAACATGAGACATCCACTCACCGAGACTCTAAATGAGAGAATGATCTCCAAGGTGTTGATTTTGAACTCCTCCAGACCCTGAAAGCTGAAGTCCCTAGTGTACACTAGGCTGCGAAATATGAACATTCCGAAGAAGGTCCCTCTGCATTGTCAGGAGGGTTTCGGGCTTTGGGCCTGTAGATGTTTACGCCCTTCTCGACTCCTGCAAAACCTTGAGGCCCAAAGCCTCAACCTGGGCTCCCGCGCTCGCTCTTCCTCAAGGCCGGGCAGTTGTTGGAGATCAGAACCAGCTTCGACTTGCCCTGCCTCGCACATTCTTCGGATGGGTGCTTTCTGGGTTGTACTGTTCAGGTGTTACAATAAGGGTGGTATTCGGAGTCATGTGTGGAGTCTCAAGAAGCTTTGGCCGAGACGTCTTGACCGAAAGATTTCCTTTCGGAACTTGGAATTCACTTGTTTTGGGGGGTCAGGTGCGATGGAGGTGGATGCTCGGCCCCTGTTCAGTGCACACGCACACCCAAAAAGTATCGTAAAACATGAGAAGCATGCAAAGCACAGTTTTTGCTCATGAGGAACCCGTGCCACTGCAAATGTCTGTGTGGGTCCGCACGAAACCCTCGAATAAAGGAACCAAGCGTTCCACAATCCTTAACCCAGGCGCACCTCCTTGTTCCAGTTTACTTAAACTCCGTTTGTGGAGCCTTTGGAGGCGGGGCGGTGCCGTCTGTTTCGGACGAGAAGCTTTGCAAATTCGGAATGTGCTCTTGGGCCTGGAAAGACATGTGTAAGCTCATCGACATTCCAGCTTACAACGCACATTCTTGAGTGGAGAACCCCACCTCGCCCCTGCCACACGCCCCCCCCCCCCCCAATGCGTGGCGCGGCGGAGGGGGTGTAGGGTTCAAGGGACGGGATGACATGACGATTTGGTCACATATTGTTGGTTGGTGGTTGCGCTTGTCTGGTTAATGTTGTTTCTGCCTTGCTGCTCGAAACCAACTTATCTGGACAAACTTGGGGTTTTCCACACAAGCCAGGATGTTGTCCAAAAACAGGCAAAACACTGTAAGTTACAATGCAAAGGCCTTGTCATGCGAAAAACCTGCGCTAAGACATGTCACGGTGTCGAGAGAGTCGCGAGGCTTCTTGCTGCTGTTGCTGCGGTTGTTGCTGAGGATGCTGTCGTCCGTCAAGCCCAGAAAGGGGCCCGCTGATGCCGATGATGCTCGCCCCTCAGCCCTCGGCACTGAGGGGATTTGAAAAAAGCGAACCTGCGTTCCAAAACAATCAGGGTTTCGATCAACACGTTCGTTCACAAAATGCGCGGTCAAAACGTTTCTTGGACTCAAACTACAACTTCTACAAAAAGCCAAAGCCCTCGGGCTGGAGCCTGAGCGTCTTCAGCGTGGTCTTGTAGCCCAGGCTGTACTTTCCACTCTTCATCACCAACTGGAGCCGGGCCTCAAGGATTGATTTGGATTCGAAGCGGGCTTCCAGTTGAAGGGCTTAGGCGGTTTAGGGGTTCAGCGGGGGTTTGAATTTCATGCCCGCCCCGGATTATGAAAAGGACCCAACCCGAGTCCTTTTGAACGAACTGTGTCTCCAAAGCCCCGCAAATCGTCTCCGGACTCGACTTTAATCCAAGAACTTGTCTTTATGCACAAGAAGGGCCCCCACAAAAGAGGGTCCAACATCCGTAGGGTGAAGTCAGGGAGGAGGATGGTGGAGGCAACAGACAGTTCAGGGTTTGGGACCCCAACGCCGGCGAGCAGAGCAATCTACCCAATCTGGGAAACTCCCAGACTCCCAGCGTCTAGACCTTTGACATTCATGGAACACTACATACCTTAAACAAAGCGCCTCACTGTCATGGCCTTACATCCGGGCTGAAGCCCTCAAGCTGAGTCGGAGGCATTGATGGAGTCGACAGACTTGGAAGCCTCCAACATGTGATCTAGGACGCGGCGTCTTTCGAAGAATTCGAAGGGCGGATGCAGGTCTGGGTTTGGGTTCGGGGCAAGGGTAAACCAGTCCTGGGATGTCTGAGGGAGCGTCAATGCGTGTATCCACCGAGAGGCAAAGTGCCGACCATCGCCGACCATCCCAAAACCCTAAGCCCTAACCCTGAACCCTACACCCTAAACCAAACACTCCTTCTTTGGACGGATTCCTGTAGAAGTCTCCATGGACCCCTTTGGACCTGACCTTCTATGGACCCCAATATGGACCTCGTATGACCTCTATGGAAAGCAGGCGGAGATTCTGGAAGTGTTGCAAAGCTTCAAGGAATGTCAGTAACCTTAGGCTCTATCACTGCGTCTCCTTTGGCTTCGAAAAGCATGCGAAGTTCTTGCCAGCTCTTAGGTCTTAGGATTTATCCGTCACCTTGGACTGCTTCTTGGTGGACATGATGGCGAAAGAGCAGGCCGGAGGAGTGCGCAGGATGGGAGCGAACCAAATGCCTTCAACGAGCCCAAAATGTCCAAAGCAGGAGACGAATTTTGTAGCGAATCTTGTGGCCCATGTCTGGCGGCTCCAAGGTTTAGTAGGACTGGGTCATTGCAAGCCTGCAATCTGGTGAGTTGATGTCGGGATGGTGCGTGTGTGTGGGTGTCGTATCTACAGGCACGCTGCACGACTCTGTCAGACATCCTACAACATAAGTCCCATGATGTCCCATTTCGCGCTGAGCGAGCACTTCGCAGGTCGTCAGGGGCTTCGTTGAGCTCCTGCCCAGCTTGGACTTTCAGATGCTGGAGCTTCTCGGGTTTCCCATCTCACAAGGGGTTGTGTGGCTGCAGTGAATGCGCTCAGGGCTTGCAAGCAACTCAGCGCGCTATGATGTGTCTGCCAAAGGCAAGCCCTTGCTAGAAGAGCAACAGAAGTGGCGACTGGTCTAGCATGGACAAGTGGGCCAAGTGTGATGGAAACCTCGCCGCCTCCAAAACCGCAACCGCGCGCCGACACTGTCCAGAGGCTTCAAATGCAGCCAACGCCGCCTGCCTTAGCAAGCTTCAAAAGAGGGATTGTGAGGCCGTGTGCTGAATGCTTCTGACGTGCCCTCAGGGGGGGGGATAAAGTCGCTTGGGGCTCAGCTGAAATTCCCCACATGGCTGGAGGATTGGAAGCCGCTGGTGGGTACAATCGCCACATCATGCAAAGAGGGTAAAACAAGTAACGAATCCACGCAAAGCGACTGAGTGATGGCGGTCTGCGACATCTCCAACTGACTGACCTCCAAAGCAGCAAAATGCAGACAGATAGCAGACATCCTGGATATGCAGTGCACTCCGCATCTCATCCTGTACCGCTCCCTCTGCTGGCACTTTCATGGCCTGTGAAGCAATGTTTCAGTCTTCTGTCAAGTTGGGGCTTTGAGGTTTGCCTTGTTTAACTTGTTTGCACAAAAACACAAAGTCGGGCACCTCGCCGACCAGTCGAACAGCCCAGGGCCATGCTGCGGAAAGAACGCAGGACCTTGTCCAGGCCCGGGGAACTTCTGGGTTCGGTGGCTTCTTGAACATGCAAAGAATGCCGAGGATGGCTTTTGCCATCGAGGGCACAGTGGACCTCAATTTGCTGTCAGACAAAGTGGCGAAACGGCGGCATTGGTGCTGCGCAGCGTGGTCTCCCCGGCACTTCCTGACCGGCGCAACGAGGGGGCCCTAAAGAAAGCATAAGCCCCAAGCGTGGAAGCAACCGCAGACCGATTCGGACCCGGGAAACTGCCCCAAGCTGCCATCGATCTCGCCTAGAGAAGCTGGCCACAGCATCAGCGAGCGTGTCCACACTCCAGCTGCGCCTGTGGCGGCGAGCCTCGATTGTCCCGATTTGTACTGCCAATTCTCACCTTCGCACCATTGATACGGGCACTGCCTCACGCTGTCAAAAACACATCCTTTCTTCTTCTACAAAGTGTCAGCATTTAAAGTTAAAGTTCTCGAAGAATCAACGCAGTACAGGCCGCGTGATTGTATGAGTGCATGTCTAGGGTCAACCTGTCTACACTGCTTTGAGTGTGATGGCTTCCACCTCCACTGCCATTCCATCGGGGTGCAGGCTCGAGCCTTCCTTAAAAAGGTGCTGTTGTGGCATGCTCTTCGGAGCTACACGCTTGGGACTTCTTGTTCCCCATGACCAGAAGGCAACAACAATTAGTAACTTAAGAGTGCCAACAAACATGCAGACCACGCGGCTCACATTTGTAGCAAGAGCCCGAAAAGCCCGAAGCTTAAGTCACCGGGCAAACCTTGAAGCCTTGCCCCTCGTACTCAATGGCTCAGCAGCAGTGCCAACCGCGCGAGTTCGGCGACCTCGCTTCTTCGGGGCGCATGGGGGTTCGACAAGGGATAAGGGGTCAATTTGGAACACAAAAAGAGTCCATTTGGAACACAGAAAAGAATCAATCTGGAACACAGAAAAGAGTCCATTTGGAACACAGAAAAGAATCAATCTGGAACACAGAAAAGAGTCAATTTAGAACACAGACAAGTTGCAGAATGAACCAGACCCTGGGCTTTAACGTTAAAACGCGAGCGCATTCCAAATTGCCCCCTTGTTTCTGGCCATCATTTTTGGGCAGGTGGTATTTCAAACGTCCAAATTGACACTTTTTGGGTTTGCGCGTTCCAAATTGACCCCTTGTTGCGGGGCCTTGTCGCGTTGTAAAATAAGGCCTTCTTGTGCCCCCCCCTCCTCATTTGCAAAAGCAATGCTCGCGTGATGAGTTTGGAAAGGATTCATATGGTCTTGAAGCAAGCTTGCACGGCGGGGAAACGCAATGCTCAAATGATGGGTTTAACCATTTGAAAACATAATGCCCGCATGACAGGTGGCTAGAAAAACCACTTTAGAAAAACCGCCGGTGTTTCCAGCGGCATTGAAACAGCCAGCTTTGAAAAACCACTGGTTTTTCTACCCGCCGCCGTAGAAAAACCCATTGTTGTTCTACCCGGCCGATAGAAAAACATCTTTTGAAGACAACAGCGGCGTTTCCAGCATAAGAAAAACCCGCCGCCTTAAAAAACCAGCGGTTGTTCTAGCTGTCGCCGTAGAAAAACCACAGCGGTTGTTCTAGCCGCCGCAAAACAACCATAGCGGTTTTCTGGCCGCTGCCTTAGAACAACCAGCGGTTGTTCTACCCGGCGCCATAGAAAACCACTTTAGAAAAACGGCCGGTGTTTCCAGCGCGGTTAGAAAAACCACCTTTGAGAAAACACCGCAAAAAGATTACCGGGGAGCGGAGCGAAATCACCGCAGGCTGCAAGTTTCAACGTAACCCGCGTTCCAACTTGACCCAGTCCCGCGTTCCAAATTGACCCCGTTCCCACTCGGTTCGACACATTTCGACCCCCAAGGCCTCGGAAGCCAAGCTCCCAAGCCAGACCTGAACCCTAAGCTCCCGAAACCCAGAAACCCACCGCTCCTGAAAGCCACACTGCAACAGAACTTTCACGACCGCATTCAGGCCAGGGACTTTGACAAAGGAAAGAGCCGGGAAGCCGACATCCTGAACCCTTCCATCCTAAGCTTCTCAGACTGACCCTTTTCGTCCCTAGTACCCCTTGTTGGACCCTGTTTTCATCCCATCGTTCTTCGGAAGTAGACGGTCACACTCTTGTAAGCGAAGACTGACAAAACAATTACACAGCTTGGCGTCATACATGCATTTTGCGCAGTAAAGCATGAACGTCCGGCTGGCACCTCCCTGACTGCAGCTGGGCTTAAGGATAATTCTTCTCTTCCCTTTTGACGGCTTGATCCTTAAGCCCCCGGGCCGGAGGTGATGTCGTTTGCTCTAGGCCAGATCCGCGGATCATTGTCGTCACTCCACTCCACTCCACTCCACTCCACTCCATCGTTCATCCCACGCCTCCCTGCAAAGCCAGCCGGGGCCTCCAGATGCTGCTTGGCGGCCCAGTCTTGCAAGGACACCGCCACCTTCCGGGCGTCTTCAGAGCACAGGGGCTCGTCGTAGAGAAATCAAGGGAAAATCCGAGACATCACTAAGTTATCATATTGCATGTTGACATGTACGCGGAACCTTCCTAGAATTGCACAATCCATCTCGGCGATGCAACCATCGCTCTCCTCGCTTCAAGCCATAACAGCACTCTGGCCGACTGCTCGCACGTAAGGAGTCTATAACCTCTCGCAACAGCTGCCAAATCCACACAACCCCAGCCTTCCAAACCTCTCGGCTCGAGGCCAGGGCAGCTGCAAGTGACCTAAAAAAGTCGTCCAGCTCAGGCAAAAATGGATCCGGAGCAAAGTGCGTTCAGCCTTGTGCTTCAGGCAAGTTGCACGTCCGTCACCCTCAAAGAAGACAAACGGCCTGCAACTGCTCGTGGAAAAGAGATGGAGGTAATGACTCTATGCTGCAACCCTCAGGTCACTGCAAGTTTGGTGAGCCTGTTGTGAAACCAAGTTCATCATATTTGCGTACGAAGAGCCTCCGTACATGCCCCTTTCCGAATGCAAGCGCCGCAACATGATCAAAATGGCACAAAGAAGAAGAAACGCGGCTTCCAAAAGAATCGCAACTTGCAGCCTCGCAGAAAGGAAACCTGCAGTGTAGCTGCCCAGTTCCCGGGTGCCTTCATTCAAAAGGGAGAGGGCGCCAGCCCAGTCGCCAGACTTCCTGCACTTGGGCTTCAGGGCCTAAGCTTAGATAAGGGGAGATGGTGCGAAAGGTAGGGCAAGGATGTGTGAGGATGTGTCAGGACGGCAGTCGGTGTCAGGATTGCGTCGGCCGAACCACCTTCTGTAAAAGCCTCGAGCACCTTCTGTAAAAGCCTCCAGCACGAAGCCCCACAACATGAACTTTGCTTCAAGCCTGTTTGACACACGGCTTGTCGGCTTGTAATACTCAGACCGCTCGACCTCTCCAAAGATGAGCCCGCGACCAAGTTTACTAAGTTCCGAAAAGTTTCGAAAACCTCCAACCGAACAGTCCCGACGGCACTTTGCGCCGCCCCCAGGCCGACTTCATCGCGGCGAAGGCCGCGGCCGGCCAGCAGGCCTGCGGTTCTTTCTGGGTAGGTGTTTTAGGCTGAGGCTTTAGGGTTTGAAGGTTTGCGATTTGGGCACAGGGTTGGGAACTACTAGGGGTCGGAGATTTGCGGGCATTAGCGAGATTCGGGGGCTTTAAGCAGCTGAGAGGTCCAGGCTTCGGATTGCCAGGTGGTAGAGCTTGCAGGAACATACGGTGGACCTCGGGATGACCCGCCAATCTGCCTAGGGCCTGTGAGCCTACGACGTTTAAGTGCCTGTAATGCTTGTCACTACGCTCAGTTAATAAGCTGGGCGTGGATTTCAGGGCGAAAGGCCACAGGCTTGCGCAGGATTTGAGGGTGCGTTCAACAGCTTTGACACAGAGCCCTGCATGTTGTGATTCCATTTATACCAGAAGCTGGCTTCTTATGAACAGACCTCAGAATAGCAAGGATCATAGTGGGACATACACTTGCAGGCAGGCGTGGCAGCTCTTCGCTGGCCAACACGAGTTTGCTCTGCACAAAGCTCTCCCCACGTTCCCGGGCAGCCCTGTGCTCTAAGGATGTGAAGAACCCTGTGCACTGTACCTGTGCTGCAAATTCCAGCACTCGACAGATGCACGAAACAAGCCAAGCAAATTCTTAATCTAAGCTCCCCGCACAAAGCTTGCTGCCACGCGCCGCCGCGATCGCAGGCGGCCATGCCTGTACAGAATGTACGTTCGACCATGAAATTTAACCATGAGCCGTGATACAGTAGGTCAATAATTATGCACACCGGCTCCAACTAACTTTGTTCAACGACGACCCCGAACCATCCAGCTGGAAAGTTGACAAAAACATGCCACATGGTATAAGAATAGCAGTAGCGTACGGCCATAGCTCGAGTATCGCCCAGGCTGGGGTGGGCTGGGGAAAGGTGCAGTTGCAATCACAGCCGATAATGGCCCGCGGAGCCCTTAATTTGCTACATTGGCCACAAGCCTACAAGCCTACACTGTCCTGCACCCAAAGCCCTACACCCGAAACCGCCCTGAATCCTAAACATAAAACCCAGCCAACGAATCGAAGTGCCCTTCGATTGAAGCCTTGGTCCTTGGCCGATCTGACATTCCATCGTCCTATAAGACTTGAGCAACCCGCTGGACCCTTCCACTTTTGAGGTTGGGTCATGGGCGTATAGGCCGTAGGCTTCAACGCTTCTGAGGGAATCGTGCGGACATTGTCTTCTTTTTCTTTGGGCTCCTCCCTTGGCTAACTCGAAGTGGCAACAGAGTTTACCAACACAGCCTGAAGCCAAAGACCATTCTGACCTGCATTGGCAGGCGTCGTGTCGCTCGCCCCCCGCGCGGCAAGGAGGTCCAGAGCATTTTCCTTGATGAACTAGCAACCACGGCAACGCACAAATAGACATCTAGTGACATATGAAGATATAGTCACGAGTAAAAACAAATAGTAGGAAGTAGGAAGAAAATGGCAGCGAGTCAATGCATGGAATCCTAGATAGTCATCAGAAATGCGCAAGAACAATCAGGAATGATAAGTGAAAACATATACTGCTGAAGACAAAGTAGACAGGAACACCAAAGAATGGGAGATCATATTCATCATATACAAACATGAACTGCATTCAGCAAGGAATAAGGAACTAATGAGGCAATACAACAGAACACCTGTTGATATGTGTATATACATATATACATTTACTAGCATAGACATGCACATATAATATAGAAAAAGCTTTTGAGCTGCGTAACGCCAGGCAGGTGCTCAAAGGCAAGCAGCCCGTGTAGTTCTGAGGCTTTTCTATGCCTCCTGCTCAGGCATTAGTCAGCGCTGACTTAGAGACCTGTGGTGTGTACATGTGTGCATGTATATATATATATATACACGGTACCCTCCAAAAAAGAACCCTGCATTTCTTTGTGTTTTGCCCTGAAGTCCAATCCTCATCCTGATGCATGGCTGACATTCAGAGCAGCCAGAACCACAAACAAAAAACACACATAATCACATATGGCCACAGTAGACTCGCATTGTAGGCTTCCAGCATTCCAGATAATTCGGATCCCCAACTTCAGAATTCTAGAAATCCAGGAGTCCAGATTTGTCGGGCCAGGAGATTTCTAGTATTCCAGAAATCTAGATTTTTTCGGCCCGCCAATTCCAGAACTCCAGATTCTGATATCTAAGTCTGAAAAGAAGTCTGGAATTCTGGAAGTCCATAGAGTCAGAATTAGGCGATGTGCGCTCGGTTCGGTTCTATAACAAATGAACCTGGAAGATGATTGAAACAGCCCTTACAGTACCTAAATTACCCAAACAAGTGAAATACTTGAAAGTAAGTAAGTCAAACAAACTGCATACTTTACCCACTAGATATGTTCAGCCAGTATTTAGTTTTTGAGAAGCGTGATTTAATCAGACTTCAACGGGAATCAGATTAGAGACATGTCAGATACTCTGTCACTCACGAAAGCAACGACATTAATTGAATGAGCTGATTACCGCATAAGTGAAGGATGCTGAAAACCTTTTTAAGGTAAAGTAGCATTACTTGATGAATATACGCTCTTTAAAACTTGAGTCAGCTAATTCACATCGGGGTCAGTTCAATAAGGCAAGAAGGACGGAAGAAAACGAAGAGGCGTGGAGGAAAGGCAAGAAGGAAGGAAGCCAAGGGAGGCAAGCAAGTACGATGCGCAAATAGGCCTTAGTCTAAACAGACAAATTGAATTTGTATTTTTCGGGAAGCTTTCAGCATCATTGACACGAGTCGTTCCTTTAAAGGACAGGAATCTAGTTAACCTGGGCCATTTAATTCTTTCGACCAAGGCTTAATGGTATCATGTCACCTCACTTTCACCCTTACTTACAGGAACCACACAAAGGGAATAATTGAAATTAGGTTAAGCTAAACAAATTGCATGCGCTAGTTAAATCAGCGATGTGTTTAAGTCTTGGGTAACTTGATTTACTTAGTTGACTTAAACGGCTCATTTTACTTGATTTCTTTAAACTCATTAGTTGTTTTTATTCTAGTTAAGGTTTGGCTATATTAATTCCCAACAGCCGCAGAGTTGCGTTTGTATCCCGGGAGGGGGGGCCGGAACGGAACGCCAGAACGGAACGGAACGCGGAACTTGATCATCTTTGTCTTGCTGGCTGTTGGGTTGCACAGTTGGGTTCATAAAGTCGTTAACATTTACGATCTTTGAAAAATGAGGGGTCAGCTGACTTCCCTCAATGTCTAACTGACTGTTTAAAATTTAAAATCTAACCCAGCTTGCGTCGTACCGGACTCGGTTTAAGCAGTATCAGTAGGCTGATATAGAGGGACCATGGGTCCTTTGGGAATTAAGGAAAGTTGGGGCACTCCCTTCACCCCCCCCCCCAAAAAAAAAAAAAAAACATCGGGCACGCCCTTAACCGCCTTAAACCCTCAATCATTTACATTCTCGCCCCTGTCAAGCCCAAAAAAAGCCCTTGAAGCAACTTACACCGAGACAGCCTCTGAAGCGCCCAGCGTCCCACAGCGCCCGGTCTCCCAGGCTGGAGAGCACTGTCGCCACAGTGCCTTGGAACTTTGGCAAAGGCAAACCGCCCCCTCCCACAAAAAAAGAAGATGCATCATAATAATCCCCGCAAGCTGGGAGCGAGCGCAAGTGAAGGGCTTTTTCCGCTCCAGTGCCCTGGCAAAGGGGATACTCCTGCAAAGTCGTCACACAGAACGGTTTCCTTTTGACATGCCCCTGTACCCGGCAAGCACCCACCCGCCCTACCCCCCCCCTACCCCTCCCCAAACCACCCCCCAACAAAAATGCTAAAGTTTTTATTTGTCCTGACGTACAACTTGCGAAGTTTGGCGCCTTCCCTGTACCCCTTCGCCCAAACCCCCCACGAACCCGACCAGCCTCCCCTGAAACCCTAAACACCAGGCCTTGGCTCAAGGGTTTAGGGGCTCAAGGGTTTAGGGTCTCCAAAATTTATGGGCTCAAGGACGGGCCCTGCCCACGAATCTTTGGGCCTTGCCCACGAATATTTGGGCCTTGCCCACGAATATTTGGGCCTTGCCCACGAATATTTGGGCCTTGCCCACGAATTTTTGGGCCTTGCCCTGGCCGTCTGTGCCCCCGCCCCCCCCCCGCCCCAGCCACCCCCCAAAAAAACGCTAAAGTTTTTCTTTGTCCTGACGTGCAGCTTGCGAAGCTTCCTTGTACCCCTTCAAACCCTTACACACCACAAACGACCAGCCTTCCTGGCCCTCTACCGGCTAACACCCACCCCTCCGCCCCCGCCCTATGCCCCCGCCCTATGCCCCCGCCAAGCCACCCCCCCAAAAAAGCTAAAGTTCTTCTTTATCCTGATGCGCAAGAAGCTCTGGACCATACCCACTCGCCGCTCGCAGTGCGGCAAAGCGAGAAGGTATTGGAGTTGAGAACCCCAGAACTCTCGGGAGCAGGCTCGGACTTCTCCATGAGAGGCCAGCGGAACCCGCGCGAGGATCTCTTTGAGCAACCAGAAAACTTCGCGCCTGTGCTTGCCATGGCTCTGCCACGATCGCGCCTGCAAACCCGAAACTTGCAAGCCAGTGAGCATGCTACACCCAACCCAGATGATTGCCAGAGTGCTGCCTATTTGGCGTGAAGGCACGGAATAGGCCACACAGCGATCCAATACAAAAATGAAAAACAAAGGCATAGAAACTACAAGCGACCTAGGCACAGAAAAAGGCACCACACAACAACCAAAAAATGAAGACACAGAATTGTGTTCAGACGTCTTTCATTTTTTCGGTTTTTGTTTCTTTTCAAAGTCGTGTTGAGACAACCCTTTAGTTCAAATTTTTGGTTTTATGTCGAAGGTTGAGACCATCTTTTTGGCTCGATCTGGTAAAGTGGTATTCAGACATTCTTTGGCATTGAGACGTCTTTGGTTCATTTTTTTTGTTCTGTCAAAGTGGTCTTGAGACATCTTTTTGGTTCAAATTTGGTTTTTTGGCCGAAGTGGTATTGAGACTGTTTTTGGCTCGATCTCAAGGACTCTTTGGTGGAGACACCCTGTCACCCTGTTTTTTGGTGTTGTGGCGGGAACCCTTTGGTTCGATCTGCTCAGAAGTGTTCGACATCCTTTCAAATTTCTTGTTTTCTGCCAAGTGGAGTCTAAGGCAAGAAAGCTGTCGGAGATTGCCTCTGGCGGGCTCAACCCTACACCCCTACGTATACCTCAAACCTCAAACCCTCTACATTTGGTCGCGGCATTTTTGGCGCCTTCCCTGTACCCCTTCACCCAAACCCGACCAGCCTTCCTGGCCCTCTACCCGATTCGAAGTCTCCTCGAAGGTTTGCAGCGATCGAGCGGCTAACACCCACCCCTCTAACGTTTGGTCGCGGCATTGCCCCCGCCCAGCCACCCCCCCCACCCAAAAAAAACGCTAAAGTTCTTTTTTATCCTGATTTACAACTTGCAAAGCCCATTTGGTCGCGGCATTTTGGCGCCTTCCCTTACCGGCTAACACCCACCCCTTCGCCCCCTACCCCCCCCAAACCCCTGCACCCCACAAACCCAGCCCCCCCCCCCTTGCGAAGGATTGGTCGCGGCATTTTGGCGCTGTACAAACCCCTACACCCCACAAACTCGACCAGCCTCCCGCCATGCCCGCCGCCCCCCCCACCCCCCCTTTTCCCCGCCTCCCCCCCCCTTTGCCCCCCCCCCCCGTGTGAACCCCCCCCCCCCCCAGCCACCCGGCCAAAAAAACGCTAAAAGTTCTTCTTACGCAGCCTTCCTGGCCCTCTACCCGGCGAACACCCACCCTCGCCAGTTCTTCTTTATCCTGATTTGCAACTTGCGACGCCCATCTCATCGCGGCGTTTTTGACTTCCCTGTCGCTGCCCACCCCTCCGCCCTCCCCCCTATGCCCCCACCCGCCCCCACCCTACGCCCTTCCCCATACCATGCCCCCGCCCCACCCACCCTTTAAAAGTTCACCGCCCTCCACCCCCCTCCATCCCCCACTTTCCCGGCCCAGCCACCCCCCCTTCATTGCAGCTTGCCCATTTAATCGCGGCTTTTGGCACCTTCTCTGCCCCTTCACCCAAACTACGGCTAACGTCCACCCTCCGCCCCTCCTATGCCCCCACCCCAGCCACCCCACCCCCCCCGCCCCAGCCACCCCCCCAAAAAATCGCTTAAGTTTTTTTCGTTATCCAACACCATGAGCCCTAAACCCTAGACCCTAAACTGAGACCTTAGACCCTGAACCCTAAACCCTAAAGCCCCTGCCCTGCTACTCTGTCGGTGGAGCCTGGCGCCTTTTACGGGGTCGGCGGAAGCGGCGCTAGCCCTTAGATAATAATAATAATAATAATAATAACAACAGTAATAATAACAATAATAATCATCATCATTATAATAGTAATAATGAATAAAGAAATAACAATAAATAATGATCATGACCATAATCATAATCATAATCAGAATCATAATCATAATCATAAAATAGTCATAATCGTCATAACCACCATGATATTCATCATAATCATAATTGGACTGAAAATTCCCTCACGTGCTCCAGGCAGCAACTGGACATCCCGCCCGCCGCAACATGTTGTTCAAGTCGGGTTGCTGGAAGTTGGCTTCAGCTGACGTGCCTCCAGAGCGGAGCTCAAAGCATGAACAACTCCTGGCTTGTCACGGAAAACCAGCCTTCACTGTGACGCGTTTGATGGCGGCACACTCCCCACAGGCCCACATCCCAAAACAAACCAAGCCGGAGGTCTTCAACGCTTGACATCCTAGTATACTCGCGCGCTGACTTCGCTATCCCGGCCGGGAAGGTCGCCAGCAGCGCGGCGGCACGGTCCCAGCGCGGAAGCGCAGCGGCCGCGTTCAGGGCAAGCGTGTCAAGGAGGACACCTTCCGTGGCTTCGAGCTCTTCGGCTTTCTGGGGGGTTTCGGGGTTCAGTCTTCCGGAACTTCAGGAACTAGTGTCTCGACAGTCCACAATTCTTTTCAGTGTACGAACAATTTTCGGGCATCAAATCTGGCTGAGGGCGTATCGATTCAGCCTAAGAGTCCAACCCCGAAGCACTTCCGAAATTAGGCCGCGCCGATGAGTGATGTGTGCGCAATGTCAGTGAGTTCTTTCAGCACGTTTCGGGGTGGGTTGGGGGTTTGTGGGTCGACTGCATGCCCAGATGGGGCCCCGTGGCTCTTCCGAATGGGAACCTGGGTAGAGCCTGGCATACACGGACAAGTTACGAAGGGCCCGCTATGTGTGGTATTTGAAAAAGTTTATGCAACTTTCAAAACAATGCCTCAAGGCAGCAAAACTGTCGTAGCACGATGCACCCGCATCGCAGAAAAGTGCATGGGCAAAAGGCTCCCAAGCCTTCAACACGGAACCCTCCCTGCGACTAATCGATAACCTCCCTACGCCCCACACTCTGAACCAAAGAAAGACAACCAAATCCCTCGGGAAACCCCGGAGCCTTGACTTTGCGTAGCGGCCAGGAGGCCCCAAGCCCAACACCAGGCCTGCCACTGGCGCTCGGGAAAAGCTTCCGGCCTAGGGCTTAGGGTTGAAGGTTTGGGGTTCCAGGGATGCCAAATGAAAGCGAGTTCATGAACGCGCATCAGTCCCAGGACTACCCATTGAGATCTCTCACAGTCTTGAAGCTATGGACATCTTGTCATGACAGACGAGAGAGAGTGCTCCATGCTTGATGGGCAGGAAGAATGGCAGGGATCTGCCTGTGGGACTGCAGCGCCCGCCGCAAGCGCGCTGAAGCTGGCACCAATGCCTGTCCAATCGCTGCTGGCTTGGGATGCTGAAACTGATCTGCCTCCATGTCCGCCACTTTACGCGACGTTCCGCCCGAGCCCTGTCAGCTTCACGACTTCACCCTAACTGCCTACAGATCCTACAGGCCCAACAAGTCCAGGATGCCAATTGCATCAGGCTTCCCAAGCCGGAATGTCAGGGCATAGACCTGGCAGCAAACGATTCGAAGGGGGTACTCATGCTGCAAGGCCCGTACCAATATCAAAACAAAGAAAGACGTGCTCGCGGCCCCCTCAGCTGGGCCACCTCCTGCCAACGTGCGGCGCGGGCACACCTAAGCAGGAGTTCTGCTTCCGAGTATACATCACACATCGCATGACGCAACAACAAGTGGTGTTCTGTGCTTCGGTTTTCGTTCTCTCTTCAGCCCAGAATGCTCGAATGCTCACGGGGTGGTGAGGATCATCGCATCTGCATGTAACGCGCGTCTCCCTCTGCGCCAGCGCTTGCATGGTGCGAGGCACAGCCTGAGCTCAAGCCTGGGAACGTACGTTGGAGGAAATTGGGACCACTCAAATCCTGGAGTGGCTCTCATGATTGAAACTAAAGGTCAATCGGGCTGCCATGTGTAATGTATCGTACAGACTGTCAAACAATCTTAAGACCTACACCCCACACCCCTTGGTCTGTTCTGTTGAGTATGCGGTCAGAATGCGCTGTGGAGGCAGCGTTGCGGCCGATGGCATCCGGGCGCAGGGATTGGCCTGCAGCTTAGGGCTAGAGGGTGAACACGGTTTAAAGTTTGGGGTTTAGGATTTCGAGAAGACTCCTGACTGGTGGAACGCACAGTACCCCAGAGTTTGTGAGGGATCTCATGCCCCCCGCTGCCCAAACCCCGGCCCAACATCTGCAAGCGCCCTGACGCTTGAATCCTACCCAGCCCTGAAGCAACGCATACAAAGTTCAAAGGCCTCGCTGCCCGAAGACGATGGCTACGGCATCGGCCTGGGCATGTCACTCAGGTTTGCCGCAGCAGCAGCAGCAGCAGCAGCAGCAGCAGCAGCAGCAGCAGCACCACCAGCAGCAGCAGCAGCAGCCGCCGCCGCCGCCGCCGTCGTCGTCGTCGTCGTCGTAGTCGTAGTCGTAGCCGTAGCCGTAGCCGTAGCCGTAGTCGTAGTCGTAGTCGTCGTCGTCGTAGTCGTCGTAGTAGTAGTAGTAGTAGTAGTAGTAGTAGTAGTAGTAGTAGTAGTAGTAGTAGTAGTAGTAGTAGTAGTAGTAGTAGTAGTAGTAGTAGTAGTAGTAGTAGTAGTAGTAGTAGTAGTAGTAGTAGTAGTAGTAGTAGTAGTAGTAGTAGAGTAGTAGTAGTAGTAGTAGTAGTAGTAGTAGTAGTAGTAGTAGTAGTAGTAGTAGTAGTAGTAGTAGTAGTAGTAGTAGTAGTAGTAGTAGTAGTAGTAGTAGTAGTAGTAGTAGGAGCAGTAGTAGCAGCAGGAGCAGCAGGAGCAGCAGGAGCAGCAGGAGCAGCAGGAGCAGCAGGAGCAGTAGGAGTAGGAGTAGGAGTAGGAGTAGGAGTAGGAGTAGGAGTAGGAGTAGGAGTAGGAGTAGTAGGAGGAGGAGGAGGAGGAGGGCAGCAGCAGCAGCAGTGGTAGTGGTAGTGGTCGTGGTCGTGGTCGTGTGGTAATGGTAGTGGTAGTGCTCGCGGTAGTGGTGGTGGAAGCGGAAGTGGAAGTGGTAGTGGTAGTGGTAGTGGTCGTGCTAGTGCTAGTGGCAGTGGCAGTGGCAGTGGCCGTGGCAGTGGCAATGGCAGTGGCGGCAGCAGCAGCAGCAGTAGCAGCAATGAATATAACAGCAGTAGCAATGACAGCGACTACTGGCATCCGCCGTCGCCCAAAACCCGAAGCACCAAGATCCGCATTCAGTGGCCCAAGCCCCCACAAAAGCACCCACTGCCATCTCTTGGCTTGGCATTCCTGGGAGCAGAGCCCACCGCTCTACAGCAGACGTCGCAGCGTTGAGCCTGGGCAGTGCTTCGTTCAGGGTTTTAGTGCTCCGGGTTTATGGGGTTGAGAATGTAAGTTCAAAACCTGCTCCCTATTCATACCACTGCCAGGTATGTAAACCAGCCCTAGACAACAGCAAGATTTGCAAAGCAAAGCAATACTGAGTCAATACTGGATAAAAGGATCGCTTCAAAGACATGCTCCAAATTTCCACACGCAAAAAATGAACATTGCAAAACCCGTAACACCCTCGACAAGTGGCTTTGGCTTGGCTTTGCTTCCCCCCTAAACCCTAAACCCAATAGGCTGACCTTTCTCAAAGCATCGAACCCTCACAACTGGGCAGCCTCAAAGTTTGGTGAGGCTGGCTTGGGCTTGGCTCTCTCATTTGCTTCTCATTCTTTTCATATGACGTGCTCTTTCCTTCTGGGATTGCCTTCACTTTCCTAGCACTTTGTCAAGGCAAGCTGGTAGCTTTCCCGCCTGTTGTTGATCCTTGTTTGCCTTGATCCAAGTCGGTTGTTTCGGACTCGCTTTGTCTGATGCCTGTGCAATGGCCTGGGCCCACGGCTCCTCGACTGTGGGGGAGACCGTGGATGCCAGAGCCTCACAGGGCCTCTCGGCCCACGTCTTCCCGGTTCGACTTGGCGGGGGGGGGGGGGGGCGTCCGAAGTCCCTCCTGTGCTTGGGGCTTAGACTAGAGCAGAGGGCTTGAGGGAGGATTCTGCCATTTGGTGCGTTTGAAATGTCAGCCCGAAAGAAACTGCCTCCTTCCTGAGTCTCTTTGGCCCATGAGAAGCTCCTGGGACTTTAGGAACCAGACCCAAAACCCCTTGTGGCCCCTCCCGATCGCCTGCCGTGCGGCGAGCCAGTGCGCACCGCGGGCCAAAGCCGTGAGGGCGGCGCAGCGGGCACTGGGAAGGGGCCTCGCAGGGGTCCATAGGTGTCCATAGAGTCCATGATTCTTTACATGATGATCATGATGCTTTTGCTACGCCAGTGCTTTCTTTGCCACAGTTCCTGCTTGGCTACAGAACTTGTTGTTCTGTGCTTCCTGCTCTGGACAGAGAGGTTAGAGTCTAGTGCCGTTACCGTGGCGACACGCCCAGCGTATCTTTGCGATCTCGCGCCTCTCTCCCAGACAGCTCCGTCCGAGATCCATGGTAAACAGGGCATAATGCCAGAAGCTCGTGGCACCTCACAAAGCGTCAAAGCGCTGGCGTCTCAAAACCCCGAACTCCTGGCCTTCAAACTCGCCTCGGCGAGTTTGAGAGGTGTCTTGAACAAGCAGACCAGGATCTGGTCTCGTTCCCCCCCTTCCGAACCCTTCCTCCCTGAGCCTGAACTTATGACGTGGCGTGGTGCTGCACCACATGACGTAGCTGCACCCTGCATTGGGCCCGAGGCGATACGCACAAGCGTTTACAATTCGGACCTCGAGGATGCGCTCAGGCATGGACGGCTTCTGGATCAAAATGTTTTGCGGTGGAAACAGAAGTCATTGGCTCAGAAGCCATCAACCCCTGAGATGCACTGCAAAGAATGGATTCCGAGGAAAACTGCGACGAAATCCTTTGCAACATGTCCATCAAGACAGACATTGGGAGAGAGAGACAGAGAGGGGAGAGAGACAGAATCCTGGTGCCAGTGACAACAGTCACCACTCGGATGAATGCCTTGAGGTCACAGCAAACCACACGCTTTGCAAACAAAGAGAAGAAAGAGCACTGAAAGAGCAGTCTTGAGCAAACTGCCTGCCAACACCCTGCTTCTCAACCGGTGTGTTGAGCCCTGAGTCTATTGCATCTCTTGACCTCTTGAAGCTCTGCCCCAGAACAGCGGGTCTCCAAAACGCATCCCATAAAGGACCAAGCGCTGGCAGTGCCGCACAAGGCGCTCGCACTCGCGGTCACTGCGCCGAAGCTGACAGGATCCGGCCTCCACTTGGGCGGCTCTGGTGGTGGTGCTTGAACTGCAGACACTTTGCAAGCTTTTGGGATTGGACATGGCGAGGTATACGACGTGGGGTTTCTCTTTTGGAGCTCCCCGCTTCGCTGTACAAATACGTTGAAGTCTCAGGTCTTCGCCATCATGCCCACGCTTCAAGCCGACAGTTGCCCATAACAGAACATAAACATCCGATGGCCCTCGCAGAACGCGCTGCACCGTGCAGGAACTACGACACAGGGAAACACACTGCGCTCCAAACTGCATGGAACCATCCCAGACTCCCAGCTTGCTCTGGAGCACCTCAGCGCGGACTGCGTCATGTCGCAGAGCCACTTGAAGGCCAAGCGGGGCGTGGGCGCCAGTCCTGCTCAGCTGCGAGGTGTTGAGTTTCGTCCTAGAAAATGGAGTTTATGTGGGAACCTGGTGCCAAAAGAAGGTGTGCGGGCCTGCTGGAGTCTACGGTAGGCTTTAGGGGGGGGGCGGCTGGGCCTCTTCGAAGCAACCCTCATGATGGCATACGGTTTCTTAAAGTAAGCTTGCGCATCTTCACGTGGTGAGGTGGGAATTGGAGGGGTTGAGGATTGAGGAGGGTGCACCCCCCCCCTCCCAGTTTACTAACGTAGGTGCCTGTGCATCTCTCGTTCTGTCCTTGCCTTTCCGTCTGTACTTTCTGCGTTTCTTTAGCTTGTTGTTTCTTCTGCTCTTCTTTCATCATTTCCTCGTTTACGTCTCTCGTTCTGTTCGTCTTTGTTTCCTTCTTTCTGTCCTTCGTTCTGTCCCTCTCTATTCCCTTCTGTCTTTATGGATTTCCCTGCGTTTCTTTCTTTGCAGTCTTTCCCTGCGTAAATCAGCCCACCCGCCCACCCACCCTCACCCCCCCAAAAAGGGTTCAAAAAGTAAACAAGTATCCACGATCTAAGGGGGTCTGAGTTTCTTCCAAGCTTTGAAGGTGCGATTGGGATGCTGAATTCAAGCACGCGTCGTTGGGATGGGGATGGCGAGCCGCCTATGAACGCATACGAACGCTATGAACCCTACGAACGCTATAAACTTCAACTGTGGACCAGAGGCCTCCACCTTCAAGTCACCAAAGTCACGCGGCTGAAGGGTGCAGTCTAGCAAAGGAGGCTCTTCCCCGATCAGCCGTGTCAGCCATGCAGACAACTGCCTAGAGCCACATTCCAGGCTGCCAGGGAAACAGCCGAGGCAAGCAGGACCAGCGCGGATCGCCAACGCCGTGGCCGGCAAGCCACGAGCAGCAGCCTTTCAAGAGCACAGTCCAAAGGGTTCTCAGGCCTCGGGGATGAAAGGATGCTTCAGCACCTCCCCGTCCCAAAAACCTTTACGCAAACTCTCCCTGAGCACCACCCAGCGGCCCAGTGTCAGAACACATCAGAATGCTCTAGCTTGAAATGGGCTTGCTGCTGGGGCTCAAACAAGACATCCCTCGGCCTCAGCCCCAAACTTGAAACTCCAAGCCCGGCACGTTGTGGTGATAGAGTTTGGCAATATCCCGTCCTGTGGATAGGAAAACTGTCAACCTGTCGGCCGTATGTGAAGCCATTTGTATGTCAACATGCTTGCAGAGAACGGCGACATTCTCACGTCTCTACCTTCAAACTCGTCAACATACGCCATGATCCTGAAACCCCAAACCCAACACCCCAAACTGCCCTCCAAACCCTTTCTGAATTGGGCTTCCTCCTGCATCTGCTGCGCCAACCAGAAAGCGGTCTGCCATTTTGTGGCCCGGGCCTGGCCGCCAAGAGCCTGAAGCTGAGCCCATTATGCCATTGAGGGTTTTGGGGGGATGTTGGGGAGAAGCGCTTCGGGCCGCTCGGGAGGATTTAACGGCGTAGTGCATGCCTTAGGGCAGCTTAGGGCTTCAACGGAAGTGCTTGTTGGGATGAGGTCGAGGAAACTTGGGGCACTTTATGCATGGACACTTCAAACTGAACCTCCACGGAATGAGATATTGGCTCGCGCTCACCGATGACGACCATCAATGGAGCTGCAGTGGCTGCATCTGCTTCTGCGAGCATGTCTCACATCGAGATCAACATGCCGACAGCCAACCCAAGTCAAAGCCCGGACTTGAGCCAACCTGCAAAATCACGAGAGTTAAAAAAACCGCACCGTTTGCCACTTTCCTCCCTCCGTGCGAGTCCTGCACCCCAAACAGCCCCAGATCTTTATAAAATCCGAACCCAGAACCCTTGAGGCCCCAAACCTCAGTCTGCATGCCCCCCCCCACCCGGAAGGCGCACCGCATGGTGCACAGCCGCATCAATCTTCAGGCCATCTCTACGAAGGAGGAGAAGCAGCTGCAGCGCCTGCGCTGTTGAGCTTTTGATTGGCGCTGCATTACGCGCAAAGCTTCACTTAAAAGCAGGCTTGGGCTTTGAGGGTCTGAGGGTCTGAGGGTCTGAGGTGCCTCTGTCAATCTTGAGGTGGCATTCAGGCATTCAGCTTGTGTCTCAATAAGGGAGAAGTTGTCAAGGAAGCTTCAGGGATGAATGCAGGAAAGTGCCGGCAAGTGCCTTGCGCAATGCTTCAAGAAGCTGCCATGGTTTACTCTGACTGACAGCAGGGAAGCTCCGAGGATACGCCGCTTTGGAACTGAGAGCTCCTGGTCATGGCTCACCGCTTAAGCACTTTCGGCTTTCGCCTTCGCCTTTCGCCTGCTACGCTGCCCATGAAAAGAAGAGGGACAGCGGCGACGCCAGGATCGCCCAACGCACTTCCGCGCCTACTGAAAAAGAGATATTGGCAACTTTTTGTGCCCTCAGGCCCCCAGGCTGTAACAGATGGCATCTTTCGGCCTCCTCTAGCCCCCGGGTAGCCTTTAGTTGAGAGAGCCCGAGTTCTTTCAGCATATTTCAGCATATAAGTAGAACAAAGAAAGACAGATAAACGTCAAAGAGCGAAAATTAAAACAAATGTCTCTTCAGCTTTGGTCCCCAAGATCTTTTTCACCGACCAACGATCAAACTGTTGGTCCCGGTGGGAGAGTTCTGTCTTTTGCGGGGCAGGGGGCTGGATTCTTTGCTTTAGGTGGGGGATGCAGGGGCGCCTTCCCCATCCCCTGCTCTTGGTGGGGGCGCTTGCCTTGCCACATTCATTGGGGCCTGCCCCTGGCATTGCCCCCCCGCTTTTGTTACTGCATCCGAGAGAGCAAAGATTTGCAAAATGGTTCAAGGAGGGCGCCAACCCAATTGCAAAAACAATGCGTGTGGAAAGGATGCATATGGGTTTTGGAAAACAACCTTTTTTGATGGCAGGAGGTCCTTCAGAGAAAAAAACTACAAGGATTCAAAAAAGAAGGGGGGAGGGTGCCCCGCCCCCCATTTGCAAAACAATGCTCGTATGATGGGCTTGGAAGGGATGCACGCTTTCTCCAAGCAAGACCTGAAACGCTGGGGGCCCTGCCTTTTGCAAGCACAAGAGTAGGAATTGATGTAGAATGGAACTGGAATGACATCTCGCGTATCGCACACTCTTCTTCTCCGAGCAGCTGCACGCTGCTGAGCTGGGGAAAGGCCTCCTCTATCGTTGGGTTTTCATGAAAGGGCGTATTCGTGGTTCCTCACGATCAAACAAGGTTTTCATGAAAGAGTCGGCCCACCAGAGCGTAGTCGTGGTTCCTCACGATCAAACACCCCCCCCCATCATGGATGTATACTGGAATCATGGTATCAATGTGACAGAAAAAACTGACCCCCCCGCTGTCAATCACCACCTCCAGGGTTGGGTGGGACACGAAACATACCGAGATATCGAGCTGATGTTAGCCACAATGTCTACGACGCTTCATATCCCAAAGTACCAACCAGCCCCATGCTTTTTTAGGGGCAAGGCCTTGCCTTTTGGTGTTTAGTAAATTTCGGCAGCTCCGTTTGATGGCAGGTCCTTCATTGCAAGCTTTGGGCGAATCCTGTTCATCAGTCATCGGGATTACAAAAGAATGCATATGGCTTTGTTGTCAAGCCTTTTCAGTTTGTCCCTCTTCCCAACCCCCCCAAAAACACGATAACCCGAAAACCCCTAATTTAGGGCATAGCATGAAATCCAAACTGGTCGAGCCTGCGCAGGGCTCCGCTTTGCAGCCGCGGACACGCCGCCGGCGGCCCTGCGCAATGCAGCCTGGCCCAGGACGAGGGGGCTTTTACTTCATACCTTTGCATGTTGGGGGGGGGGCTCTTTGAGGGATTTCTCAGGGTCCCCTGGGTAGTTAGACCGGTATGCGGGCTTTATGCGGCTCCAAGGTCTAAACGCTCCGAAACCCCAACATCTCCAATGGAGCATCAAGAGATCGGACACGTATGTATGTATATATGTATATATGTATATATGTATATATGTATCTATGTATCTATGTATGTATGTATCTATGTATATATGTATATATGTATATATGTATATATGTATATATGTATATATGTATATATGTATATATGTATATATGTATATATGTATATATGTATATATGTATATATGTATATATGTATACATGTATGTATATATATACACATACATATACACATGCATATACATATGCATATACATATACACACGCATATACATATACACATACACATACATATACATATACATATACATGTATATGTATATGTATATGTATGTGTATGTGTATGTGTATATGTATGTATGTCTATATATATATATACATACATTGTAGATACTCACACACATGGGTGCGGTGAGGTGACGGTGAGGATCGACCGAGGCACGAGTTTGGCCGATTTAAAGGCCGGCCGCTCCAGCACAGGGTTGAAGGGCCAGCCCCAACAACACCCCGACAACAACAACAACAAAGGCAACAAAAGTAACAGCAGCGCGCCACAAACGAAATGGCGCACCGATGCGGGAACTTCCTGCTTGGATCTGAGGGCATGCAAAATTGAGTAACTCCTAGGGCGGTCAAAGGCTAGCACATGTTGACAGACGTTAAAGGGAATGCAAGGGGTCCGGAACTTGGGATGTTTCTAGTCTACTTTTTCATACATACGAGTACTGTTGGGCCCCCTGAGCAAGTACGCAATCAACGCAACCAATAGAATGAAGCGCGTTGTAGGCCATATTGCATTCGCCTAAACTAACCGACACAGTCAAACTAGTTGAATTTTGCTACTATGCATGTACATGTTTGGTAAATATGGGTATAATATACGAAAAGATATGATGCTATTCACCATATGAATCTGAACAATAACTTGCTTTTGGTTAACAGGGCCGGGTATATGCTTCATTGCGCCACATATCTTGTGTAGTCTGCCCGGCGACCACTATTAAAAAACACAGAATCATTGCAATGAATTTACCAATGCCGCCATGTAAATTCGCCTCGGCTTCCTGCCGAGAAGCGTTTGGAACAAGCAGACACGGGATCCCGTCTCCTTCCCCGACGGACCCCCCCACCCCCCGCTTGGAGGAGCTGCAAACCGATGCCGTGGCGGGTCCCGCCTGTCGGGGGCTCCTATAAAGGGTGCGCTCCAAAAAGCACTGGGACCCCTGGACCCCTCTAGGACCCTCTTTCCTCCTTTCCTGTCCGTGGGCCGGCCGGGCTGCCGAGGCGGTGCACGCAAGCGTTTACAATTATTGATAAAGAAGCAGGCAAAAAACAGACTAGATAAACTTTCATTGTTTCAACTAAGCCATAGTTAAATTCATTGCGTGAAGGTCAAGAAACCTTCATTCCACTAAGTTCATGAGCTGAGTTCATCTTCATCTTCGGCACCCCTCATGAACATGATGAAGCAATTAAAGCGAAAAACAACTTCACCACATATTAACCATGCTCAAAACAGCTGGGCTTGGGCGCCGACATCCCGGGGCCACTGCAAGGGTCCAAGTTGACGGGCGAAACGTGGGGGGGCTCTCACTGGCCCGGCCCCCTTTAACAATCATCGCTTGAAAGAAGACAAAAGAAGACAACAACAAGACAAAGTAATACTCAAGAGGAAAACAAACAGGAAAATATCCAGAACCGGGGCCAAACAGGGGAAGCAACAGATCCCGCTGAAAATCCACCCCAGCCCTTTCGGGAACTCGAACTCCTGATGGCTTTGCCATGCCCTAAAATCGATGTGCATTCGAAACCTTGTCTGATTCGAAAGATTGTCGGCAATGACCATGCCCTTGGTGAGCAAAGCACATCACCATGGCTTGGAAACCGACAGCACAAACAGATGCTGCTTACAGACCGCCCGCTGTCACTCGAGACTGGAGAATATCAGAGATTTTATGGCAAACTAGTGTGGATCCGAGCTACCCACGGTTGGGCTTTGTTTCTTTAACTCTGCAAGCATGGACAGAACATCAGCCAAAAGCCCTGCTGTCGCGCGAACATTTCCATTGTGTCGGCCAATTCTCCTGTAGGCCTTCACCAGACAGCTCAGAATCTTCCCACTTTGACTGAATCTTCTGGCAAGCTCGCCCTTTCAAACGCCGCACTTTCAAACGGAAGCACATTCTCGGTCCCGTTGGCTGAAAATGTGCGGTTCTATGTGGTTGCCCATGACTCTTCAAGTCCACTATATGGTACAAGCCATCACTGTCCAAGATGCGAAAAGCTGCAAAAAGACTGGGATTGGGACATCAGGAATACGGCTTGAAGGCAGTAGGTGGTCGTTCGACGACTGTTACAGGTGGGCAGTTACCACGAATATGCGCCGCATTGCGCCACTTCTGAACACTTACAAACTCAAAAGGGCAACTACCCACCCGAAACTGCCTAGTCGTTTGGGCAATGCCATTCACCGAGGTGAAACCCAACACATGCGGACTGGCGATGAAGACTGGCACGGTGCATACGACACATTGCACGTGATACTGTAGCCCTTGAACAGTTGATGCCATTCGGCCAGTCATACATCAAAGCAGCGCGGTATCTCCGTCTTCGAAGGTGATGGGCTAACTTCAACGAACAAGAACGGGGAGGACGCTACGTCACTACTTCGGCTCATGCAAACATACGTTTGGATGTGGGAGACGTTGGCGCGCTCCCACTTCTCAGTTGTGTGTTCAGATGTGTCGTTTAATAGGAATGCGTGTTTTGCGCTCTTTTGCGTTGGACCCTCCAGTATAAGGATGGGGAAACCACCCTTCGCGAGCTGCAGGGTTGCATTTCGAAAAGAATCCTGCCATGTTCCTGGAATGTTACCTGTTCGGATCATGTCGCACCGACGCGCTGCATGCTGAATAAACTTGGGAGAATGCAAGCATTCATCCTGGTCTGAAAAATGCATTTTCGTAAGCTCAATCCTAGAAATATACTCAGGCACTAGAAACACATGCAGAACACGGCCAGAAGCCAAAAAGCACAAAGACGACAGAAGATGATGGAAGCAAAACGAAGCTACACGGCATGAAACTAACGCGCAAAACTAGAAGCAGGCACGCTGCCAGGTACGCCCCGCAAGGGCCCACCTTGTGCCTTTGTTACGAGCCTCAGCCAAGCCTGTGGGTTCACAGTACGAGCAGGGTGCGGAAACTTCGCACATGGTCAGTTTCCATCAGGGTTCCTGAAGGCCTCTGCCCAGAGCAGGGCCGCCCTCGCTCCAGCCCTCGAAGACGGCAGCATGCAAAGCGACAGAGGGCCTCTTGCCTCATCAGAGACGCAATAAGGCGTAGCCGCCAGCAGCTTTGCGTGTTTTGAGGCATCCAGCAGAGCCGAGTCTGCACATCATTGCCGCTGAAACATGTACCATAATGCCATCAGGCACCCATGAGGCACTGGGGTTAAGGCCCCTTTTTTAGACCCGAGTTAGGCTTTCACTGGTTCATTGTCAAGGGCGAAGTAGGCTGCAGCTGAGTACAAATCAACACGGACCTCTACATTTTACTACTCCCCTCGAAGCCACAATGTGTACTGAAAAAGGTGCATATTCTAGACGTTATTGGCAGAGCTCAGATTACGTAGCTAGCCGTCTTGACATTCCAATCTCGGGCATTGGAGCGAATCCAGTGACTTTGCCGTTCTAGGTTCTCGTGATTTCAATATAACTCTAGATTCTCTAGATCCACGGCAGCTCAAACAGCTTGCCGCAGACTTCGGCGTGGACAAGCCTCGACCTATGACGCGGCAAATGCAAAGGAGAGGTGGGTGGATGGAGGTGGAAGGCTTCGCCACCTTTTCAAGCATCTCCGAAGATGTGCTACTGGAAATCTTTCGGAAGCCTTCCGAAGAGTCGCCCAGGCAGCGAGACACATTTCCGAAAAATGGTACCGCTTTCTACGCACGGCACCTGCAACGAGGTCTTGGGAATGCACATACGCCCATGCCGTTCCGCACAGGACAGCGAATGCTGATGCAGTCAGAGGCCTTACACTTCTTGCTGTCAACCCAGGAAACTCTCTTCTACATCAACCTTCGGAAATCTCAAAGATGCTCAAAGGCCACAGCAGCCCTTCATCCCAACTAAAGCTCGAAAGCTGTAAACCGACAGATTCAAAAACGATCAAGATCCTTGAGACTGATCTTGACTGCTGCAGCACATCGAGCTATCGCAGTTCTGTGCGTCGGTGGGCATGCCTAAAGCCTGAGTCTGCTGTTACCATTTCTATTCTCATTCTAAACACGCATATATATATATATAGATAGATAGATAGATAGACAGTTGCATACATATATGTGTATATACCGTTTCTATGGTTTACGTGGACGCCGCCCTCCCAACCCCACCGCCTGATCTACTGTCTCTTTCTTCCTCCTGAAAAATCTCGTACATGGGGGGGGGGGGGGGGCGCGCGTTCGTTGAACTCTTTCGAGTCTCTTGGTGTCTCACAAGCTGCCTTCTCCCCCGTCCCCAAAAGCCAAAAAACAACCAAAAAACAACCAAAATCCCATGGAGCCGAGGAATGCAGTTGTTTGCTGGCTGTTTTGGTATAGAGTCCAAAAGACCATGTGTTTCTGCGGTTTCGACTTTGGGGACTCGGAAAACAAAAATATAATCCAGGGAATTGTTGGCTTTCATCTAAACACCTAAATATGCCTGGCTTGCGAACACCAACAATTACCAAGCAATACCCTGATGTATTTGTGGTGTTCGCCCGGAACCCAGGAATTACCCCAGGATATTTTTGGTTGTTCGAGTCCCAAAAGTTTTTATTGAGAAAGAAGACATGCATTTTTGCGTTCCCACAGTAAGCCCAAGAAAAGCATCCCAAAAAGACACTGGCTCCCTGCAGGTTGTTGGGAAGCATTCTTTTTGTGTTGGGCTGGAACAGTGCCCTCTCCGCCTGCCCCCCCCCCAAAAAAAAAAAAATGGGTACAAGTAAGACTTTTTAAGCTCCGGGGTTGCAGGCAAGGGCTTATGATAGCGTTGCTGTCGACCCTGGAACCTTGCAGTCCCAGAAACCCCTGACAACTGGAAGTCCCCAAAGACGTACCGAATGATTAATGCAGGACTTCCGACGGTACATGTGGATCTCTTGGAGCCTTTCTCTGACAGCTTCCTGTCGAGGTTGATGGTTGACGTTGAAAAATCTGGATCGCGAGCTGTGAGAACGTCGGAACCGAACGTTTGGAACATTTTGGAACCTCCAACTGTGGAAACTGGCAAGCCCCCGATGCAGGTAGCGGGGAATAAAGGCCAAAACCAAGCTTGTCAGGTCGCCTGTCGTGCTGATGTAGTCCAGACTCCGAAGCCAATTCTACAATGGATCAAAATGCTTATACGTGAATTCCTGCAACTTGCTGATACCGCACGTGAGCCTATGCATGTGTTCACCTCAATCGCTCAGACTTGAGACATTGTGAAAAGCAGTTCCTATGGTCTCCTCGTGCATGGCGAAACAAGCTGACTTGACACCGCAAAGGACCGTGCATCTCTGGAACAATGCGAGTAGTGCAGGGGGTGTTGCAAAGCGAAAAAAACAACTCTAGCAGTCTTGCACTTGCAGTTGCTTGTGCGACTCAAGGCTTTTGGACGCTACCAGCTGGGGATTGAAACGCCTGACAGCCTGAGGTCATCCTGAAGCCTATGCTGAGGTCCTTCTGTCGGTTGTTGGACAGATTGCCAGCCCTGCTGGTGCACTGAGTCACTTGGTATTGCACGGCGAGACCACTCATGACATGTCACTCAGCTATCTCAACGAAAACCAGTTACAGCTCAGAAAGTTGGCAGGACCAAACTAAGCCAATTCAGTCTCATGGAACTTCCAGAGTTCATGGTCTCGCCGTGCTTTAACGGACTGCGGCAGTGCCCCCATGGACCTGCCAGGAGGGTCTCTCCACGCGCAGCTTCGGCCTTGCAGCGACTCGCAAAGATGAAACATCTGGCAATCCGGGTTGCATCCCGTTGCAGCCTCTGAACATCTAGACCTTTCTCGACCACTCTCTGCAGGGTCAGACAAACTGCGCTTGTCTCCACATACAGAGACTGAGGCCCAGGCATCTTGAAAAAAAAATCATCACAGATCGAAGATAAGTCGAGTAACTGCCTTCACAGCTCAGGGCTGAGCTCTGGAGCAGATCCCATACAGGTCGACAGCTTCGTCAAGGAGCAACAAAGCACAACACCGTCGGAGCACACCTACTTCTGAGGGCAACAAGGGAGCCTGTGCTCCAGCAGTGGAGGTCGTCTCCACCTAGGTTGCACGCGGATGTGGGACTGGGCTTGTCTTGCTTGGACAACACAAGCTTCTGATCACACTGCGCCTGTCAGATTTCAGGATCTACCAGAATCTACCCTACACCTGAGGAACAACAAGCCTATAGAGCTCTTGTGAACAAGCACGAGGCAGGTTCTCATGCAGGGAGACAGAGAACACTCTGGTCTGCGATTTGGTAAATTTAGGGGTCAAGGTCTGGGGCAGAACAAGTCCGTGTCGCCCGAACGCGTGGATGGAAAGGCATTTGATCGGGCCTGAATAGCAGCCGACAGCCGAGTTTCTCAAGGCATCAGTGGCGCACATCAGCTTTGAAGACTTCGATGGAAGCTTTGGAACTTCAGCGCGCGACCCCTGCCTCTGCGAAATGAACCAAAACACAAAGAACGCCGAACCGGGGAACCTCTCCCTAAAAGCCCTGAACCCTTTGAACCTGCTCCAGAAGAGCCCTCAGAAACCAGCTGAGAAAAGCTCTGGGCAGCTCCTGGCCTTGTTGCAAGTGCCGCACCATATCCAGCCACGGTCTGGTCCTTGCAAGGTTTTGAAGGGGCCACATTGCTGGGGCATTTAGGGATAAGGGTGCTGCATCTTGCATGAATATGCCCCAAAAGAAAAGCGCAGGGTAGGCTTGGGGAGCCTTGGTCAGGCGGTGATGGAACAGTTTCCAATAGCGGTTCATCTTCGGTGAATGGGAAGCGGCTGTGCCTTCGCACGTTTGAAGCGACATGCTGCAGGAGCTGACACTGCGTCTCGCACGGTCTTCAGGTGCTTTGGGCTTTGTATGGGTTCAGGCCCACTTCTAGGACCTTGGGTACAACATCAAAGAAGTGGAAGAAGTGGGTGGTCAAAGGGCTCAAAGGTCAGGGGAAGGCCGTCCTGCATTGCGCCTGGAGCACCTTTCCCCTCCAGCGATGAGTTGGTTGGCGGAGGGAGCCTGAGATGGCAAGAGTCTCCGGCAGTTCGGCAGTTTGGGGCCCTTGCTGCACTGTCTTTTCGGGCTTTAGAGTTTAGGCTCCACAGACGTATGTATAGTTCTTGTCAAGGGAAAAAAATGTCACTCCCGCCAACCTGTACAGGGAAACCCTGTTCGAACGCCGACGTAACCCGCGATCCGGCACTGTCACAAACCAAGCGCCCTCCCCCACCACCCCCCCAAATGTATTGTGAGATCCGTGACTCCTGACCCCTTCTTGGCGATGGATGCCACTTGAGTGAAGCCTACGAGCCTACAGCGGCCGTGCAGTTAAACAGTGCAGTATGGCCGTAGCTTGCTAGGCTCCACAGGGGCGAGGCATGAGCATGCCCTGGCGAGCTGGAAGTCCCTCTTTCCTGACAAGCGGCGCCAACATCTGGGAAGCTGCGTAGGGCGTTCGCTGAAAGGCCGCCGCAGGCTCCACGCATCGTTGTGGAACACCCGCAACGCCCCGAAACTCGGATCCTCGCCAGCTCAACTCTCGAAACCTCCAGAGCGAACTACTAGATGCCCAAGACCTTCCCTTACAAGTTCCTAGCCATCACAGCATGCAAGGAACTCGAAGGCTCATCTGTCGCGTGCAAAGCTACAGGCTTCTTGAGGTGTTTCAAAACTATGCCTGCCAGGCCCCGCCTGTTCTCCCGGGTCCTGTCGGAGCACCAGCGCCGAGACCACGAGGCAGGGGCAAGGCGGGCTGAACCCAGCCGACCTTGCCGCGGCATGTCCGCGAGACCGCAACGTCTGGCATTTGGGTCTATGGCATTTGGTCACACCAATCGTCCTAAATTCGTGCCACAGGCAGAGACGAAAGCTCTTTCTACGAGGAGACCGCTGGGGAGAAGAATGCACGACCAACATGATAATTCGACCGACTCTGAAGGACGGCGTTGGAAGGACCCTCGGAGCATCAATGCACACAAGAAGTCATGAATAGCATGGCCTTTCACGCCAACAGCGAACATCTGCGACATTAGAGCAGCGACATCGAACATGACGGGCATGACGGGGCAATGCACCTGGTCGCGTTGACCAACAAGGGCCGTAAGAGCACCCCGACCGGCGAGGATCAGAAGCAGAAGGCCGGCCCCGTTTCTCGTCGAAGAAGCCACAAAGCAAAACCACACAACGCGGGAGTGGTGTGTACAACGGCATCCTGGGCATCAAGTTTCTGTCCCCTTGCACACATCTTCGCGTCCGAAGATGCATCACAACATGAAGTGAGCGTCTTTGTTGGGAAGCGTCTCACTACATGTTCGCTGCCCCCTTGCGATTTTATTAATCCTTGGCAAACAAGTGTGTACGCACACCCACCCACCCACCCACCCACCCACCCACCCACCCACCCACCCACCCACCTGCACAAGCGCACGCGGTCACGCCCACACACCCACCCCCCACCCACCCACCCACCCACCCACCCGCGCCCGCACGAACGCACGCCTGCACGATCGCCCGCACGCCTGCACGCCCACGCGCCTGCACGCCTGCACAAGCGCACACGCGCGCACGCCTGCGCAAGCGCACGCCTGCACAAGCGCACGCCTGCACAAGCGCACGCGGTCACGCCCACACACGCACGCGCGAGGGCACACGCACACACGCGCACACACGCGCACACACGCGCACACACGCGCACACACGCGCACACGCGCGCACACGCGCACACGCGCGCACACGCGCACACATGCACATGCGCACACGCGCACAAGAACCTTTGGCTTCTGAGCGCAGCGCGCGCTCGAGAGGGAAGTTCTGCAGCGCAATGGCTGCCAAGTGCCCTGCCATGGCCAGATGGTGGGGTTGAACGGGATATCTGTAAAAACCTTATCGTGCTTGGTGGCCCTTGGGGTGCCCTTTTCCCGCAAATGACAAGTGTCAGATCAACCACTTCAAAACCCTTGCCAAGGGTTCAGGGCAGGAACCTCAGTGCTTCATGGAACAGAAACTGGGTGTCCGAGAGGGGGAGAGGGAGAGGGAGAGGGAGAGGGAGAGGGAGAGGGAGAGGGAGAGGGAGAGGGAGAGGGAGAGGGAGAGGGAGGAAACCAGGGCCCCGGAGGGTGGGGGTCTTCTGTTTCAGGCGTTTCAGGAGCCACTTTCTTCAAGCATCTGGTGTTCTTCTTGTTTTTGGCAACGCGCGCCTGCGACCTCCCTCTCCACGACGGAACGCAAAGAACTCCGCTGTCCATTCATGAAAACCAGTGGCGCATCGAAACCCGTCAAGGCCTGCTAGGATGACACGGCGGAAGCAAGGTGGCATGCGGGGGCTACATTGCGGCTACATTGCCATACCCTCTCAGCCCAAGATGCATTCTAGAAATTACGAACGCAAAGGCAACACCAGGGTTCATGAAGAAACCAAATCCTTCACAAGAGCTTGGCAAGAGCTCTTGTCAGGGGGGAAATGTGCTCAACATCGGAGGGCATTGACAAGAACTCCCACGCTATGTCCATTCTCAGGAACGAGGAAGTTAGTAGTTGTTGGTGCATGACATGAGCCCAGCTCCTGACCTCGGACCCGAAAGAACACAGACACAAGCCTCCGAGCCGCGCTTGGTAATCACCGCAGAGAGGTTCGCGCCTCTGCCGGGAGCGAGGGGCTGAGCGCATTCACTACGCTTAGTCTCCGCGGACGTGTGGAACCAATCTCTCAAGAGCTCGGAGATGCTCAGAGCGCTCCAAGGATCTGTAGCAATGTGGACAATTGGTGAACACCCTCGCCCCCCTCCGCATCACTCGAAATCTTCAGTTCCACCAAAAGCAATCATCGCCTGTGCCGAAGCCCGCCATGTCTTTGAATCGGAGCTGGAACTAGAGGCGAGGGGCTTTTCTCAGGCCTGGAATCAAACAACCCAAGCTCTTGTCATCGAGGTCTCCCTGGAAAAGGCTGAATTTAGGGCCTTGTTGAAGAGGCCAACCTTTCTGAATCTCAGAGGCCTGAGGCTCTTAGCTGGAGTGCGCACGGCTCATCTTTCTGCACATATCCTTGCGCAAAATGCCTGCCTGATTGTCCTTCTCTCTCTTGTTCTCCTTTCTTTCTCTGGAGGACACCCAAAATCTAAAGCACTTCTTAACTGGCATTCTTCCGATGGGGTCTACTCATCGCAAGCGCACAATACACGAACTCAGGCCGGCGCCACGACCTTGAATGGCCGCCATACCAACAGATCGCACGTGGTATTCCGAGAGCTTCGCCAAAGAACGGCGCTGATTCACAGTTACCATATACTCCTGGCAGCCAGTAGCTTCCAACATGAACTCTTGGGATGAGAGGCCTTCGCAGCGTGATGCAGGGTACTTCCAGGAATTTCTGCTGGAGCTAGAGTTTCCCCACCGCAGGTTGAGAGCACATGACTATGAACCGCGACCAGCAAGCAACCAGCAACAATGAACCCCAAGCGCAACCACAAGCGTCCAGCGGAACCCTCAATCCCCCCATCACCTAACGCCTAGACATTTGAGAGCAATCCGATCCCTCCTGGCAAGCTGCTGGTGACTCAAAATTTGCAAACCTGGGTTCGACGAGGGCTTTGCGGTCAGTTTGGGGGTTAAGGTTTGTTGAACCACTGCGGTGCGAGTTGTGTCAGTTGAGCCTACCCCCTCCCATCCTGCGAGGTCTTCCCTCAAAAGCTTCGGGACAAGCTGTTGGCTTGGGAGCTTCACGGGAGTTGGCACTCATCTCAACACGAGATGTGTAAGGGACAGAAGGGACTCAAGGACCCGCCTTGCCCAAAGTGCCTCAGACCAGGAGATTCAAAGAATCCTCCCGACACGCTCCTGAACCGCTCAGACCGCTCCCAATGCATCACAGGGAGCGCCAAGCCAATATTAGATGTACCATCCGTTGTCCACGGAACATAGATGTAATCATACCTGTCGTGGCAGCACTATCTTAGACCACCTAGAGCTCTCTGGATCCTGGGGCTCTCTGGGCTTCCTGGGGCTTCAAGTCTGCTGGCCCGAGCCCGAAATAGCTCCTCAAAGCGTAGTGGAAAGCTCTCTCCAAACCCGAAACATTTCACCAGGAACGGGGCCTGGACCTTTCCCAGGAACGAGGTGCTGTGTCATTCCTGGGAGACCAAAAGCAGAAGCTTAGGGCCCTTACTGGAGGCCCAGGGTTCGCACCTGATCCTAAAACAGGCACGGCACAAGCACATAACAAGGCCAATCAAGATCGAAACAGATCTGAAACGAGGAATTCTGCAAATCAGCAGCCACTGGCTCAAAAAATTCAGAGAAGCAGCAGCAACGCCGTCATCATCTCTCTAGTGACTTGCCTGGCCATCGTAAGGAAGAGCTCATAAGGAAGAGGAGGGGATAAACGGAACTACTTCTTAGACGACATTCCATTTAATTTGTCAGCGTCGCGCATGCACTGTGGAAAGTGGTTCTGTCCGTCAACTCTGTGCATCTACACCTTCCTTCACCACAATTCATGACAATGACCTCCTTTCAAAGTCAAGTCAAAGAACCCAAATAGTACTAAATCCCACCTTGACAACCTGGCTTTGGGTCCTCGGAAACCGTGAAAAGCCCGGGGCCCGCCCCGCCGCACCTATTCAAGCCTCTCAAGATGATTGTGGTGCACCGCCTCGGTTCAAGCTAAGTTGAAGCTCCAAACGTTTGAGGTCAGGGCTTCAAAGGGCTACTGTAGCACGTGAAGCGCCTGAACTCTTAGGGCCATGGGATGTTTTCGTGCTCCAGAACTTCTGTTTCCGAGTTCAAGGCTTCCGAACATCCATAGACTGAAGAAGCAAAGGAGTTGAAAAGGAAGCCTTTGCTAGTCCGACAGGTCCCTTGGATTGGAAGAAAAGCGAAAGTTTCGACCTAGGTTCTTGTAAAGCTTATGGTGTCCTAGGGTCGATGCGGCTCAGGAAACGGACAAAACGAGCAGTCAAGATGCTTGCCCCCTCCCCCGACTCCTCCACCACGCAAAACCCTGCTGCGACCCTACTTGCCCAAAGGCAGAAACCTCCAATCCACAAAACGCACGTTTCTCAAGGCAAGTCGCTGATCAACCGGCTCAATCCTCGCATCTCGCTCCATGAGGTCCCCAATGCCATGGAAACTGGAAGCTCGTACGGTCTCCCGCTCCCTTTGTAGCACTGGGATTGGCTAAGGGAAGACAATGTCTAAACGTGTGTCTCTGTGTCCTTGTGTGTGTGTGTGTGTGTGTGTGTGGTTGCACGAGCGGGCTGCTTTGAGAATGTGCTTGAAGAACCTCACGTGGTCCAAAAATGTCCAAGGACAGCAGTAGGAACTTTAGCACTCCCTAGCTGTACCGCTTCGCAGCACAGCTTGATTCAGAGGCAGAGGCAAAGGGGTGCCAATCTTGAACTAACCCTGCGCCCTAAACCTTAAACATCCTTAGACATGTTGAAAGAACTTGAAGATCGGCCCATCTCGACCCTTCAGCTCCTGATGGGCAGAAAAACTTGTTCTTACTCTTGGGATTTACTTGCGAATGTTTACGACCTATTGGGGCTTTGGGTTCCGAAGTCGTGCTTGGTCGGCTTGGCGGTTTGGGGGTAACCCTGACACCAATAGACCGGCGCAACATTCCCCGCGAGCATGGCGCTGTGCACATGATGCTGGAAAACGCTCAAGCTCCAGGGCCCTGATGTTGAGCAGAAGTACGCACAACGAATGGCGGCACTTTTTCACGTGGTTCTCTGAAGCTCTTGTAAGGCTTCGTCACGTAGTCACGTAGTCACGTAGTCGCTGAAGAGCTTGTTGGGCATGCGCAAACGAAAACAATCCAGAGTCAAGCCAAAGGGTCGCTACACGAGGAGGCTGGCAAAGTAAACGTCCATTCAGTCGAAAGCCACGACAGAAACCTTTCATTCAATGCAGCGGCACTGGAACTGAACTGCGTGCAGTGCTTTGGGGTTGCACATGAGACCACGCCAAGTTGGATCCGAAGTACATGGGTGTAGGGCTTTGAGGGCAACCGGACAGCTCCTTGTTGGCGACGGCACGTAGCATACGACCAGCTTGACAAGGTAGCGATGTTGACCACATGGCAGATCAGCCTGGCTTTTGCAATCATCGCCAAGTGCGGCCACACACGTCCAGCAGTTCGGGTAGCCCGGAAGCCAAGCACAAACTCTGCGCAACTGGTCCTCATCCGAACCATGACCCGAACTTGACCCTTTACACCCTTTCAAAGGATCCTTTGTTAGACAAGACAGCTTTTGTCAGTACACGGTCCTTGCCAGGAGGGCCGACGCATCAGAACTGCTGGAGGCAACCGTCCTGAATCGCTCAAAGGTCTTTCTCGGCCAAGCAAACGGAGCGGAAGAAGCCCGACTGCATCTCGGACAAGTTTGGTGGCTTTGTCTGGCTCCAGAGCTCCAGCAACCAGGGCTTGGGAGGATCCAAAGGAGTCTGACACACTCGTCCACAAGGCCTCGACCTCATCCTGAATGTCTGAGATTTCCAGTCGTTTAAGGCAGGCAACCAGCTCATCACCTTCCTTCCGCCTTGGTACCTCCGCAACAGCGAGGCTTCGCACGGATTCCAGGCTGGCAGAGGAAGGGCCAACATGCGCCACAATGGATCTGATGGCATCCGGCACAAAGGCAATGAGGTTGTCGCAGTACCCTTGAAAGCAGAGCCGCATCCCTGCTTGTGAGCCTGAACTGTCTGAACTGGTGAAGAAGGCAACTTCCCACCGGCAGCCTGCAAGCGCGGCGGCGTAAAATGGACTCTCCAACTCAGACTGCAGCGACTTCAACCACACACGCCCCGCAGCACGTTGCTTCAAAGATGCCTCTGCAACACGAGCTGCAGGCAGCCACAGAGTCAAGGTCACAAGTGGCTCCTCGCCTAGAGGAACAACCAATTCGTTGAACTGTCCTGACACGTAGATGCAGCCAGGCACATTCCACACCAACCTTGGGGCTGTTTGGAAATCTGGCAGTTGCATTAGAATTGGGCGACAGCTGTCAGACCAATAAACACCATTCACCTTCGAATTCGGCTTCCCCATGTCAGATCTGCCAGGCTCCAGCAAAGAAGGCCTTCGAATCTTCTCAGCGTTGGACAGATACTGATTCCAAGCGGGCCTTCGCCACCACGGGGCTGGAGTTTCGGAAGCTGACATCCACTTCTTACGCAGCAAAGGAGATACGCTCAGCTCGCCATACTCGAGCCCCAGATCTGCATCTCGCATGCGCCTGATGTCACGGCTGTCACTGCTGTCACTGATGTCACTGATGTCACTGATGTCCGCTCCCGGGGTGCTAAAGACCGTAACTCGGGCGAGCTCAGGGACGAGACGCTCGAGCATGCCCTTCGCTTCTTCTGAGGACTGCTGTCGAGCAGCAGCACTTGTGAAGCGAGCCGCCTTCTCCGTCTCATCTTTGTTTGTCCAGGATCTGCTCGCATCCCACTCCTCTGCAGAGAAAATGCGGCGAGATGCACTGACAAAGGCCGCCGGACGCGGGGCCGATCGCATGTCCAATGCCAGCTCCTGGGCAAGCGGAGGGCGGGGAGGAAAGCGCCAGGCCACGTCGGCCAAGGCCGAGACCTCGTCGGCCGCTTCTCGCAAGGCCTCAGGACGTCCTCCTTCTCCGCTGCCTCTTTGGTCTCGGATGTCTCGGCTCCTGAGGTTGTTGTCTCTGTTTTCTCTTTGGCTTGGCTTTCTGAAAGCCGCAAGGAGGCCGAACACTGCAGCGACCACATCGCGCCAGTGAGCCAGGCCTCGGGGTGAAAGCCGGACCTTCACCTCCCACAGAGCAAACGACTCCGTAATGAAGCGCGTTTGGGCAGAAACTTTAGGACCCAAACTGTCTGAGACCCAGCCTTGCTTCCTCAACCAAGCTGAAAGGGATCCAGGACCCTGGTGGGCAATCAAGTGCGACAAGACAACTTGAGGCTTCGAGGCACGGAAAGAAACTGCCTTCGAGGCATCTGCAAACGGTATGCTCCAGGTCAAGCTAACAGCTGGATTCGCTGCGACATCCACGAGGAAGCATGGGGGTATCAATACCTCCGTGGATCTCTGAACTCGCGGCAGGGGGTCAGGAACCACACTGCGAGTGGGACCAGGCTGGACGGAAATGCTTTGGAAGGCGGAGGAAACGGCCTCTTCGAGCTCTGCCAAAGGCACAGCTGCAACCACCGCAAGAGTTGCTGACTTGGCAGAGACATGGTTTTCGAAGAAGGTTTGGCAAAGCTTGCCTAGCTCTACCAAGTCCTGATGCCCTTGACCTCTGGGAAGCAAAGTCCTCAAGCTGCCTGGGCCAAAACGTTGGAAGGGATGGTCGGAGACCGCTCGGCGGCGTAAAAGTTGCAGGTTCCTTACTGCTGAAGATGGCCCGTCCTTCAGCTCATCGTCAACTCGCAACACTTCGCGTTTCACAGCTCCAGCTTGGAAGCGAGAATCCTGGCTTCCTGCTTGCCTGAAACAATGTGCAAAGCGGACCAGGGCGGACCGCCACTCCTCCATGCTTGCCGAGACAGTAAAGAGAGCATCGTCAAAAGCAGTAAAGCCATTGGAGTCTCCGTCATGCGCTTCCAACCATGACTCGAGGGAGTCGGCGTCTGTCCCGTTTGGACCCGGACTGGAGAGCAGCAGGTGTTCCGTAAGGTGGGCCACACCGGAAGTTTCGGGCGGGTCGTCAAACTGTCCAAATCCTGCAGTCAAGGCAGCCTCCATCTTGCTCGTCTCCATGTCTGAGACCAGCAGGATTGACAAACCGTTTGCTAGCGTACATGCTCTGTAGTTGCGCGGCTTATTCCATGGGGAGAGTTCGTTAGCACGGGGCACCTCCACTGCTTCCGCCACACTGAGGGGCATTGCAGCTTCCGTCCTCCCACGTGAAGCCAGTGAGCCCCATGCCACTACAGAGGCCCACGCACGCCTTGCAAAGGGACTCGGACAGTGTGCAGACGTGTGCAGTATGCATGGATCCAAGTCTATACATCCAAGTGCGAGGTTCCCTTCCGTCGAACCCCGAACCCTTGTCAAGTGTTGCCTGTGTACGCTCCAGTACTCTCCCAGATGCCGGCAGTAAGTGGCAGGAAAACCTGCCTCGTCAGCTCGCGAGCACGCGGTCCAGGTGACGCAGGTTGAAGTACCTGTCAAGTCCGATGCCTCTGGACATCTGGTGTATGGGCCAAGGATTTTTCAAGAGATGTCAGGCCCGCTGCATATATTGTCCCGAATCCCTTAACCCACGGCTGATCAGGACTTGATGCTCCTTCTTGCAGCTTTGTTCGCCTCGGCTTCCTGCCGAGAAGCGTCTGGAACAGACCCGGATCGGGCCTCCTTCCCCCTAACCCAACCCTTCCCCATGCAAAATTTTGTGACGCCACCCCCCGCCCCCCCCCTGCCCTGTGGGATCCCCCCCCCAATCCCTTGGCTGTGGAGGGTCCCGCCTGTCGGTGGCTCCTACAGGGCCCCCACCCTCCACCCCCCCCCGCCACCCCCCCCCCACCCCCCCCTCTAACCCCACTGCCCTTCCTCCCCTTTTTTTGCGAAACCTTTCCTGTCCTGGGGCCGGCCCGGCTGCCGAGGCGGCACGCGCAAGCGTTTACAATTATCCTTCCTCCGTGTCAGCTTAAGAGCTTAAGCGATGATTTATGGGTTTTATGTGCCAAGCCTCGGAGCTCTCAGCCGGGGTCACCGAGAGCGCCAAAGCACAAGCTGGAGAGAAGAAGAGCAGCCGCATGAGACGCTGCGCACTTGGGACACTAAGTGGCCCCATGTTTGATGTGCTCAGTCTTGTCGTGTAGAAACTTCAGTTGCCCTTTGAAGCACAACGTTTGCTTGTTCTACTGCATTGCTGGACTCCATCTGCTCTTCTCCGTCAATGGAAAGGTCAGGCTCATTGGTTAGGGACGGTCCGTGCTTCAAGATTTGGGGCTTGGGCCGACACACGAAGAGACCCGAAGTGCTTCGTGAATGTCGTGAACAACCTCATGCTAGGCAAGGCGCTTCGGAAAGCCTCTGCATGGACGCTGACTTGTTCATCTTTTCATGGAAAGCAGCTGTACAAAGAAGCACAATGGAACACACACCTGAACGCATCTGAACCACTTTTTGACACCCTAGATCCGATCAGGCGCACACTGCACAATGTCGCACCAGATCACCAGATTGAAGCGATAGCCTGCTGTCAGCAGCCCAGCCTGGCGCATAGCAGAGAATTCCAGGTCGGCACTACTGGCACCTCGTGGCACCCTTCAGCTCTCTCAAAGGATTTCAGCATTCCATGCCTGGTGCCGAAGTTTCCCGTAATGTAGGAAGGCCTGACCCTTCGCTTGGGGCAAGACAAAGGCAGGCGTCTCGGTGTTTTCCTCAAAGAATTTGAGGCCACCACCCTCCCAGTCTCCGCCAATGTTGACCTGCAGGGTCCGGATTCACACACCTGAACCCGACATAACCTGACATAGCTTGACGACGACGCGCTACAGGGAAGCACCCTAACCCCTTCCTAAACCCCACTCAAGAAAGCTTCTCCTCAACAATCTTGGGTTTGTCATACCTGACACTGTTACATATGGGTTCTGCCGGGTCAAGTGTTCGACCCATGTTCGGCCAACGGGCATTCACTGTCACGTCACTGTCGTCGGTGTGGAGGGACCCACGGTTGCTTCCAGGCAGTGGGGATTTCTCCAGGGCATCATCGTGCACACGCTGCACGGTGTGCCCATGCCGGTATGCGAGCTTGAAGTTGCCTTCCTGAGGGTCAGATGTCTTTAAACTCAAAGGCAGCAGAGCTCCCACCATCAAAAAAACCCAAACATCTTCAGGTAAAGCACAAACAAAAACCTCTCTCCCAACCCGTTCAGGTCCTGCAGCCGGGCAAACAATGGCGAGACGACCTCCTCGACCAGGGCCCGCAGGAAGGGCTCATAGCCTATTGAGACCCCGAGTGCCGAACTTGAAAGCGGGACATGGGCAGGCTTGCCTCTTGTTCGTTTCGGCTTCCTGCTGAGAAGCGTCTGGAACAAGCAGACCCGGATCGGGCCTTCCCCCCAGACGCCAGACGCCACCCCCCCTCCCCCCCCGGCCCTGCGGGACCCGCCCCAATCGCCCCACCCACCCCCCCCACCCCCACCCCCACCCCCCCCCCACCCCCCCACCCCCCCCAACCCCCCCCCCCACCCCCCCCCCACCCCCCCCCCCCCACCCCCCCTTTGACCCCTCTGCCCTTCCTCCCCTTTTTTTGCGAAACCCTCTTTCCTCCTTTCCTGTCCTGGGGCCGGCCCGGCTGCCGAGGCGGCGCGCGCAAGCGTTTACAATTAAGGACTACAACGTGCGAAATCACGAAATCACCCTTCAAAAAAACACCCAAATCCCAACAAATCCCAAGATCTCAGAGGCAGCTCAGAACACCACGTGGCCTAGCTCAGAGAGCCGCAAGGAGAAGCGGTTGTTGGAGTTGGCCCGTGACGTTTGGCGCCTAGGCACTCGAACCAACAGCCTTGAGCGTGTGTGTGTGTGTGTGTGTGTGTCTGCTCGCTGATGTCGAAATCTTCAACACAAATGTGGATTCTAAATTCAAATCTTCAAGAATGGAAGTTCACATTTTTCGATGCCCAATTTCTCCAGCTGCAGGTGGAAGCACTGAGAACACAAGCCTTGCAAGAACATACAAGCAATGGAACCAAACGACTCAACACCCCGCCAAGTGAATGGACAACCGCAGCTTGGTATCTGCGTTTGTTGGCTCGCAATATAGAAACCCACAGTCTTCAGATCCAGAAGGCTCACTAGGGTGTTGACACTATGACAAGCCTGGATATGCAAGGTTCCGCACCCGGTGCGATGGAACTGGATCATGTCATCCAACCTGGTGGAAGCGGGTGACGGACTCAAAGGCGTTGGGAGCTCTTCGGGATTCTGAGCTTAAGGTGACCCATCGTCATTGAAGCCTGCAGTGCAACCCAACTCCCAACCCTGAGAGACCCACATGGCTCCCGAAGTCGCCTCCTTCGAGGTGTCTAACCGTTCTAACCGTTCTAACCCCAATGCTTAGCGATTTGAGGTCGTCACGTTGTTGCCTGGTTGTGTTTCTTGTGGGAGAACCGTGGCTGCACATGTCACCAAGGCCAAGCAAGGAAAAGCCGCCCCTCCGCAAAACGTTTTCCTAGCCGTGGCCGGGAAAGCTCCCGCCAAGGGAAAGCAAGAAAGGCATGCCGACCATCCGGGACGTTCTTTCCTATGCAATGACTGTTGGATTTAAGCCTTTATGTGGTCTCTTCTCCCAACTTCAATAGCATCAAAGTCTTTAAGCAATTGATTTGGAACTCTCAACGAATGCTACGGAGTGCACCATTGATTCACGCCGCGCAATACTGGCGTTGCTACACTAGCAAACACAACCACTGACTAGCAAGTTGGCCTTCGACGTGACGTGAGACGTTGCAAGCTCCTTCTAGGACCCTCTGACTCCCCTCCACACACCGATGACATTCTGCCCCCCTCCCCCCTCCCCCCTGGCCCCCCCACATTGCCGTTTTCATTGGCATTCACGTGCTGAGACGTAAAACCTGCTTGCCGAGCAAGTTTGGGAGTTTTGTTGCGGGAGACAACGGCCATTCCTCTAGACCCTTACCAAGCCCTGCATGGTGCTATATGTATATGCAGGACATCACACAGACAAGCAGCAAGGCATCACAGGCTGCATCACTGAGGAGCGGCAGTGAGTAGACCTGCAGGGGTGCCACTGCAGCCTACCACCGCCCACCACAGCCCACGGGGCTGCAGCAAAGATGCAAGCATCTTCAAGTCGAACATGCTTCGTGCCTGGTCCCGTGACATTCTCCAAGCCGTGGCTTTCTCTACCAGGTTGCTGAGCCCATTTGGCCCGACCGCCAACACAGCATTGCGGTCGAAATCCCGCAACAGAGGGGACGTAGGCACCCAGGGCTTACCTGGTGCGGTGACAGGTGCAGCAACACTTCTGCTAGCAAAACCAACACAAGAGAGCTGGGAGCAATACTTGCAAAGACCCATAGGCTGTTTCTGCGAGTGACTGGGGTCCTCATTCAAAGGGCAGGCTTGCATGCTTGTAGGCGTCATGCTTTCACCATTCGTGTCGCGCAGTCTGTGCAGGTATTTTTGGAGCTGTCCAAAGCTAGGACGGTTTCCAGGCAGTCGCTCGCAGCAGACCTGAACCGGGGGCAAGTTTTCCAGGCATCCAAAATTTCAGTATACCTTGCACACAGCACACACTACTGAACTCAGCAAAGGGAGCAGAACACCTCGTTTCCCTGCAGCGTACTAGCAGACCATGTCTTTTGGAGAAGCTGCCAAAGCGGCCTCAATGAGCTGCCGAAAGCCGGCCGGAAAAGAAGGCACTGCCCGGAGATCTTCCCAAGGAAGCGCCCCGGCCCTTTTCCTCGGGCTTCAGGAGAGTGCTGGGATGTCAGAGTTGGGTCGTTGAGGGTGGAAATCTGGTTTTCGAGTCTTTTTAAGGTACCCGGTATCGGGGGTGATCCTCGAGCGTGCGAGGGCAGCGGCCAAACCCTTTACGGAAAAGACTGTTACGCAACGGACTCCAATAACCCTCAACCTTTGGGCTCCATAAAGGCCCACGAAGCCAGGGCCAGACCATAAAGGAACCCAAGGTGCCAACTTGCATGCCATCGCTACAGCAGCCTTTGCCGCCCGAGCCGCAGGGTGGGAATGCGATCGTTGCCGGTGCGGGCATAAGGCACTAAGGTGCCACGTGTGGCCAACTCGAAAAGGAAGCAGCCGAAGCTGTAGATCTCCTCGCAGCATTGATGATCTCTATTCGTGCTCATGACACAGGCAGCTTCATGCGCAGAGCTCTTGGTTTCAGAATCATGATGAATCATGTGAGACCCGAAAGTCAACATCAGTCTCCGTCTTGTCGTCAAAATGGAAGTCCGCGTCCGGTTGGCTCTCGGGCGCCATCCAGCGAGTTCCCATGGCATGGCCTTTCGGCCATCCATAGCCTCGCTTCTTCTTCTTCTGAGACCCAACGGCTCTCTTCTCATCTTTTCTCTGGGCTTCAGTGCCCCCTGCGGGAGGAAAGCGAAACTAAGGACATCCAAAAGCAGAATACCTCTGTTCACAAAAAAAGCTGCACAGGAAGACAGTGGTTGCAAGTGGGAGTCGTCGGAATGTAGTAGCAGCAAGTGGAAAGAAGAAAGAAGCCGCTTTGTGAGCCGAAGCAGCCCTGTGCGAATCGATCAGTGTCAATAGCCGATAGCATAATTTCGGTCCGCGAAACGCATCGAGCAGTCATCCGCTTAAAGACACCTAGGTCTCGGACCCGAAAACCCCATCAAAACCAGGACCCGCCGCTGAAGATTAACACGCCCTAAACCTCGCAATGTTCAAGGAACGCTCCTGCCCGGCAGTTGCAACCAAGCCAAAGTCAGTCAGCTTCACCAGCGGAGGATCGAGGCTGAAGACCAAGACCTCTGCAGTTGCTCAAAGGTCTTGAACATGTAGAGCATTCGAGATTCCCACGTTGAGCGGGTTGAGTGAGAATTTGGGACGCTAAGTTGGGACCCCAAGTTGCCAAGCGATGGACACCGTTTAGAAACGGCATCTTGGGTTTGGCGTAGCATGATGTAACAGCATCCCCTTGGCTTCTCGCGTTTTTTAATCAGACACTTCCGCCTGCCGAAGTCTTATCGTTGCAAGACTCGTTGCCCTGTGGCCGTGCCCGCTTCCACCCCGGCCCTCAAGCCACGGGCGTAGCAGCCTTGCACGTAGTTGCCTTGGAAAAGCCCTCTCTCTAAGCCCTGAGATGCCGGCGTTCCGTGCGGCGAGGTCTCGATGGAGCAGGCTTGAGTTCCAGAAGGCCTCCATTGGGGCTTTCCATGGTTTTCCGGTTTTCCATGAAGTGGTTTCGGGGGTTCGGTGAAGGGATGATTGGGATTTGAAAGGTGTGAGGGCTTGGGTTCCTCGGCTTGAGGCTTCAGGGCTTCCTGCTTATATGGGGGGCTTAGGGCCTCGAAATGGAGCTTTAGCAGCCCTGGCCAGTTCGCTCAAGAGTGGCGAAGAGACCGTTTGGGGAAATGTGAGTGTTGGGACCCGTCAGGACTATCGGACCATCGGACTGCAGTCAGCCTATGTCAGCCTCAAGAAAACTGCCACGGGACTGCACTCCCAGACTTCAGTTCCCAGCAAAAGAAGTGTAGACTTCGGCCAATTGGCACCGCCTGCTGTTCGCTGGCCCACTCCTTCGATTCTCGGAGCACGCTTCCACAACCTTCCACAACCTTCCACAACCTTCCACAACCTTCCCACAACCTTCCCACAACTTCCCACAACCTTGCATGCGTGGAGCCCAGGACGCCTCCGCCGCGGACGCAACCTGGCAGGCGATGACGGCCAAGACTGACCAAGGTAGCCTGGGTTTCCGGATATTTTGCTTTGGTGATGTGCGTCCTTCAGAGATTATGCCGGACTGAAGGGGGGGGAGTGTAGGGGACAGGTTGAAGCGCTCCGGGCTTGGTGAAAAACTCTGCATGCCACTTTCGCTCGGAACAAAGCTTGAAATCCCTTCTTGTGTCTGTCGCTGTTGGCTTGGATTTAGTTTAGGGCAGGGTGCCAATCGCTGCAGGGTGCCAGTCCCTGAACTCCGAACTCAAACAACCAACAAACTATCTTACCAACCTGACACCCTACCCCCGCCAAAAACTCGAACCGAAAATTCGAGTATGCCGGTCCAGTGGCGAGCCTGCCTTTGATGTAAAGTGAGTTGCAGAACCATCATAATTTGTCCTTTGCATTGCAGGGCACAGGGGGTGACGCGAGGCGATGCGAGTCCGAAAACAACTCCGCAAAAAACTAAGAGGAAGAGCCGAGTCGGGATATGAGAAAGCAACTCCCCTGAACTTAAACCCATGACCCCGGAACTTTGCGCCATTTCCCACTGACCTAGACTGCGCGGCATTGCTCAGCATGCTGCCGTTCATCCTGACGCGCCTCACACTCCGTCTCTGTGAAGTGGCTTGAGGAAGCTTGCCAGCAGCCAAGGATCATGGACCCCAAAGGAGCCCACTCATTCACGATCTGACCGTCGTCGGTCTCTCCCAGAATCCTTACAACTTTACATTGACGTTCTCTCAGCTTGGGCGTACACCAGCAAAGAGTACCCGCTCCTCCTCCAAAGCAGGCCGAGGTTCTGCACCACATGTGGATGTGCTCCAAGTGTCCTTAGTGCAAATGGCTCAAAATGCTAGGATCATAGCAAGCTTAGGGTTGCAAAATACGCATCGCCTTGTTTGGCACACAAAGGTCATTTTTGGCTGCGAGGCTTACCCTGTCCACAAACCTCTCCTGTCATCTTCGGTCCACCCTTCGCACTCAAACCAGCACTAAACTGAATGCAATTCAAGTGTCGTTTCTGCCATTAGCCTCTGGAGCTCCCTTTCTGATTTCCGGGATGCTCCCCGGATGTCGAGAACTGCAACATCCCTGCCTAAGACGAAACTCGGCAAAGCCAGAGAGTTCCCAAACGTGCTGCTTGCGTAGTGGCAAGGAAAACGTGGCGCGACCGAGCAGAGTGACAAGGCTGGTGGCTGAATGTGGCTGATGTCCAACCCTGGTGAGCTTAAACGTGAATATCAAAACTCACAGTCGACGTGCAAAGCTAGATCTCTGCCTGGCAACCTTTCCAGCTGGACTTGTGAACCAACTTCTCCGTTCCCGAAGCAACTCGATGTTCTACGACCCTCAGTTCGCCAGAGGGAATGATCACGTAACTTGCCATTGCTCGCGTCCACTTGCGAAGCTACAAGACTCTCAAGAGCCGAAAAGGGCGCAATCGCTCCTGACTCGAGACTTAGGAAATGGAAACTGGTGTAACTTTGATGTCGTTCCATATCCATCACCTAGCTGATCAAGAGGCACCACCATGAGCTCAGCCACGAAATGACACCCGTAACTTTGCACTAGCTCTGCATCTTCTGGTCTCAGCACCTGCTGCTCCCAGCGTAGCATCTTTGAAAAACGTGTCGTCTCAGCACCGTCAGCCGTCCAGAAGATTGAAATCACACAGAAGGCAGTGTCAGTCTTGTTTCTGTGCAACACCACCAATTGAGCATTTTTTCTTTTCGGTTCGCGCGCTGCATTGCATCCCGCACACTTCAGTGATGCTGGGCGACGTGAAATGATAGAACTCTGCAAGAGTTCGGGGCAGCCAGCTTCCTGGTCGAGGGTTGGTTCCAAGTCCAGTAATCTGTCCCACAGGTCTGACCGGACCGAATGCACTTCGCCAGAACATTCGGCCTGCGCAAAATCTTGAAACAAGAACAGTGACCCTCCAGGTCTGCGAATCCTCCAGGTCTGCGAATCCTATGAAACGGAGCGCTATGAAGCTTACGGATGTGTGAGCTGGTCAAGGGATTACACCAACGAAGACTGATCATTCAGAGTACAGGAGTACATGAACCAGCTTGCTGTGGTCCGCACAGACTGGTCACTAACGGCCACACGCTTGAAAAACGGATTTGAGGAAGCATGCTACTCCCGATGATGGAACTCGCAGGGGGCAAAACCCGCAGGCAAGGGCTCACAGATTCTGTGCTCCCGCTCTCAACTCGAGAACTGCGAAAACACTGGCCAACGATTTGAAGCGTTAAGAAATCTAGGAACCTCAACAGTAGGGCAGTAGGGCAGCCCCCTTGTCACCATGACAAAGGACTCATCTCATCTTTGCAGGAACCTACAGCCCAAGCATGTACAAGGAAGGGGCAGACTTGCTTGTAGTCAGCTGTCCCATCTGCAAACCCACTAAGCATCAAGACTTCCACACTCGGACAAGGGGCTTGTGCTTCCTCAGCCTCTCAGCCTTCGGTCGAGGGCAACATGTGCGAGCAGTTGCGAAACAGGAGCCTACGACGCCCACGCTTGCCCTTCTTTTGCGAAACAGGGAAAACTGACTACCACCCCGCCTCTCATCACGCCTTGCCAGCCTCCTTATCGGCTGCCTGCCGCTTGGTTGCCGCATCCTTGGCAGCTTTCTTGGCAGCTGCCTCTTTGGCAGCGGCATCTCTTGCAGCTTCCTTGGCAGCCACATCCTTGTCTGCTGCATCCTTTGCGGCTTTCTTGGCATCCGCATCCTTCGCCGCAGCCTCCTTCGCGGCCTCTTTGGCAAGTGCATCCTTTGCAGCAGCCGCTTTGGCAGCTTCCTTCGCGGCTGCCTCCTTTACAGATGCATTCTGGGCGGCTTCCTTGGCGGCCGTCTCCTTTGCAGCTGCATGTTCTGCAGCTTCCTGCGCGAGCGTCTCCTTGTCTTTGCCAACCGCCGACTTCCTGGCCTGCATCTCCTCCGCGACCACAAGCAGAACAGAGCGAAAGAGGCAGTAACGTAGTCCAAGTTCAGAGGATTAACAGATATTCAGACCACGACAGCAGGTTCGCGCAGATTAACCACCATCTCCTAGAGCAGCATATGGGCCTCGTCGACCGGACGCCTGGCTGGCTCGATGCCCCAGATGACCTGGACAAGCTGCACGGTCGTCAAAGGTCAGCACAGAAGTAGTGATATAGAAACCGCTCGGGCAGAGGAAAACAGCGAAGGCATGTGATGTGACAATCGTTTGATGAATCTTCCCAAGCCTTTGCATACTCACGCATGGTACGATCCGTTGAGAACTGCCTCGGAGGAGGCTGGCCAGCACGCTCTGCTACAGACAGAGCGGGCAGATAGCAAAGGCCCACACACAGTATACAGTCCCTTGCAGCCAAGCAACGCCATGGAGGCCGCTGCTTGGATGCTCAGCTTGCACCACTGCGACTTGTTCTTGTAGGTCTGGTCTACCCTTGCCTGCAGGTCCGAATGGCGAACTCTGGGCTACCTGGGCCTCAACTTCTTAGCCATGGGACAAAAGAAGTGCCTGAGCGTCAATGAATGATGGGAAGTCGTAAATGACCAAGTACCTCAGACAATGCCAACATCAGGACAGGGCAAGCCGACACAAGCTTAGCGTCTTTTGCCCGAGCTGCTTGTCTCCATCCCAAGTTCCTGTCAAGTGACTGGAAGCAGAAGCTAAACCCAACACTCCAGAGTCACACCCACAAAAACAGAACAGCTCCTTTTGGAGGACTTTATCCTGTCTTTTTATTTGTTTGATTTTGTGGGGGGGCCGGCCTGCCGCGCGAGCATTGCAAAGCCGGCTGACGATCGACTCAAACTCGGCTTGCGCCTCCGGCTCCGCCTCCGGCAAAAGGGCGGGCGGGGCTCCCCCTGCATACTTGAAGAAACTCTTTAGGATGTTCCAGGATGGAGGGCACTTTAGGGAACTCTCGCATGTTCGCAATATTGGAGAGATGGATGTTGTGGAGGCAGATTTAACGCAAAAACCTTCAGGGATCCAACCCCGAGCCTGCCCCGCAAACTTGCCGTTCCGAATCTCGTCAAAGACTGCCTGGACATGCAGCCAAGGGGTTATGCAGGGTCAGCGGTGTTGTCACGTGATTTCCGTGTTCAAAACTTGGGGATATTGCTCCCACCCAACCAGCCTGCAGACGGCTGTCGATGGGATAGTGGCCCTCTTGTGCCCTCGCGGAAATCCCTGCTACCTGCATCTGCAATTGAATCCAAAGAGGCAACCGATGTTCCGTGGTGCTGCTTTCTCCTCTGCCCCCCAACCTCGTTCTCCTGACATCCGAAGATGAACATGGTCTCGGGGCCTGGTGGCATCACACTCCAGTGAAACGCACAAAGGTCCATCGAGTAAAAACTGCTCCAAGGCTCAAGAATATATTTAAAAAAAAGCAGGCAAGGCGCCGCATTCCTCTCTGATCTCAATGTTTGCCCCATCCATGGTTCCCACAATCAAACCGCCGTTCATGACAAACCTTGCAAAACATCTGTGAAGCATCCTGTGAAGCAAAGGCCTCCTTTCTCCAAGAAATGTGACTTATTGTGGTCGCAAGATGTACCACCAGCCGAACTCCAAGCAGCTTCATATTGGATGTGCCGGAAGCTTCCTCAGTGCAGCTGTCAGTGCAGTGTGCCGCAAGCGTTCCCTTAACTGGCCACATGACGCCACATGCAAAGCAGTGCTCGCGTGCCACGTGCATCAAGCCTCTGTGCCAGCAGTGGAAATGTGCTCGGAGATGTCCGATGCTGGAATCATCACTTGCGCGGCTGACACGCAATAGTTGGGCACGAAGGCACACCTTGCGCAAGACAGCTTGATGCTTTCACACCTACATTTGCACGAAGCGATGTGAAGCCATTTCTCCATTGCTCAGACACTTGAGGTACTGCTTCGTGTCTGGATCGTTGTTGATGACCTGAGAATCTGAGAACCGTCAAGCTACAATGCTTCGGTACCACACACCGACATGCCAGTCAAGCCTGCCTGAACACAAGCTCCGCTGCCGTTTCGCTCTCTCGCCCTCCCGCCCTCATCGGCCTTCCCTCTCTCGCCCTTCCTTCCAGCGCACATATGCCCCCTCAGAAGAAGGGCCGCCCGAAGGTGTGCTGAGTGCTGCCACCGAATCCGTTTGAAACAGGCCTCCTTCCCCCCCATTTGTGCTGCCCCAGGACGTGGTACTTCTGATTCCCTTGAATCCAAGAACCTCCAGTCCCATGCCCAGATTCACACCTGTGCATGGTGGGCTTCTCCCATCGAGTATGATATGTCTCGGAGCATCCCACCCGTTTCAGTTTGCTTCAGGGTGACTGCTTGCGCTGCATTGGGGAAGGACCTGACCCAACACATGGACTCACTCTGGGTGGCTGCCCTCCTGGGCCATGGGCGGGTATTGCATGCAGCACTGGTGGGCTTTTTCTGGAGAGGGAATGTGTGCAGGAAGAGGAACAAGAGGGCGACCCTACCCGACCTGTAGCACACCTCCCCCGTTTCTCCACTCCGCATCGCTCAGCGTACCCCCGCCAAGAGCTTTGAGCTTTGACATCTTAGCGATGGTGATAGTGGCAGCAGGGGAGCAACTCAACAGCACCATGCGGGGCCGCTCCAGGAGCTCACTGACAATATGCCCAGCAAGAAGAGAGCATCACGCGCATGGAGACAAAAAAGGCCAGCATCACCAACATCAACAGCGAACAGCTTGAATGATGCTCCCGAAGCTTTTGTGCCCCGGCAAAACTTGATAGGTGCTCACCGCACACTGCTCCATGCAACTTATATCAACTCATCAGGTAACATCCTGTGGAGTGTGGGAGGGCTGGACACGGAAGGATGCACGCATGTCGGGATGTTCAGTGTCGGCATTCAAGTCGACAGTTCTGATGATCTGATGATTGGCGAGTAATACAAAGGATAGAAGAAGGGGCTCGGAGGGGCACAACCATAATTTACAAGCTAACACGCTTGCTGCTATGCACCACCACACTCGAACTCTTCAAGGAGGGCCTGTCCATCACATTCTTGGGAGAGGAGCCCTACGAAGCCAACTAGGTGTGATCAGAGGACACGGACCATGGAATGCCACCATCGACCAACCAGAAGCACACCTGTCATCCCTGGCACAAAACAAGGTCTCAAGAAACCTTTCGCCATGGGACAGGGAGGGGGGCACATGGCGGCTCAGATGGCCAGCAAACAACTACACCTCCGATTGCCCCACAACCCCCACCTGCCGCGTCCGACCACCAATCCCGTCCTGCCTCCATCCACACTGAACCATGTGTGGGGGAAAGGCAACCATAACGTTGCACCCTGTTTAGTACAAGTAGAACCCCTTGTAATAAAGTTTGCCGCGCTATTCAGAACCCTGCGCCTGTTTGGGGTCCAGAGCAGGGTTCTGTACAAAGTCAAAGCGATCCCGGTAATTTTTCAAGGAGTTGGGGTTTGTTTTTGAACCAACTTTGCTTGCACGAGGCATGGGCAGAGAGACCTTTCTGCCTCTCTTTTCCCCTCCCGGCTACTCCCGGCTCTCTTTGATCCTCCTTCCACTGAAACCAATCGAAGGGTCACGAGCCTTGGCCACATTGTTGATCAGCTTGATGATGATCTTCGCGTTCACATATGCAGACGCCGCCTGTAGGGCCAAGGCTATCGAGTGGCAGTCGCGTTTCCGTCATTGTGCTCAAAGAGATGCCTTCCCTCCAATCAGCACCACGCGCTTCTGGACTGCTGCACGCTCTCCCGGAGATTTCTTCTTCAGCTCCAGGTAGCGGTGGATGACGAAACTCAGCAACACTGAAGGGAACGTAGCAGGCACTCAATTACTCAACTGGAATGATGAATTCATCTCCAGGCAACAGGATGTTCATCAACTGTCTCTTGTACTCGTGAATTCGCTTGATCCTGTGCTGCCCAGCAGGGAGCATAAAGCTCCGCGCTCGTTTACAGGCTTCTCTGGAACTACAACTTGGCACTGGGCCCTCCGCACATCCCTGCGCACCTCTGCACATGGGAATCTGTCCAAGGCTCTGGATATCAATCAGGGCATCTTGGTCGATCTCCAGATCCATCGTTGATTTCAGCCAATCGGCCAACTTGGCCTTGCAACCTTTCTTCATTGCCATCCACCTCACTGCAAGAACGCAATAATTGATGTGTAAATCATCACTTGTGGTGCTGAATTGGACTATGTAGGTGTTCACATGTGCATACACATACACATACATATATATATATATATGTATATTATATATATATATATACATATACATATATACACATATCTATATATATATATACTTCTGTATCTGCAGAAACATATGCAGGTACATATACATATACCTATATGTACATATAGGTACATCTATACATATATTTATCTGTGCGTGTGTGTGTGTGTGTGTGTGTGTGTGGGTTCAGGACAGCCGCTTGTCGTGCAACTTGGGGTCCTCTTTGTAGTCCAACATGACCTCTTCGCATGTCACTCCGCAAGCGTGTTTGGCTGAATGTGCTCCAATTCAGCTCTTCATGAACGACTCCAATGACTCCAGTGACTCCAGCGCCTTCAGCTTCGTCATGTCGGTCAGCCACTCTTGCGAGCCTACGTCATCCGAGCAAGAATTGCGAGCGCTGTCACTTCTGCAGCGTGCGATACCCTTGTATGATAGATGTAAGATGCAGTTGAAAGGCCCAGGTATTCTGTGAAAATTTCACTCAGAGCTGGGTTGGCACAGTGAACCCAACGCCGTGGCGTCACACCGTTCGTCATGTTCACCTCATCCCGAAGGCGCCGTGGCACTGCTACGTCACTACATGCAAAAGCAGTGGCGAAGCAGTGGCGAAGCAGTGGCGAAGCAGTGGCGAAGCGGTGAAGCAATAGCACGAAACCAAGGAGCAATCTTGTTGTGCTCTCCATTGTCGCAGCACCACTTGTAGAACTCAGGAAACGTTTCCTCCGACGGGACATGGCTTCCGTGGCCTGAGACTCCTGAGATCCCCTGTTCAAAGATCCTCTTTGAGATTCTATCTCAGTCCTTCTTGATGATCTCGGTGTGGATGGCAGCAACTCCATTGATCTTGTTTGAACCAATGATGGCAAGGTGGCCCATTCGAATCTTCTTGACATCACCTTCCTCAACGATGCTCAAGGCCGCGATGATGGGTCCATCCCCCCACCTGCAAAAATTAAAACAAAGAGCGGCTCTCGCCGCACTGAGCAAATTACGGGCCTCTGCAGCAGCTTCTGAATCCAGATCCCATTGATGTGGTAAATGATCTGCAGGTGTCTGGGCAGCATGCGCTCCATCATCTCAACCGGCCACTTTTCCAGAGCCTGGAGTCGGTTCAGGTCAGAATCCGGTAAGGACTAAGGACGGATGAGCTCTGCAAATTCAGTCCTCTGGCATGACGGTGTGATTGGTGTAATTCAAGCACTGCCTGGCCGAGGTGCAAACCATCGAGGAAGGCTCAGAAAATTGCCAAAACATGACCACACAAGAGAGTGGCGAGTCCTGGTCAGCTCCCACGCCCTGTCCCAGTCCAGCTTCTGCACGTCAACCTCAAGCCCCACACATTCACCACACATTCTGGCATTACTGCGGCATTCTTGCCGAATTATTGTCGCATTGTTGCGGCATTGGGGCACCCTTCTGGAAAAAACCACGCTCAAAGCGGCTCGCTTACACTTGCAGCTTGAGGACCAACAGTCGCATCATCTCCGCCACAGCAATGGTGGGATGCGTGTCGTTCATCTGTACTGCTACCTGCATGGGCTACCATCCCTTAGAGTCTTCTAAATGTCGAAGAAGGTGGGAGGGCTCGCTGGCCTTTGTTTTTTTAGGGTTTGTCAGCCTGAAGGTTTGGGGCGAGTGTGCAAAGCTGAAAAAAATTCTAAGGTTTGGCGCAAGTGAGCCCTCCGTAACCTCAGAAATGAATTAACGGTGCTTGACAATGCAGCCACAAGTACACTCCAAACACTGCAAGGGATGTGATGCTGGTCCCCTACGTACAAACCCAGCACCTGTCCGATGTCCGTGCCGTGTCAACACGGGGCCTTCTGGGGAAGCTCTTCCCACTTGAAGTTTGGTCGCTTGATGAACTCCCGCAGCAAGTCCTGACATTCGGCGCATGTCGTGTGATGCCATCACAAGAGCTGCATCGCAGGGAGATCTGAGCACATGCACAACGTGCTCTGCGGAACGGGAACGGTCCTGCAGAGACGCGCTGACGAAGAAGTATTGCTGTCGAAGGCGAAGCTCCTTTCCGGCGTACGTAGCGTCCTTGGAAGAGAGGAACACTTACAGTCCGAACTATAGCCAGTATTCATGAGCACTCATGATCCTAGGAGTTGTTCAGGCCAGAGCCTTTCTGCGCTAAGGGCGGCCAAGAACAAGTCTGCTGAGGTGCATTCGGGTAGAGCACGGCGGACAGATCTTCGGCTTTGCGGCGTTGTGTGATCGCATCTTGGAACTGCGCACTGCTGAAGGCGTCCAGGTCGAACTCCTACATTTCAGACATTCTTGAGCCTTGCAATCTACTGAATCTACTGGAACTGCTCTGCCCTTTACTCTCTAAGCGTCCTCACTGGGACAGGCTCGCCAGAGTCGCAGGTTGTTGGTGTTGTAGGTGTCCTGAGCTTCGTGCCGTTCTCTTAGAATAGCTGGAATCCAGCGGCATGTTTCAAATCCTGCAACGACATGGGCCGATAGCATGAGATCAAGCTTCCAGATGGCCCCGAAATGATGGCCCTACTGCACTCCATCTACCTACCACAAACTCGAACATCATACAACTTCAGCTACATACTTCTGAAGCCTCAAAGATAGGAGCAGCGTCGAAGCCAGGAATGGGGTTGTCGTAGGCCATGGCTTGTACGATCTCGCCCCCGACCCACCTATGGCACATGTTCCGGAAGCTTGCACACAAGATTGTTTACAAGAGTGATTCAGCTTGCCCACGCACGAGCCTTGACACTTTCTGGCCGTTCTCATGGGCCTCTTCCACTTTGCCGTAGAAGCGTACCGGGTATGTCACATCCGGACGAGGGATCTCAAACGGGCAGCCATCACCTCGCCATCTACAATCTACAAAGGTGAGGTCAAGATGCAGAGCTATTTGAAATTTGATAACGAAGCAGGAATCGGAAGGCGTCATGGAAGCTTTGCTGGGCTACCCAGCCGATCCAAAAATCTGGCTCTTCGATTTGGCGACCATCCCTCAAAGAATGATTCCGATGCTTATGGCACACTATAGGGTCTCCCAGAGGTCTCCCATCAAGACAGTACCCTCCAAGGAGGACGCTTGATGCCCTGCTTGAACATGCCATAGCTGTAGCGGATGCCATAACCCCAGCACGGCAATGACCTTAAATTGGTGCTGCTTATCGTGGAGACTTCAAAGGTGGTGATGCATGGTCATGCGGCCCCGTCGTCTAGGCTCATCATTGCTGCCAGCTGAGGTGCAGGGTCGCCATTGAGTCGAGGAAGCAGGCAGCCAAGCGACCCAGTCCTCCATTGCCCAACGCGGGATCTGCTTCCTCGCCGAACAAATCCTGCAAAATCCGGGGAACAGCAACATGCTGTCTGCAGGAATTGGAGAGTTTGATACAGGGTCTGCTGTTCGACTCGTCATGTCTCGGCCGCATCGCTGCACGAGGTCATCTTTTCCGTGCGGCACAGGAGCTAGCAAGACAATCCATCACCCTGAATGCGAATATATGCGAATGCAGATTTTTCGAGTCGGCTGTCCTCAAGCTTCATTCCCAAATCTTCGAAGGCCTCCTGCAAAAAGGAAGCGAGGTAGGCATGACAAAACCTTCGGTAGTGAATTCTCCCGTCCTTGAACGGCTGCTCCAAGTCCAAATTGGCGATGGCGTTCTGCATGTGACGGCCGATCAGATACTCAGCCGACAGGTAGTACCCCCTGCAGATTCACACATGCCAGCACATGCTCACAATTGCACACAGCATGAACCAAGTCATGGAAGAACAGGAGAACGGAAAAGTGCGGGCCTTTTCACATCCTGCTCTCGGTACCAAGTGTTGGTGTCATTCAGTGACTCCAGCAGCCGATCGCGAAGAACAAGGCCGGCGGCACGGTAGGCGTCCTTCTCATGTGAAGCTCTAAATTTAACAAATAAAACAGAGCGAGGCGCTCCGGCAACATCCCTTCAGCTGCAAAAGAGCTTCCTTCTTAAAGATCCTTGGAAACATCTACGCCACAAGCCAAGCCTGCATGGTGAAGCTGAACCGCGTGCAGGCGAGGGAGTACTCCAAGTGCCGAGCAAAAGACTTCTGGATGGACTCTGGGTCATTGGGCTCCTCACAACACATCTCAGTCCTCTCAGTCCTCGCCCATCAAACTCCCACTCAAGCAAGGCATCGCCAAAACCGGTCCCATCAAAAGGTGTGCCCAGAACATGGTGTGTCTAAGCGCAACTATCGAAACATTGACCAGGAGTCGTAGTGCGCCATAAGTTGCTGGAGTTTCTCCATCCGACCGCCATCCTTAGTGCAGTCATGAACACAAAACTCAAGATTCTACCAGTAGCGACTACTAGTGTCTGCAGTACCAAAGAAATTTTGAACATGACAAAACCGTTTGCAGCGCTTGCAGCTTAGCATCCTGCCCTTCAACATTTGGTGCTGGACGGGTTGCCATTGCATCGAGCAGTGAGAAAGATGACTTGCGTTTCATCTCAAAGCCTCGCAAGAGAGTTCGTTCTTCTGAACACCGTTCGGTACTTGACCCAAGACTCACGCGTGATCAGGTTGCGATCGCGAAGCATCAGAACCCTCTTCGAACCGGCAATCCGCACAAAACGACCTCAAAGCCCTGCAGAAGAAGGATCTGAAACTTTTCGAACGATCAGCACCCGTGCGAACGACAAAAACAGTACAGAAAGCAAAACGAGTAAGATAACCCCACCTGCTTTGTCAGTGGGCCATACACCTGTGGTCGTCATGGCGGGCTGTCTGGCAACGAGAAGCTATGATGGAACTATAAAACTCTACTCTCGGAAAATAGCTGCGGACACTTGCAGATCTCGCCAAGCATTGCCTGGAAGACGTTGCGAATCCTCGCAGGGGGTCTTAAGGGCTTCTGGTTTGGGGTTGAGGTTTAGGGTTTAGGATATGGGTTGTCGGCTCCTTGTCTAGCCCTGCCCTTGGAAAGAAGCGCTCAGAACTGGCAAATGTGCTAAGGTATGCGACATGTCTTGTACATCGAGTTGGCAAATGTGCTGTAGACTTTTTCTCTTTCTGCCCGATGCTACCAGTGGTGACGGCAGCCCCAATGCCGCTGACTGTACAAGGGAGGGCGGGAGGTGGTTCTTCAACCTCTTCCTCTTCCTCACGACTGATGGCCGGAGAGTCGCCCATGAAGACGTGTACGGGGAAGAAGGTCTTTTTCACCTGCTCGGCCAACTGGTCGCCAGTCATGTTCTCGCCTTCGTGTAGCAGGGCACTTAGGGTCTCGAGTGCATCTGCGGTATAGACCTCTACTTCCTTCTTCTTCTTCACGACCAAGTGTGGTCGGTAACGTCTCATTAAGGTATGCACACGAGTCTCCAGCTTTGAGCACTGCCAAGCACTTTGGAAGCGCACTAACTTTATGCACTCCGTCAAAGCCAGGCTCATGGTTGCCAGTTCGTCGGTATACTCCTTGAAACGCTTGCCGAGCCGGCTTCCGGTTGCTTTCCCAACCTTGTACAGATAGCTTCCGTCACTGTTCACCAGCTTGAGCATATGAAGGGAGTACCATTCGCCCTGCCAAAGGAAACTGGTGGAATTGCACAGGTGTCTACCTGCAGCGGTGGCCAAGCAGCACAGAGTCGGCTCCTGCCTGTCGCGAGTGAGCACCGTCCTGAGCAGACCCAGCATCTGCACACGTGTCGGACCGCGAGCAGCTGGCTTCTCGAGCCAGCTGGGCCGAAGCAACTTGCAGTTGCCATCCCACAACTTGATCGGAGATGCCATCACCTGGCACAGGGCTGCGAGAACAGGGCATGACTTTTTGAGCAACAAAAGCCTACACTTTTTCTGCCAGACGAGGGGGGGTCGTCTGGCAGAAAAGTGTAGGCTTTTTTGCTCGACGGGCATCACTTTTCGCTCAAAAAGTGATGCCCTTCTGGCATGAAAGCGAGTCCTTTTCCCGGAAAAGTGCTCCCTGGCAGCTACTATTCTAGGAGTGTGGTGCAGGGCAAAAAAAAAAAAAAAACGGCCTTGGAGAGTTTCTCGTCGTCCGTGAGCGTCGCATCAAGGCCGAAGCGGGGCCAGAGCGCAGCCGCCTGCTGCCGTAAGTCGGCCCTGGATAGCTTCTCCAGGTCCGCCATGATGCTGTCTACTTCCTTGACTGCTTCATCAGTCGGGTCGAAGAAAAATGCCGCACCTCCGGCTGTTCTGGGTCGGCTAGGTGTTCCTCGAGACTCCACCACCCAGCGGACTATACATGTTGCCAGGTAGATCACCCAATTGGTGCTGTGGAGGAACTGCATCTGACTGGCTGCTGGTGCCGCGGCTTTTCTCGACTTCCTCGGAGCTTTGAGCTTTGCATCGGCCTTCCTTTTCTTGCTCGGAGCCTCTGGCTTGCTCGTTGCCAGGTCGATGCCTTCGCCAATGAGGTCTTCCTTCTTCTTCTGCAAGTGGACGACATCGGCTCGCAAGTTCTCGATTGTGTTCTCTTCGTCCTCCTTCGCCTTAGCCAGTAGCTTGCATTCGCCCATGAGGTCTTCCTTCTTCTTTTGCAAGTGGACGACATCGGCTCGCAAGTTCTCGATTGTGATCAGCTGTTGCCTAATGACACCCGATTGCTTGTCAATCGTTTTGGTCTGCATAGTCTGCTGATACATGGACATCACGGCCATAGGTGTTGCGGAGCTTTGCATGGCTTCCCTGCATAGATCATTGACCATCTGCGTGTCTCCCGGCTGGGAGAGATTCGTCGACATAAGCTCCTGAGGTGGCTGAGCCAAACCCATCTCTGCCACCCCTTTGGGAACATGAGCCTCCATGTCGATTGTTGGCTTGTCCCAAGAAAAGGACATAAGGGCACAACTCTTCACGAAACTCAACCTCTCAAACCAAAATGGCTAGCTGCCGAGCACAGGGGCGTCTCACCTATCAATGTTCCGTGAAGCATGTTTGCAAACTAGATGACGGCGTGCAAGCATTGTTCGCACCGACTTGTTGCCAAAAGCTCCCTGGAAAGGGCCGAGGTGTTTCTGTTGAACGAAACAGGAAGATCTAGAGACCCCAAAACCCTAGATGCAAAGCAAAAACGAGCGGGCTGCAAGCACACACTGGTTTAGGGGTTAAGGTTCAGGTTCACAGGGTAGTTGTAGGAAAGGTTGCCTTTCGCTGCCGTTTCAGCTTGTCGAGTTTGCCACTCTGAGGTGGGGGGAGTGATTGCGCAGTTTCGAATCATTTCGATTACGCGATATTACGCGCAGGCCGAAACCTCAGCATTTACAGCATGTCTCGTTGTTTCGGCTGGTCATGGCTTTGTGAGTTCGTCGTCAAACTCCTGCGATTTCTGATTTTCTAGACCACTGATAAAACATTGCTGGCGACTCCTCGCTCCCCTGAACCCTCCCATCAACCGGACATCGCGCTTACCCCCCTGCTCGACACCTCTCCACGCCCCGCACTTCCCTCCCGTCAAGAAATCATTCCATCCTACCCGCCTCCGTTGACCGTCTCCTCTTCGCGGTCTTCCGTCAGAAGGCGAGTGCACGTTCCGCGTTGAAGCACTAAACAAGAACCAAGTTTTGGGAGCATAACCACGCGCATGACAAACATTAGACGTCCACGCATGGATACTCCCGGTGGCTTGTTGTTGGACATGCAAGGCGCTCTGACCTCGGGTTCCGATGAGTGAGTGGGATTCAACTAGGCTCCGTGGAAGAGGCTCGTTCGCAAACCGCATCAAAAAAGACATTGAGTTCAACCTGCAGTGGACAATCAATGCTCTTGATGTCACATCGCAGTTTCAGTATTCTCGCTCTGCAAGCTTTGCAATGCTGCAGTAGCTTCGGTAGATCTGCAAAAAACTTACACGCTCCCCACATCGCCGGAAGAAACCTGTATGCCATATGCCCGAATGACCGCATCGGCCCCCCCAACTAGAAAAAGCGGGTCGCCAACCGGTGCGGCCGATTGCTCTGTAATGATGGCCTCTTCAAGACTAGGTTCAGCAGATCATACGCACTGCCTTGTGACTGGTCGCCTGTTGCCCAGGAGGGCGTGTTGGCACCAAATGCGCTTGTACATGTGGAAATGGACGATTCTGAGCTTCTGGCACGGTCACGGGCCTCGCTTCATGCTTCATGAGGGACCTGAAAGGTTGTCGCGGTGGGAGACTGATCCTGCGTCCGTTCAGACACTCCGGCGCCTGACAGCAGGCTGCCAAGTTGAGCAAGCCCGTGCGAAGCCGAACATCATGAAGAGATCAAGACTTGGGGATCTGCTCCCCGTATGTTGCAAATGGAGGAGCAAGGTTGGGGGGGGGGGTTCGAACCTGGGTTCAACCCAGGTTCGAACTCCCGGCCCTCCGGGGGGGGGCGGGGGGGGGGTGGGAACAACTCGGACGTACTTTCTTTTTCCATGCGGTGACATAGGGATTCGCAACATCCTACGGCTCACACGCCGGGCGGAGTGGATAGTCAAGAATGCTGAAGCATTGGGCGCAAGGAACGCACTCTGGCAATGGGCACTGGGGAATATTTCTTTACGACCCTGTTGTGAGGGTCGGCACACGGGGCACAAAGTAGTTGCAAGTGAGAATCCGCTGCACGCAACCACCTAAACCTCTAAACCATCCCACCACCCCCTCTTAACCGAACCAAGGGTTTTCATTGGATTCCGCAGTAAGAACTTCGAGGCAGTTGTTCATTGCGCGCGAGGCGTCCGACGCAGGGATCGCCGAACCGTTCACACACAAGTACTGACATTTTTCCCGGGAGGGCAGGTCGGCTATGTTTGACGGCGACGGTACGCGGCTGTACCAACACTTCAGCTCTGCAGCACCTTCAAGTCCCAACAGCAAAGCCACAAGCTTCTTTGCAACCTGGCTGCGACCCCGCCCCGAAATCGCCAGGTCACGGGATCCATTGTTGTCAAGAAAACAAACTAGCGGCGAAAAACGAATGATGTCTTTCCACAGGACCATTCCCAGCAACATTGCAAGAAATTCCAGTTCGAAAATTATCGTTTTCTTAATGCTCTCACCCAAGAAATGCCTAACCCTTTTTGGCGCCTCTATTGAAAAGAACCCCAGGCACTTTCCTCGAACGTCAAACAGGACGCCTCCTAAACCCGCAACCCACTGGTCTTGCTGAGGTTCATAGCAAGCGTCTGTAAACATGAAGAAAGGGGAGGCGTGTTTTCCGGACACCTCGTGGGGGCGTCCTGCACGAAGGGCAGCGTTGAACCTGGATAGCGATGTGGCGAGGACATCACGCACCGGCCCATCGTCCACAGCACGAGCATGCGCTGTAACGGCCTGGAGACAAAGACGTGCAGCACGTCCGAACAGGAAACTGTCACAGAACTGCACGCGGCCCCTCAAGCGTAGAGCCATGGCGCGAGAAAGCTGCTTCGTCGAGAGCACGTCACTGATGACTCTCGTCAGCTCCTGAACCCTGGAAGTGGCGTTGCCAACTTTCACTAGGCCTTTCCGAGACGACGAGAAATCGAAGGAAACGCCCAACGCCGAGAAGACCTCAGCAAACTCGGTGGACTTCTCGCCACACTCATCAAAACTCCAGCCCAGTAGATTGAAGAGGGCGACGACCGCCGCATCAGTGTGGCGAACCTCTTGCTCGAATGTTAATGTCACATAATCGTCGTCGAAGAACACCGTCCACATCAGAGACAACGCGGTGCATCCTACCCACCAGATGGCGTGTGCAACACGAAGGAAAGAGTATACGGATCTTGAAGCCCCGAAGGGCAAGGCGAACATCTGATCCGCTTCTGCTTGGTGGGTAAGGGGATTCCAATGGAGAATGTATGCATGCTTGAGCGAGCTGGAGAGCCAGCTGTCGACAAGCTGAACGAAGATCATACGCCCTCCCCTTCAAGGGCGTTCCGGGAGAGCAACGCATACATTCCAAGGCAGCGTGGAAATCACGTCTGGTCCGTGTGGTTTCGGGCTTTCATGACAGTTGCTACATTGTTTGCGCCTCCGAAAGACATGTCATCTTTCAGCCTGACCTTTGGTCCCTGCTTGAGACCGAACCGGCGACTCAGAAGAGAGTCACAGGGAAGGTTCGAGACTGATGGGCCCTCGAATCCAGCCCTTCTCCCTTTCCTCTTGGGTTTTACCATGCACTGTTGTGTCCTCTTTGCCCTGGGGCTTAGCCCCTCCAAGACCCTTTGCTCAGAGATTCTGCTGACACATCCACACGGCTGGGAAGCGATTGGAAGGTAAAGGTTGGGGGAAGAGGTTGGTGACGGACGTGCAACCGGTCAGCTCCTTGGGTGACCTTGTCAAAGACTTGACAGTCAGAGTGTTCCAGGTTGCACATGATCTCTTTTCCACAGCAGCAGCCTCTTGGGTGCTAGGATTTTTGATATGTGGTCTGGAAGGGAAGCTTTAAACTCAGCCTCGACAACCTTCAGCTCCTCCGCTCTGCTAAGCCATTTCTTAGCATCGTCCTGTGGTTTTTGGACGTCAGGAGGTGAGTAAGACAAGAAACAAACCCTCAGGAGAACACGTCCGATCGTATCGTTGTGGCAGCAACAACTTCAGCAGGTAAGGCCGGCTAGTCGTTCACAACTAGAGCCATTTTTTGAGAACCAGTGTGCGCCGTTGCGCGGGACTTAAACAACGCGTCCCGTCCACTAACACACTTGTCCCAATGCTCTTCTTTCCGCGGGGGCGACAGTGCCACTGATAAGCATCAAATTGACACAGGGAGAGGCCACGGAAATGATTTGCCCAGGCGGCATGGAAGCAGACGCTGGGCAAGCAACGGAACCAGCGGTAGCGATTCAATGCACCCTTTCCACGGTGACCGTGTCGTCTTAGTTGGATTTACTGCAAAGGGTTCTTACTTGTGACCGCCGGACATACTGTTTGCTGCACAGGTTGTGTTACCGCAGACCTTAGCGCTCGGAATGGCTGCGTTCTTCGTGTGTTCTAGGTGCTCACCTTCCGCCTCCTGTGGTGCAAGCTTCAGGGCCCGTGGGATTCCGGCCCTCCACCCTTGCGATCCACCAGCTCGGAGTCGCCCGGCAAACATGGCCGACGAGTTGAAAACCTTCCACCGGTTGCATGGTCTCCGTGGAAATTTCCAACCTCCTACCTCTGGCGTACAAGTTTCTGGGTGGCTGTGGCAAGACGTCCCAAAATGGATGTCCTTTGGTCAAATCGAAACTTATCTTGCGGCTTTGCGTCCTCTGCCCCAGCTGCACCGACCATTTCCTTGGCGCTTGCAGATGGCTTCTTCTCCACCAGTAAAGAAAGGGTTGATTCTTGGCCGGCTATTGCCAGGTGTTTCCTTGCCTTTTGCGGCCGACTCTGTAGCAGAGCTTTAGCGCAGACTGCTTTTTCCGTTCGCACTTGAACGACATCTCAACTTTGTTTAAACAAAGGAGAAGACAAAAGTAACATGCAAAACACCTTGGTTACTGCCTCAGGACTTCAGGTCTGTTGCAAAACATACAGCATGCTCTCAGAATGCCTCAGTCGAGTGTCAAACGGTCATGACACGGTATGAACGACGGGCAAAGCACACGGAGTGAGTAACGGCCGAAGTCTGTTCCTCAGAGTTTGCTTCAGCACTTTTAGACTCTCAGGTCAACTCCCGAGAGCTGAAAGCTTCTCTGTGCTTCTCAAAACTCATCATCGGACTTGCAAACGAAACGTAAGTGCCGTGATGGAAGCTGGGTTTGTCTTCTCTTCAAAAAATGTAGAAAATTTCTCTAAATTCCACTCTTCTTGTTTTTTGTCTCATGATTTGAAATTCAGAGAGGTCGAGGATTATCTTGATTCCACCAATCTCATAATTCAAACATCAGAAGAGTAACCTGAAACCCAGGTTGGAACTAGGTTCTCCCATTTCACGAAGGTGCGAGGGGGGGGAGGGTTCGAACCTGGGTTCAACGCAGGTTCGAATTCTTCCTTTTCGGAGTTCCGGGTCACAGGTTTGTACGACGGTACGAGAGCCAGTAGTGCGATCCTTTTGTTAGCAGGCTGGATTCGCGCGGGGCGGGTTGGGGTTGGAGCGAACCTGAACCCTCATGTCAGGTTGGGTGGAGGTCAGTACTCAACCCTAATCGCTGTCCTCCTCCTCCGTCAGCTTCGGCTTCCACGTCACCTCGCTGGCTTTTAACAACATTTCACTTCCGACTCAACCCACAAGACCGGCTTACTGTGCTGCTGACTTAGTAAAGAGGCGTCTATTTTTAAAAGTTGTCATGCAGAAACTGCTGTGCACATGAAGCATGTGTGCTTTGACCGGCTCACACATTATGCATTCAACATTATATACAATATATATATGTATATATATACAGAATATAGAATATATGATATATCCTATATATTGTATATTTTATATTATATACTAATTTTCTTATATACTACACATTACACATTATACATTATAATGTATTATAAATTATGCGCTTGTCATGAGGAACGAAATGATAGAGCTTTAATTCTAAAGTAGCAAACAAATAAGTGTTTTGTTTGCGAACCACAATTCTTTGTACCAGGTCTTACTCGTATCCTTGTTTGTTCTTGGTCACCTAAATTTTAGGTGACTCTCACACAGCAAAGTGCAAGCATTTTCATGGCCGGTGTTAAGCAAAGAAACATGAGATACAACTAAGAATTGTGGCTCGAGAATTAAAAATTATATATTATATAATATATATTAGAAATTATATATTAAATATTATATATTGTATATCATATATGAATGATGATATGTTTTCTATTGTATATTATATATTGTATATTATATATTATATATCATATATTATATATTAAGTATAACATATAATATATATATATAATATATATAATATATATATTATATATTAATATTAATAATATTATATATTATATATTATATTATATATTATATATTATATTATTATATATTAATTATATATTATTCTATATTATATAATAATTCTAATATATAATATTAAAATATAAAATAATATAAATAATATATAATATAATATATAATATTATATATAATTATAATATATAATATATAATATAATATATATATAATATATAAATATAATATTATATATATCTATAAAATAATATATATATAATAATCTATTTATATTCTATATGATATATTATATGTATATGTTATGTAATAAAATATCATTATTATATGTTATATATTATATTATATATTGTATGTTATATACTATATATTATATATTATATATTATCTATTCTATATTCTATATCTATATTCTATATCTATATTACATATTTGACATTCTAGACTATATATACATTTTGTTTATATATTCTATTTTATGCTGTGTATGACATATATATATATATGTTTCGAGAATGCTATGATACATATGTATGTATATATATATAAATGTCTATATATATATATATGTATATATCATATGTATATATATATATATATATATATACATACGTTTATATTGTGTATATATGATATATATACATATATATATATATATATATTTATGTGTGTGTGTGTTATAACATATACTTGAATATACACATATAAAATATGCATATATATTTCGTATTGTATATTATAATATGTAACAAACTATGTTGGTCTAAAATATATACGTCTTGTGGATTATGCGTTCTACACTTTGTATTATTAGAGTTACACTGCTGCCGGACTTGAGTAGGCACCCACCCTGTGCAAACAGTGCCAACAGATGGAAGACGCGCTTTCTGTTGGACAAAAGTCCAAGCACCTTTGTGCCTCGCGGGCGCTCATTTTGAGCTCTGCTTCACCACCTATGTGGAATTGCCCGACTCCTGGCGACCAAGCGATCATGGCGACTTCGAGTTCTGGAGAGGGCCTATTTGAGCGGGATAGATCTTTCTCGTTTCACCAAGCTTTTGTATAGACCGCTCGTGCATTCGGTAGCGTTACTTTTATTGAGTCGAAAACCTCGGGTACCTACCGGTGCTGCGCTAAAGTAGCTTCTTCTTAGGCCGCTGCTTGAATGGGCTCCGTGCTTCGGTTGGGGTTTCGTGTCTGTTTGGTTGCTTCGCTGTTTTCTTCGCCGGGGGCCTGTTCTTGCCCTTTTGCTTAGCTGCTGACGTAGAAAGGAGCACACCACTAGAAAAAAGAAAGTGCGTAGCAAGAAACAACAGCAACTGCAGCGAACTGAAGTCCTTTCCGGAGCGAGTTGAAACGAGCCTTTTGTGTTTGAGTTTCTTTACAGCTTAGCAGATTGATTTCTTTACTCAGCTCTGCAGCGCAAATCTCCTCAATGGCTTCCCGGAGAGATGGACGGAATACCCTGCTAAGCAATTGGACTCACGCCTGGAGCCCTTGGCGCTAGGTGCTCAATGCTTTCTTTTGAGATTGGTTAGCCAAGCAGCTTACAGTTAACGCAGACCGGGTTTTGAGGATAGCAGAACCCGGGAGAAGCATCGTAACAAGAAGGAAGGGGCCAAACTCCAGAAAGAAAGGTGGGAGAGGCGGCCTCAACGGACGTGAGGACACTGTTGAGAAGATGCACCGACTTTGAGTGACTGCCAGGTGAGTGCGTCGAGTGGAATTCGTCGGGAGAAGGGGAAAGAGGTCACGGGATCAGTGGGGGAGGTGAGGTTCTTTCGGAAAGGATAGTGTTAGGCTTGCGTTGTTTGGGGTGTAATTGTAAATTGGTGACGTAATTTTAATTAACAAACAAACGTGCACGTCGGTTTGTTGCGTATGGGCCAAAGCCAGACCGGCATCATCATCATCATCATCATCATCATCATCATCATCATCATCATCATCATCATCATCATCATCATCATCCATGCAGCAGCTGCGGCTCGGGCTGCAACTGCAGGAACTGCCATCATCATCATCATCATCCATGGTTGACAGTTGGCTGCAGGTCTGAAGTTTCTGCAAGGCCAGCATGTCGATGACCGGTGCTCGTACTCCACACTCTGGTCACTGCAGTTGTTAACCACCTGCCGGCAGTGCTCGCTGCGCTTCTCGGGCGGCTGTTCGCTTGCCCCCATTTCAAGAAGCAGCACCTGCAGCACCGCATCCAGTTAGTGCTGGGCGAGTCAAGGTGGAGAGCGCGATTTCCACCCGCCAGCACCACAAAATGCCCACAGGGCTTAGCAGCTTAGCAGTCCCGCTTGCCAATGCCCTGTTTTTGAAGATTTGTTTTTCTATCTTCAAGCGCCCGGCTCCGTACCAGCGTTCAAAAAATTGTTCTTGTTCTTTGTTGTTGCTGTTGTCGTCGCAAGCAGTGACGACAACCGAAAACGAAAGTCTGCAGCAAGAGATGAGTCTGGCTGGCGAAGCGAGTCGCACGCATTTCAGATTGCCCGGTTCAGATGAAGTAAGACAAACTGACAAAAGAGCAAAGGAGGGCGGCGTTTCGAATGCGAAACCAAAAAAGGCAAGCCATGAACCAAAACACTTTGGAAACCAGGGTGTTTCTCTTGCTGCTTTCGGGTTGGGTCGCGGGCAGTCAGAAACGGCCGTGGCAAGTAGATTGCACCGGTTCCCATTCTAAAGTCGCATCGCAGCCGCAAGAGATGACTGGTGCGGGCGTTTCCCGCACGTGGTCAGCTTAACCACTTTGTCACTTCAGCCAGGCAGCAGGGAGCAACACGGGTGGCCAGCGAGTCCCCCACGTCCAAGGCCCAAGCGGCCAGTTTTCTTGATCGGTAGCTTTCCTCTCAAAGCGAGAATGCCGCACTCACCTATCCATCTGCACATCCATCTTCCCCCCCCCCCACCCCTTTCATCCGTCCGTCTACCACCCACCCACCAATCCATCCGCCCACTACCGACCATCGACCGTCCATCTACCCACCCATCCGTCCACGCACCCATGCACATCCACCACCCATCCACAGGGACTCATTGCAAGTTTCACACGTGCTTCGCAACAAGGACTTGGCAAGTGCTCTCAGTCGAGACCATCTGTACTGCCATCCTCGACTCCGTGGCATCAAAGCCTCGCGTTGGCCAATAACCACCGTACATGATAGTACGTAGCCGTAGGCTACCGCTTGTGCACGTGTAAATACTCACGCCAAATAGCCGCATACATAGGTCATTGCCGCCGCCAGCTTGCTGTCGCTTCTGGCATCGCCTGCCTGTAAAGCGTTCCCCGTTTGCAATGCCTGTTTAGCATCTTTTGCCTGCATTACAGATGAATCCATCCACCCACCCACACCTACCCATCCATCCATGCGTCCACCCACCCATCCATCCCCGGCCAGATTTGCACCTGGCGACACTTTGGAGGAAAGGAAAAATGAAGGAGAAAGCAAAGTTAAGTTGCCAAAGAAAAATGCTACGTGAGTAGGGAAAACGAAGACGTTAGGGAACACGAACAACAGCACAACTTGCAACCTGAGAAACGAGTCGCGATGCCCGACAACATCTCGTGCGAGAGATTTGGATGCTTCTGGAGAAGGCTCGCACAGGAACCCATTCAGTTTTTTGGGGCATGTTTTGCGATGCTGCTGCTTGAAGTTCATGTGTTTTCCCCGGTCGGATGCAATTGGCATAGGATGTGAGCTCCACAGGGGCGCAACGCGGGCAGGGACCTGTGTTTGGTGTAGGCAGGAGACACTGATCAGTGTTCGAGATGTGTTGGGAAACGGCCTCAGTCCCGGACCTCGACCACCTTTTTGCAAGTCCTTCATCATTGGAGTTTGGAGCGCTGTGGATAGTCTGCGTAATTTCGACATATCCTTTTTTGGTTTTTCGATGGTTGTGGAACGGCGTTGTGCGTCGCATCAGTCGTGCAACAGCTTCAGGAACTTCCACAATTCAGCGCAGGACCAGGAATCTGCAGGGCCTCGGGTTCATAAAACGTCAAAAGGAACCGTCAGGGTGAGTGTGAGCTACTCGTTGCGAAGGTCTGCGTGGCGAAGACTGACCTCTGCTTTGAGGGTGCAGGTTCAATTGGAGCTAAGAGGCCCCTTACACGATGCTTGTGTTTTTGTGGCACTCGCTGCAATGCTTTTGATACCACACAAAACAAAGCATGTGGGACCCGCAGCCACTTACAGCTCAGTCAGTAGCTCATCTTGCGCCCAGACCCGCACCTGCCGGGAAGGTGGCGCAGAGCCTGGCAGTCGCAAGGGCTCAGAAATTCTTTGAGAATCGCTGGCATTTTGTTGCTCTCGATACGAGTACCAGCCACTTGCTGCACGTTGCTGTCGAACGCTGAATGATTGACACATTCAACTATGTTGACAGGCCTTCGGCATTGAACGATGAAGTTCGAGCACGTGTTGGCCGCGCGTTTGAAGTCTTCAGAGTCTTTTGAAAGCATGGGAGGACACTTCGGGTTGTCCTCAACCCGATGTGCGTCGCCCTCCACAATTTGCAGCATACAAACTCGGAATTACTAGTCAAGCTTATTCTGTGCTCTCATGGGAAGGCGGCTTAGGGTGCGCGGTGGAACTTTGCCAAGGAGGGTTTTCAGTTCGGGAGTCACACTGTTTCGCATTGTGGTCCCATGCGCCAGAGGAGAGCCAAGTGATGCATTCGCACTATTTCGCACTTCTGTCTTTGAAGGGGGGTGAGACGGAGGCAAGCTCAACGAGAATCAGAAAAAGCCGGAAATTCGCAATTTCCAAGCGCTCAAGGTGATGTCTATGCTTCTCGGAGCTTTTGGGCACGGGGCCCTCACCAAGCCGCTGCCCCGCCTCGTCTCGGGTCGGCTCCTCAGCAAGCTTTCATTGAGATGGTATTTGCAGCGCTGTTTCTTCTGCAGCTCCAAGTTTTTGGTTCACAAACTTGACCTGCGTGGTTAGGAGTTAAACTGTTGAACAACGGAGTTGTGCATATGTTGCTGGACGATAAATGCCGGGCGGTCGGATAGTTTGGGGGGGGGGGGGACCGGGCGGCCGACAGCGTGTGAGATTTCGGCTCTCCATGCTAAAAGCCCTTGGGGAAACAGTAGTACCTATGGGACCCTCTCCGGCCGAGGCGGAAGCACCATTCGAGCTAACTGTACAAACCGGTGCGGGCACCACCGCGCAAGACGTGGTAGCATGTCAGGGGGATCCCCGCTTGTAGATATTTGCGCACGATCCAAGCAAGAGAGGCCAGGTCAAAATGCCCGCCGTTTCGCCAAGATGAGAAGAGACCGGCGGCTTCCGGAAGGCTGTTTTGCCTGTTTTGCTCCCGAGTAAACGCCAGAACGCAGCCCTCTGCGCAGTTGCAACAGCTTGCAACGCCCAGCGCAGCAGATCCCCTCTCCGCTGGTGAGGAATCAGGAAAGGCTTCACAGTCCCAAAGCGGAGGTGCAGGCAAGGGCTCCCAGGTGTCCCCAAAGAGGTCCGCGGTGGGGGGACGTGGGAAGTGGAAAGAAAACCAGATCCCGGTCTGCTTGTTCCAGACGCCATCGGCTGAAGGCCAAGGCGAACCTGTCACCTGCACAACTCGCAGAGTATGGGCCAGGGTCATATGAGATGCGCATCGCAGGTCAGCAGTACTGTCCCTGGTGTGTGGGTGAGCACCAGCCTGTAGGAGCCTCAGCTTCATGCACTTCAGGGACTTCAGGGTGAGAGCTCCAAATGGCAGGGTGCAAGCAATCTTGTGCCGTGTGCAGAGAGAACCCGATTTGAGGAGTGTTTGGAAGCGCTAGCTGGATAGTTGGACTAGGTGTCCTTTGCAGCGGTATGCTAGTTTCGGCCTTGCTGCGACTCAGGTCACAAACCCTTCTGGCACTGTCAACCGCGATGCTGAACCGTCGTCACCTTGCCTCGGCTCTCAAATAGGCCAGACATATCCAAACATCAACCCAGCACTGGCCTCCAACAGCTCACGAGCTGCTGCTTTTGCCAGGCGATTCTCCGTATCCTTCAAGCAATTACAACAGCGTGTTGACCGCATTTGAGACTCAGTGCGCATGACGCACGTGCAAGAGCCGTCTTGACCTCGTGGATACTAAGACTACGCTGTTGCTACGGCTCCTGCTGAGCCACACTACACGGCTGGTGGCACGATGGAAGCAACCATTGTGTCTTAAGCTTACGACCGGTGTCGCGGCATTTGTTCTATTTTGTTCTCTTTGTCCAGCTCTGCGTGTTCTGATTGTGCAGCAGTTCATGTTCCGCTTCAAGCCGAAACTGCCCTAAATTCCACACGAGTTTGGATGCCGACCACAACGGTGAAGCCATCTTTGATTATTGCCCACACTCCGAAGCCCAGACGGACCGTGGCTCAGTTTGGGTGTCGGACTAACCCTCCTGATTTGCGTTTACGGGAGTCAAGCACTGGAACTCGTGGGAGTCTTACAGAACCTATGCTGCGCAAAGTGGAGCGTGCCCAAAAAAGAACAAGCTTCTGATATGCGGGAGCCAGCAGTACAATCAGTACAATGATCGATGGGATCCGTGGTTCCTGCAGTGCATCCTTTCGAATTCCTACAGTGGCAGTCTGTGGCCGAGGAAGAGTGCTTCAGGTCCAGGCAGCTCAACGACTGGACAGATGTCCACGCATACTGGGATGCCAGCAATCAGCCGAGGTGGCTGCAAGGAGTCGGCTATTTTCGCCAGCAGATTAGGACATGTGGGACATGTGGGATGGCAGCTTGAGCATGAAGGCTGCATGTAGGAGTCACAGGTATTGTCAGACGTGTTGAGGATGGTTCAGGGTTCCGAACAGCCCAGGGACGACCACTGGAAGTCCGGTTCCTGGTTCCCTCAGACAGTGAATCTTCCGGCGGACATGCCCTCGGGCCCCGTGACAGTCCGCTGGCTCTGGGTGCCTCCGCTGAAGGGAAGATGAGGATAGGGCTCCGAAAGTGTGCGTAGGTACATAGGAGTGTTGCTGTTCTGCTTGTGCACCGAGATATGCAAGTACACGGACGAAATATTTGTGTCTTGCGTGGACGTCGACATCGTTGGTGGGGCGGCCACCACAACGGCGATTGGCACGACCACCACCACGACTGCGCCGTGTGGCCGCAAAATGTTGTATTTCACTCGGCGAGCATGTGCGACACCGGCAAACTCCTGAACTGCACCATCACCACACCAGTCGACACCATGTTTCTCAGAGTGTAATGTAGCCGAGGAGTCCCGAGTGCATCTGGACCGAGCCCGCAGGGCGCACACTGGAGCGCACCCCACGGGAGGAGACTGCTTGGTAGAAAGGATCTCAGCTCTGGGACATATGGTCAGGTCTTCAAGTATTGTGCCTGTATCGGATACCCCCTCTCCCTAGGGCCAAGCTCGCGGCCTTGCAACATAGGGCGGCCTAAGGCTTGTGACCCCAGGGCCCACGCATGCGTGTTCGACGTGTATGTATGTGACCGTACATGTTCTTCAAATACATGCATACATACATGCAGCAATGCAGAATTCATTTTTGAGTTAGAGCGACGTCTCCCCCAACCATCTCCTCATTGACCCGCTCCCTCAAGAGGAGAAGGATGGCCGAGTTTGCTGGGACGTCACAGTGCCCGCTGGAACCAAGGCAGGATGTAACGCATAGTAACGACTTGTCACGCACTGTAACGCATGGTAGTGCATTGTAGTGCATTGCAATGCATTGCGCATTGTAACGCTGCATATGGGTTGTACCTTCAGGTCTACTACCAGTCCAAGACTGACATCTACCATACGTGGAATTCAAATTCTTGCTGCCTGAGTGCAGCAGACAGCTTCGGATCCGATGCTACAGGAAGCCCAAACCTGGTCGTGTTCACCCCCACGGCAAATGTAGGCACCTTTGGCTTCTGTGAGTGCACGGCGTGGGATCCCAGTAACCCGGGTGCCTGTGCTGGGGCAGCCACAGCCGACAATATGATCTGCCCTGTCCTGGGTGCCTCGAAAGAGATGTGCTCAGAGGCCGCATCATGGGATGGCCTCCCCGTTGGCTGCACGCCTGTCTTTTCGACCACGCCGTCAGCAACATCAGCCACCACTACCATGGTGTCAACCACATCGCCTACGGACGGTTGCTGCTATTGGGATGCCAACAAGGGCTGTGAAGGGAGCGGGTACTGCTGGGAGTCCAAGGCCAATTGCGAAGGCACCTGCAATGGCAAGTGGCTGGCGAACGCCCCACCCACCACCACTCCTGCGACGACGATGGCTCCCACGACCACGGCAACGACTGCGACGACCACTCCCATCTACACGACCACGATCAGCGCGACAACCACTCCCATCTACACGACCACAATCAGCGCGACGACCACTCCCATCAGTGCGACAACCACAACTGTGCCGGCAACAACCGCCACCTCCTCGGATGGCTTTGAGCCGGTGGATGGAGGTGTGAACCGCGCATGCCGTGGAGATCATGCTGGAGACAATGATGCCTCCCACTTCACGATCGCGAGTGCCTCGCCCATGATTTCGGGTGGGGCTTGGCCCTTCTTTTTCGAAGTCCCTTCATGACCGATCTAACAAGGTTTAGAGTTTAGAGAGTTCACATGAGTTCACCACATGGCGTCAGCACCTGTGCCAGGTGTTGACACCTTGGATGAGTGCAAGGCGCTTTGCCTGGCGACCGCGGGATGTCATGGAATTGAGAATATCGGGAAGAGGTGCGAACTCTGGACGCACCCCGTTGGCGCCACGGCTTAAAGCTTGTGCAAGTAGGTTGCAGTCAGTCTTTCCGCCAACAAATGCCGCAATAGCCAGTTCAGCCCGGGTGTTCAGCACATACCCTACTATGCCAATCATCACCCATTCAGGTCTCACGATCCACCAAACCAACCGCCCTAGTGTTCGTCCCGTCACCATGCGCTTATCAGTACTTATCAGCTGCTTATCCCGAATATCTCCCATCCTTCTGACCTTTTCAAGGGACGAGCATCAGCTTGGATGGCTACACCTGCCTGCGTCTGGTAGGAGGCCATGCCAGCTAGTTTTATGGCAGGGGTCAAGTCGCTGCGTGCGGCGAGAGTTCACAAGCCGTTTTAGCAAATGGAAAGCCTCCAGGACCTGTCACTACAACACCTCATCCGCGTCATTCCTCGTGTGGCCAGCTACATGACCAGTGCCTTGGAACGAATGCGGCACTTGTGCACAGCCCTGGGCATTTCAAGGACATCTCAAGGACGCAAAGCAGCGGTTCGTTTTGTGACCTTGCGTGCACTATGTGGATTTCGCGGCACACCACATGATCAGCAAGGTGTGGGGGGGACGCGAACTACATGGGCAGCAGCTGCTGCGTATCAGGGCTGACGTGTGAGTACAAGGCTGCATTGGGAGGTTGCGGGGCGACTGTGGGTGTGGGGTCAGATGTAGCAATGGCTTCCTGCGTTTCGTCAAAGGCAGATCCTGTACGGGACTGAGGTGGATTGACAGTCCTGATCTTTTGACTGCAGTTTCGGGTGGTGAGTGCATAGTCCAGGACTCCGAGTACTCGCAGTGCGTCAAGGATGAAGCCAGCCAAGAACCCTGCGCGCAGATTTGGCAGCAGCAGCTCTGCTGCGCCTGAGTATTGTGGCTTGTGTAGACCTACCATCCTTTCAAAGGCCAACTCTGCCGATGGGAGCTGGTACTCACTGGTACTCAGAGCTTCCGAGGTGTGGCGGTGCGGGCTGGGCCGGCAGCTTTGTTGCGTCAGCAGAATGTGCCAGCAATGCGTCCATACTTCAGCTCGAGATGGGTGTGGAGATGGGTGTGGAGTTTGCTGATTCAGTTTGGGGGGAGGGCCTGCGCTGTAGGTTCTTAACGGTGGACGTAGAAGGAGACATGGGACTTCCCCTTGCTGAGTCTCCCATGGCGGTCCCTCATCTGAGGCTCCGACTGCTGCGTCGAGGGCCTGACTTGCGTTTGGGGCAACGAGCACTACTCCCAGTGCCTGTACCTCGTCTATGGTTTTCATGAAACATGAAGGGACGTTGAGTCTTTGAGATCCTGGTGCACTAAGTATAATTAAGCATCCCAAACACCCGGGCAGGCGCCTTCCCGGCTCACTTCTCCAAGCCGACGCGAAGGACGTCGTGACAGTGTCGTGACATTCTCGGGCGAATTTGGAATTTGGAGATGTTTTTGGGGGGTTAGGCTTTGGGGTTGGCGCCTTTTTTGGTGCCCATGCACGTTTCAAGCGATCACGGTCGGGTTTTGGTGGTGAAGGGGGAACCCGAGACATCAGGAGGACGGGATGCAAGAAGCACTCAAGAAGGTTTGCAGAACTGCTACGGTGACTCGTGTAGGCCAGTGACTGGTGACCCTGTGGGCCGCGAGCAGGTTTGTTCAAAGCTTGCTGCGTGCCTCAGGATGTCCTCGTCGGTAAGAAGCGTACCCACCTTCGCAAGTCGAGGTTGGGACCGGGGCGAAGGTTTGTTATGAGCATCCCCAGATCACATCGAAAAAGGCGACATGCCACAGACACTACATGTACTACATAGTACTACATGCTGATGCCCTTTGAGTGCTGGCACCCCAACACCCCACAGGCGTGCCGCTGCCTTGGAGTCACGGCCCTGGCTGGTCCAACGCCGCACCGTCACTGCCAAGACCAAAGCGACTGAGCCGAAAGCGACTGAGCCGAAAGCGACTGAGCTGTAAGCGAGCTTGGCACAGAAAGCTTCTTTTGCTGAAAATGGGCTGAAGATCGACACTGGTTGTAGCCTCATATGAAGTGCGGGTCTTGGACTACTTGGACTGTCGAAGCGCAAGAAGAGCTTTTTGTGCGCATGATTCGGTTTTGTGCGCCTTGGCAGCAGAGAGCGCTCGAAACTTTTCCGGGCGCGCTCTTGCTGCTGAATTCAGCGCCGGCTTCAGTTTCTGGCCCACAGCATCCCATGGATCCTATGGTAAGTCCAAAGCGTTCTGAGAGCCCTACACTGTTTTTTTCAAGAATGCATCGGAGTGGGACCAGAGAACTCTGGCTGGGCTTGCAGAGAGCTGCTGGGCAAAGTAAGGAAAGGAGTAGGTGTTTCTCCCAGCACTCGCCGTCCACTGCCATGCATAGATGCATAGCTGCATAGCATACCAGATACAGACAGGCTGGTCGATGTTTCCGAAAATCCTTCAGGTGCAAAGCATCTGGGATGACCCCGCAGCGGTCACAAGCTGCTGTCTGCGGGGCTATTCTGGCTGCTGCCCGCTGGTGCATAGTGATGGGGCAAGCTCGGGCTCAAACAGTGCTCAGCTGTTTGTGGGGTACAGAGGGGGAGCAAAACTACAAAACAGCAACTAGTGACAATAAGTTCGGCTTGGGTCGAGCTACCGATTTGTGGTCTTTTCGGACTTTGGGGTCTGGGTGTCTGCTGGGTGAGGGTTTAGGCGGTTTCAATTCGTTCGCAGGGTATTGGTCTAGGGTACCGAACGTGCCAAACTTAAACACATTCAAAATCATTCAAACACCGTACGCCGCGCGACATAGAAATAGCCTAAAGCGAAGGCTTTGCAGGATAAGCCAACGTGAGGCTTCAAAGTGCTAAACATGCTTCTTAGAAACTTGCATCTAATTCACCCTAACCAGGCAATCTAGTTCCCGAATAAATCAGAAAGCCGAGCTGTCTGCATGGATTACCTTGTTCCTGCTCCTTGATGACATAAGGGATGTGTGCATGACACATCGAAAAGTTCACGAACGTGTTTGTGTCGTCAGGCTAAGGGCTTTTTCTCGTTGCAGGGTTGCCTCCCCAGCCCATTTCCCGAACTGTTTGAGTCAGGGGGGGCCCCCAATTTCAAATTGATTTAGTTGTTAGGGGGCGGTTCGTAAGTCGGGAGAAGCTGGACTTCTTTGCTATGGCACCAGGATATTCACAAAGGACGTTTCCGTGCAGTTTGTGTAAACCGAGCCTGTGTGTTTCTGCTCGGTTCGGGTCGCGCGTGGCAAAAGGGCCAGCAAGGCTCGGTTTTGCGGATGAGACGGTTCCCACGTCTATGTCAAGTGCACATGTTGCAGCATCTTCACCGCCACTCTCCCAGGTTGTCGGGGCAGGCCTGGGGGAGAGAAGGAATCCGTGATGTTGAGGACTGAAAATGCAGACAGGCTGCGGAGTCCAGGCATGCGTGAGTTTTGGGTGTGAACATACTGGAAAAAACCTGGACATGCCCGGACTTCCCCCCGAACTTCCCGCGCTGCGATCAAGAACCCGGGCACGATCTGAGTGGGTTGTTGTTTGCGCTCACCCGTTTACCTCGGTGCTCGCCAAGTATGCGGGAACGGGCAGCATGTAGTGTGTTCGACGGAGAGACAGTGGTTGACATCTAGGCGCTTGCATGGCATGTCAAATTCTGCAGTCTGCTAAAGACTTAAGAAGTTGCAATGGGGCTGTGTACCTTAGGCAGTTTCCTAAATTTTCTTCATGGAATGCGAGCCTTTAGTATCACTACTTGCACCGCTTTCATGAACATGCAGGCTCTGGCCGTTACAGCCACATGAGTCTGCGGGCATTCCACCATATGCGGCGGCACATGGCATCTTCAGCGCGGCCCCTGCTTCGCGGTGTTGTCTTCGACTTGGACGGCACGCTGACGGTGCCGGGATAAGAATAATAGTGGAAAATCATGCATACTGCCGAAAGCATGACAGACTGTGGAAACACGCTTTGAGTTTTGCCCTTTAGAGACGCCAGTCAGCAAGTACACAGGTTCCCAACCTCGATTTCCGGGAGATGCACGATCCTTGGGTTGCACTTGAACTTTGTCTTGTTTGTCGTTGCAAGCCTGAGATCCTTTCACTTCTCTGTTGCACATGGCACACGCAGGAGAGATGTGGCGTTCCGATGGGAAAGGACGGGAAAGTAGAAGTATTGCCTGCCTTCGCCAGAGTGTGAGGAAGTGGAAGTGGCTTCCGTGTCTTGTGACTCCTTGGTGGATTTCATTTGGATCACGGGTAGCTCAATCCTTGAAGTATAGACCCAGGTTCCAGACGAAAAAAGGGCAGCCATGCAGTCCCTGCCAATTCTACCTTGCCTGCATGTGCCTGCCAATCCTGAGAAGGACCTTCTGGCTGCCGTTCGGCAGATGGAGCCTGAGCATCAACAAGCAGCGTGGAATGTCATCGAGGAAGCATGCTGCTGACATGGCAGGTTTTCTGAAGTTCTGGTTTCATGTCATAGAAGGCAAGGCAAGGTAGAACGGCCAGGAACAAGTTTCGTTAGAACCTGGCCACTTTGTCTTTCTGCGGCTGGCACGCCCAGGCATGTTGTCATGCAATGCCCCGTCATGGCCTCTCTTGCCAATCACGTCATCTCGTCGAGTCTGCGACTTGCCGCAGCTGCCGACCCACACTGCGAGTGGCGGCCCAGCAATTGCCAGGAATGGAATCGCCGGCCGATACTCACAGCTTGGAGGTGGCTGGTGCCGCATTCTCCCCGCGAACTCGTGCTCAATGCGGAATCAGGAGGCCGTGGCACGGAGGGGGGTCCGTTTGCAGAAGGCGTCACCCCTGTCGCAGGGCCCCCGAAGAATATGCGCTCCAACGCCAGCGGGGTGGTATAGAGTTGGAGGTTCCACGAGGAGCGCTGCGGCCAAACGTGCTGCGCCGGTCATCCGCGTAGCTGGCCTCCTCATGTTGGGTGTTTGGAAAATCAGGGCATGCAACCTGCAGCGCGTCGAGGGCTGCCTTGCCGATGGAGCTGGCCATGGCTGACCTGCGGGGGGCCCTGCTGTGGAACCGGGCCAGGAGCCTCCCCTCCACAAGAGCCGGCGCCCGACCTTGTTCAGTGGATGGATGGACCGGGCTCATCCGTCCAGCGGGAACTCCGAGCGGCTGCAATACGCAATCTCTGCGTACCAACAGAGCAAGGCATTGAAGCAGGCAATTGAACCCATTTGCTTCCGCTTCTTCTCGGCAAGCCTGTTTTACCATCGGGTTGAGCTTGTGGCTGGCCGGAGTGCCGACGCTGAAGGGATGCTAGTTAAGAATGCTCGCTCCCCTCCTTCCCTTTTTGTTCTTTTCTTTTTTCTTTCCTGCCGGGCAATGACGGTTACGGTGCCCGGGGCGCGGGCCAGTGTGAACTCCAAGTGGAGGGGGCGAGGACGGTTACGGAGCCCCCTGTGAAGCTGGGAGGGACAGCGCCTTAGGCAAGGCCTTTTTTGTCAGGTCGCTCCTCACTCACTCGCTCACTCACTCACTCACAATTGTAAACGCTTGCGCGCGCCGCCTCGGCAGCCGGGCCGGCCCCAGGACAGGAAAGGAGGAAAGAGGGTTTCGCAAAAAAAGGGGAGGAAGGGCAGAGGGGTCAAAGAAGGGGGGGGGGGGGGGGGGGGGGGGGGGGGGGGGGGGTGGGGGGAGGGGGTTTTGAGGCACTCTCCCTGTAGGAGCCACCGACAGGCGGGACCCTCCACGGCATCGGTTTGCAGCTCCTCCAAGCGATTGGGGGGGGTCCCACAGGGCGGGGGGGGGGGGGGGGTGGCGTCAGAAAATTTGGCATGGGGGGAAGGGTTGGGTTAGGGGGAAGGAGGCCCGATCCGGGTCTGCTTGTTCCAGACGCTTCTCGGCAGGAAGCCGAGGCGAATATTCGTAGCCTGAATCACCTGTCGGTTCTTGTCTCGCCTGTGCCCCTAGTTCTGGCATGTCCTTTGGACGTGACCAAAGGGCCCCATGGGCACGTCCCGGCCTCATCGAGGTGCATGATGCAACCGGCACAGGGCGATACAGGCGAGATGTTGGGTTCCGGCCGAATTTCCGTTCGGGTACCTCACACAGTATTTACCACTAAGAGCCCCTAGAAGTGAGTAACCAGCAGTAATCATCAGTACTTTTTCCACCTTGAGAAGTCCATTCATATTGTCTCACCGTGTGACCCGTGAAGGGGATGTTCACTTCATGCCGGTAATTTTTCACCGCTGGAGGGAACGGCCCTTGCGACCCAAGAAATTAACCCGGAAATCAACGGGTTAAACGTATGAAGAGAGTGAGCTAAGTTAATCTGTAAGGGAGTGAGTGAAACGAATGAACGCACGAAATTCACTTGCGGATGAACCTTACTCCGGAGAAGTGGATAATAAAGATTATTGCAACACTGCCGCCATGCATCAGTCTCCTGAGCGCGGCAGGAGATGGAGGATGAGGGCCGGCGCACACTGGAGCTTGCGGAGGGGGCTTTGGATTTGGGACGTTGGCTCCAGAGGCGCGTGCACTCGACATTCCTAAAAATTACCAAGCGTTGCTAAGCTGTAGGCCATGATTTATAGCACTCTTCTTTTATAGGTAACGGGCAGTTTCTGGCTTTACGAATGACATAATTCAAATGATGGTTCGATGAGTGTCTTGAGCCTCGAAATTTGAGGCACCGCCTTCCAACGGCCATGGTAACACGCCGCTCGAAGATGGTGGGAGTTCAGTCTGTTTCAGTACATCTGATTTGCGTTGCCAGCGTATGTTCTAGGTACAACCGGCTCCTACTTCTCAGGTGTTCAAAACTCTGTGTTGTCAGACGGGTGGGGACGGCCACCACGTTGCAGCATTGATGCTCAGGTAATTCTGCCTCCACTGTCCAGTGGATGCATGCTTCTTGGCAGCAAATCATCGAAGCCTCAAAAAAACACATTTCTGTAGTATTTGCCTGCAGGACAAGCTCTGGGGTGCCGCCGGTCTGCCCTGCTTCCATCCGGCGCTCAGTCGCGATGATGTGGAGCGCTGACAGCAAACGTCAGCAAACTAGACACCCGAAGCCCCTGTATAAGTGACGAAATTTGACAGCATCCGTCCTGAACCATCATCGAGACTTTGCTCGTTTATGTAGATTCGGGGCTTTTCTTTGCTTGCGACCTGTGCAACTTTTGGCATGTTTAGATTTTGAATGCTTTTTCGAAGTCTCTTGCTCCGTGCATGTTTCCTGGCTCCTTGAGGAGCACGACAAGCCTCATCCAGCAGCCCTCGAGGCCCATCTTTTCTTGCTTCATCTCTGTTTCTCAAAGATATTCAGCATGTACGTCCGCATGTCACCTTTCGGTTTTGGTAGACATACCTCTTCAACGAAGCCGGGATCAACCGAATTGGTTGGCCACTCCAAAAAATCGAAAGCTTCACAAGCTGCATCCTTTTGTCTCAGAGGCAATCGCCAAGGAGTGGGGCCACCAACTAGGCCATGGGCTGTCGAGAGCCACCATGCAGTTTGAGCTTTGTCAGAACATACGGTGATTCTCTCTCTCAAAATCAGGGTCTTTTTTGGGGTCCTCTTTATAAGGCGGCCCTTCTGATTAAGTGTACCAAAAAGGGACCATCATTTTTAGAACTCGCCGTATGAATCTACATCCTCAGAGAGCTACCCAGACGCACACCGCAGCCACGCACACGTTTTGATTCGGTTATGCTTCGGTGATGCTCTTTCCTTGTTCTGTGGTTTCTGGATCAGGCCCTGAGCTGCTTATGGTCGGCGACTCGCCCTCGAACGATGCCCGGCTTTCGCACAGCACGTTTTGCATGTGGGTGGAATCCCTGCGCACGGTACTTGAACAATGGGACCCGAAAAATCCACGATAGCAAGCTGGCAGAAGTGTGCTTGAGCTGCTAGAGCAGCGTGCCTGTGTGAGACATAGCGTGCGGCAGTGCTGCATAGCTTGAATCAGTCTCTGTGTGTCCTGGAATTGAGGATATTGGGTTTGGAAAAGCAGCAGGTATCTCCACTGCGTTGGTAGATCCTGGACGGAGGTTTCGTACGGGCGAGCCCTGGTTGGCAAGGGGGATTGAATGGGACCTAGACCTAGACCTCAATCCGAGTGTGTTCATGGGCACCCGCTTCACGACGGCAGCTATGCAATGATTCTTTGCATTGGCCGCCTTGAGGACTCGGGTTATGGCTCCTGGGCTGCAACTTGGGATGTCGGCCGCGGTGCTGCGTGCAATAGCAAAGTATAAGTAAAGCACGAAGTTTCACGACGTGATTGTAAAGGCAGCTTCTCCTACTTTGGCAGGTGCGGACTTTGTCATCGACAGTCTTCTTGAACTTCCACATCTTCTGTGGAAAAGTTTCGACATTCCAGGTGCCATGGAGATCAAGCTCCAGTGGGTACAGATCAAAGCCAGTGCTCAACACTGCCAGGTCCGCTGGGGTCGACAGCACAGACCCTCCACGGGATGCCGGACTGGTGGCTGCAGTGGTGGGGACTTGATAAAAAAGGGAATTTAAAAGAAAGCTCTTGCTTTGAAGCTGGGATGGTCGAGGCTGAAGGATGTTGAAAGCCATCGCAGAACCTGTCAAGCTGGAGGTACTGTGGAGCTCTGAAAATTGAATCACAGCACTGCGGTCGTAGACGAGCATTGTGAAAGCTCAGTTCCATGTTCCCAGGTATGCAGACAGCAGCACGGATCCGGACAGCGCAATGCTCAGCTTCAAAAACACAAGCCTACCAATGCACCACGCCCGGAAAAGGAGACATTTTGGGTCAATGCTCCCCATGACCTTTTCCAGAAGCAGAAAGCCGTTTCCGAGGCATTTTCAAGCCGCTTCGTGTCGTTTCCGGCAGAATTTGTGCACTTTCGCAAGCGCGTTGCAGAGTTTCCACTTCGTCTGAACTTCATGCCAGAAGTGCTTCCAGCGTTTCCTCATCCAGTCTCTGGCTGACTCTAGCTCGTCTCACTGGAATTCTATATTTCCAACAAAACGCTAAGTACGTACCCAGCCGCTTGCATTGAAATGGGGTCCGTTTCCACCGGAACGCCAGGGACGTGGCCTTTGGGTGCAGCTGGGACTGCCTCGATTTTGGCAGCAATCCTGCTTGACGGAAAGTGCTTGGGGCTAAGGCTTAGTAATGCAGAGGTAGAATCCAAACGAGCTGTACCCAAGACCCTTCAATCCCGTGTCATTTCTCAGTCTTTTGTATTCCGCACATCGAAAAAACGAGCATCTCTGCATTTCGCATCGTTTGTTTGCGTTTCATTGCATTAAATTCCTTCTGAAGTAATATACGAATTCGGAGAACCAGTGCCTAACGACACAGTCAAGCAAAGCTGGAGCACGAGAATCAAGGAGCAGAGGAAAACAGCTTACTTTTGGACGACGGAAATACTTTCCGGTGGAAACATCTAAAAATGACAGGCTGACAGTGTCCTGGTCAGTGGTATCTTTGTGGTCTCTTCGTGAACCTCGCAAGCTCGATGTGAGTTCTTGGACAGAACACACAAAGTGAGCCCCAAAGCCTCCAGCTGCACTTCGCGCGAGGATCCTTTGCCTGAGACTGCAGCATGCCGCGCAGCAGTTGATGGAGACGTGACCGCCTTGAAAGCAATGACAAGGGAGGCGCATTGCTGTCAGAATCTGTCGTACAAGGTTACATCATGTTACATCCTTCGATTCTTTCATGGCCTTGGACCACACTTGAAAGGACCTTCGGGCAGCCGATCCGAGTGGAAACACCCCGTCGCTGGGGCAAGTTGATTAACTTGAAGGGCAATAGACGATTTTGAGAAGACTCTCGATCTTCTGCTTGCTGTGGCAGCTCCTTGCTGTGGCAGCTCCTTGCTGTGCGAGTATGTACTTACCTTTGCTGTACAATTTTGTCTGAAGTGCATCGTCGCGAGAGTGTCATGCTCTACTGTGAATTGTGTGTTCGTTATGACGCACTTTGCTGAGGCTTGTTTGGGCTGCCGATGCTGGGAACGCGGACGTGGTTGAGTCACTGTTGGCAGTGGGGGTGGAAGTCAATGTGAAAGGCCGGAGTCTAAGAGATGTAAGTTGATGTAAGAGTATCATGGCGAGCTGCGCTTGCGAGGAGCATTGTGCAGGTTTGCTCTCTTTCGTTTTCGAGAAGTCTTAAGTCTGTCCGTGTAATGTATGCCATTCCACATATTCTCATATCGACAAGCTGACCTGCAAGCTGGCTTCGTCAGGATACCTTGGAAACACTGCGGTGTCACGAGCTTGCCGCCGTGGTCACGGCTCAGTGTTGCGAGTCTTGCCCCTTGTCGCATCCGCAGCTCACCCCAACAGATTCGTGCCACTGGGTCCTTGCTGAATGTTGTGATTGCCTGAACGCCCCGAAGCTCAAATGATGCTAAATTGAATTTTAATTGTGTGTGTGTGTGAAGATGGCTGACCAGGCTGGGTGCAGGAATCGGCACGGATCTGGACGAGCCCAACGACAAGATGCAGTCGCCGCTGCATTTTGCGGCTTTCAAGCAGAACATGGAGGCCGGGCCGAGCGGGCGTGGGACTCGTGGGACTCGCGGGACTCGCGAGCTTCGAGCTTTGCTTTGCAACTTGTGGCTTCTGTGGCTTCGGAAGGTCGAGGTCGCAGGCCGAAGGAGTCGCAGACTAGTCGCAGATTTGAAGTGAGATGTCACCTGTCACCGTGGAATCATGTGTGGATCTTCAGCTTTACTCACTCAGGTTTCGAGTTTCGGTATGGGTACATGGCTGCCCAACTAGAAGCTCTAGGCCGTCTAGGCTCCAAGCCCATCCGCGCCGTGCATCTTGCATCAGGCCGTGCAACTCATGCTTGCTGCTGGGGCCAGCACCACTTCCCTGGACCGCAAGGCGATGGCGTCGATTGAAGAGCCAAGTTACCAATGTGGGATGTGTTGCAGACTTGCACTGAAGAGTTTCTGTCCTACCCTGATGACACAAGCCAGTAATTAGAGGGGTTCGAGAATGGGAGGTCTGATAGCGTGCAGAGGTAGATGAGGTAGGTCATGGTAGCCATGCCTTCGCCTCAATCTTACGAAGCTGCCGGATGAAGAAATTGAAGCACTTGAAATGACACACGTGAGGTTTAGAGAATGGGTGGGCGCGGGTGCCATTTACTTGAAGGTCGTGGAAGTGGAAGAGAGGCATGATGAATTGGAAAGATACAAGCATGAGAAATGTCATGTTCTTTCGTCAGGAGACAACTGAGGTGCATTCTTTGAACGATTGGAAACAGGCTTTTGCCTGATCTGGCAAGGGGAAGGGTTGCAACATCGGGTTGTCAATGTGACTTCTGATGAGGGTTTTTGCATGCGGAATTGAGAGACATGCTTTTGCGATTAAGAGCAAGTGAGGGGAAGTTGTCGTTTCTGTGAGATGCTTTTGGAAAGCATGGGGTAAGATGACTATGAGGTCTAAAGAGACTTCAGCCAGAGCACATGTTTTTTTCCAGAAACGCAGCATTTTGCACTTTTTCTTCGCTTTATGCTCTGAAAACGGTTCTGCAGTTTGTTTTGCCCGGAAGGTGTAAAGTTCAGGCATTGGAAGCCATGGCCCTGTTTCCCTGACCATTATCTGGAGACTTCGGTGGAGTTCCTAGTAAAAAGCAATTAAGAAGGGTCGTAAGCACAGACGCGGCAAGTCCCGAATTTCTTCTCCACTCTTTAGTAGGTTGGTGCTTCATGAACGCCGAACTATTTTGTACGCGCCTTTACATTCTATGTGATGACTGCTACACCTGTCCTCTTGCAAATTTTCGCTTCTTGAATGAAGCAAGAAGCGTGAATTCCCCTTTGTGCTGGAAGGGCCGGACTCCCGCCGAAGACACGAGCGACCCCGTAATACGTGTCTTGGACAAAGCTCTTTTTCGTTGTGTTTGAGTCCACATGCAGTCTGGGCGTGGTTTGCTTGGGAGGTTCCCAAAGCAGGATTGAAAGACATTATGGGTGTTATTTAGCTGCGCATGTATGCACTGTGACGCTTGTGGAGCACGTTGACGTTTCAGTCGTGATCTTGACATGTTGACTCTCAGATGCCATCGCCTCTCGTATTTGGATAGACATAGCTGACATAGCTCATCGGCGGGCCCTGGTTTGCATTCCAGGTGATCTGATTTTACAAGCGAGGGCGGCGACCTGACCGAGCCTTGAAGAAAACATTTGGGCCAACTTTAAGCCAGCTGTGCCGTGGGTGCTTGGAAGGGCCATGATACTTTCTTAAAGGCTTAAAGACTCTTAGCGCCAAAGACTTAACGGTCTGCACGTCAAAAACAGCATGCCAGCACCTAGCACCTGCCAGCTCTCTGACAGTTTTTCGACCTTCCATTGAAGCATTGAGCATGGCCACGGTGCTCCTTGAATCACCTGGGCTCTAGAATTTCCATGATGCTGCGGTGTAGTGAGATTTGCGTCCATTGGGCCCTTGGGATTCATGGACACGGCGCCTGAAACCAAGGATGTGGTGATTGTTTGTGTGTGAAATCTCGCGAGCACTTGCCATTGCACCTCCTTGGAGCACAGGCCATAGCGGAGCACGAAGTGCTTCCAGCTGACCGAGGACGTGTACAATAAGGCCGTGCATGAAGCGAGCTACGCTCATACGGCCAGATGCGATCGCTTCGTTGGGCCCCACTTGTTGTGCTGTAATTCCTGTGCAGGGCCTTGCAGCACCTTGCAATGACACCTTGAGGCCTGGGCACATGTACTGTGAGCCAGCTTGTAAACATTCCTGCAGTTTCATGCACCGGTTGCTACAAGCTTTCAACCAAGTAGGTTTCGCCTTGCTGCTGTGCTGCGGTCATGCCCACACACCTAGCATGACTTTGACGCATATTCTCCGTGGGTCGAGGAAACAGATGCCGAAGAGCAACCCAATGGTAACCGCACGAAGTGAGCTTGGGGGAGGTATAGGTTTGCTGGAAGACCGCTGAAGGCTTGTTGCTTGCCTTGATTAGCAGCAAATGCTTGCAGATGCTTGCAGTGTCAGCAGGCGGTGCAGAACCTTCGGTGCACAGGTTGTCTGTGTTCTTTGCCAATTGAAGGTTGGGCAGGGTGCTCGTGGGCTAGTTGTCAAGTGAGGCTGGTGTAGGGGGTGGGAGCTGCCAAGAAGCAGCAGGGCCGGACGCTGTGTTTGGGGTGCAGAGGGGAGTTGGGAAGAGTTAGGAAGATGGGAAGGCAGCCAGTTCGTTGCTCTGGTTGCGATTCCAGACGCGAAATGATTGATTTAGTGCAGCACGTGCACTTTTCCTTTTGCACCGAGCCTTTTGTTTTTCTGTTTGCAGCACTGGCGCGCCCTTTTTCCATTCCAGCCGATGGCGGGTGAGAGTGGCATCACATACCGGCGTGGGAGGGCACGTGACTGCGAGGGTGTGCAGAAGGTGTTCCACGAGTCGGGGTTTGTGATGTACGATGGGCCGGAGGATGGTCCGACCGAGGCGCATTTCATCGCGACTTGGAATGGGAGGTGGGCTGAGCGGCTTTCACATCCAGACCAGGTCTTTGCAGTGGCTGAGTACCGCGAGGAAGGCGCCGAAGCTGTCATTGTCGGGTTCGGTCGCATGCAGCGTGACCGGCCCCGCATGCGCATGTCGGTGGAAGAGGCTGCGCTCCATGAGGAGCCTGATGCGGAAGGCGGGGATGAGGGCCAGACTGAGCAGATTGAGCAGACTGAGCTGACCGGCCCGACGTACGATGCAGAGCTCATGTCGCTGTTCGTGCTTTCGGCGTTTCAGGGTTGCGGCATCGGCTCGAATCTGTTCCGCTGCGTTTCGGAAATTGCTCGGGAAGAGTTCAAGGCTAAGACGGCCTTTTGCTGGTGTGTCGACCTTGAGCAGAGCCGCAAGTTCTATGCTAATGTTGGCGGGGAACTGGTTGGCCGCAAGTTTGTAGACACAAGACGGGGCATTCGCCCGCAGACGGCTTTTGCATTCCAACTGTCATCATCGTCATCTTGAGATCATTTACTTTTGAGATTGGGACGAACGCATCTTGTCAACAACGGGAGGAGAACACATGTTCATCGTTTGGCACCGTCAGCCTGATTGGGATGGCAATGCCGATCTGGTGGTATGGCTGAGCTCTTTGACTGGTGGGGACAGTACCAAGAGGTTGCAGCACAAGGTCGGGTTCTTCAAGCTCATCATCAGGCCCCGCCTCCAACACGGACAGGCATTCAACATCTGACCTGTGTGCCAGGCTTTTCGAGCTGTTGTGATAGTTTCTCAGCCGCTCGCCAGCTAAGCTCTGACAGGGTGAGTGGCGGTTCTGGAAAGCGAAAACAGGAGCTCCTGGTATCGCTATTTTTAAGTGTGGGACTCGTAGGACTCTGTCACTGAGTGCCTCCTGCGTGTTCCCCGACAATCGCGCTCAAGAGGAATCCGCATCCGTCGCGCTGGCGGCTGGAGCCTCCTCGGAGGTCGGTGGCAGCAAGAATTTGGGAGTTATCCGTCTTTAACTCTGTTCTTGCTTGTGACGTTTGGCGACGTTGTCCTATAGCCCCCCCAGAAGGGCAATGGCTCGCTGTCTTTGGCAGTCGTTGAGGTTGTTGAGCCTGGGTCTCCGACAATGCACCACGTATGGAGTACTTGCTGAGACATGTTCCATAAGTGCGAGATGGTGCGAGTTCTGTGTTGGTTGAGGCTCTGCTCCAAGACCTTTTCGGCTCACGGGACAGTTGCCGCTGCCGAACATGCTACCCATACATTGGAAGATGCTGTTTCCTCAGCTGAGTTGATACTGGCTAGAGCTGTTGAACCTGTGTGAAGTCCATTTCAACCCTGGTAGCTGAGGGATCCTCCTAAGCTACTTCCGACTCTGCGAACGATAGACCAATGCTAGACCACTGACCACAGCAAGGGGGTGTTGTCTCCATGCCTTCACCCTCCGTGCTGTACTGAGTGGGGCGACATGCTATCTGGGCCTGTGTGCGTGCAGCCGGAGGTCAAGTGCCTGGCTTCTCATTCTACCTTGCTGCTTTTCCTTTGGTTCTTCTTGATGACCTCAAGCGATCACGCTACTGATTGCTGAGTGTTTTTGAGAAGTGATTGTGTCCAGCACCTGTGGGTGCATCTTGAGCAGGACTGAGCATGTTGCATCTTCGATCTCTTCTGGGGTGCAAGCCATCAATCCACTGAGGTATGTTGCTGAAGTTGTGGTTTTGGTCACCACCCTTGGTGCCAAGAGAGTGGAGTACAACGCGGGGAAGCGAGCGAGGGACAGTCAGGGTCTGCCGAGCCGGAAGGGGGAAGGGAGCTTAGAAGCTAGTTGGATGAGGTGAATGAAATAGAGTAGCTCGGTGCCAGCAGCTGAACTTTCGAAGTTGACCCTGTCGCTAGAGCTGATGTTGTTAAGGCTGCTACAATTGTTGAAGCATTCCCCTTGACATTGTTCACAATGACCACCTTCTTTCTGACAGGATCTCCTTGAAATCAAGGGCGTACCCATCTCAGCTGCTTTCCTAGGACGCTGCTATCCATGCTGCTGCCGTTTGTGTCAGGTCCACCACAAAGTCATCGACTTCAACCGCGATGCGAGACAAGCTGGAACTGGAGATGCCGAGAACAAGGCCCAACTGGAAGGGAGGGAGAAAGAGAGAGGCTTTGCTATGCACAGCGAAAGAGAGATCGAGAGAGACTGACTTTTGTACCTGCCCTAGCACCGCCAGCAAATGAGTGCTTTCCCGCAGTTTCGGTTTCTTCACAAAATACCAGGGGGCAGGATGGATACACATAGATAACGGGGGGCACACGATTGGTTCCTCTCCGTTGCTTCCTTGCCGTGGGTGCCGACAGCCTGCTTTCACCGCTGTGTACAGCAAACCGGGACGTGCTGCTGCGCCTTCGCCCCTCGAAAGAATGAAAGACAGAGAGAGAGGGGTTAGGTGCGCAGAAAGAAAGAAAGAGAAATAGAGAGAGAGAGAGAGAGAGGAGAGAGCGACAGAGCGAGAGCGAGAGAGAGACAGAGAGAAGAAGCGAGAGCGAGAAAAGAGAGGCCAGCGATAGTTCAAGTCGTGTCCCTCGCCCGCCCGAGATTGAAGGGATTTCGTAAGGGTGTCTGTTTTGCGTTCAATCTGTTTGCAAGCTGCGGAAGGGGGACCTTGCGAGGCACCCTAAGCTTAAGCTAAGACCCGGGCATGAAGGCACTGACTCAACAGAGAGCGAGCAGCAACAAAGTTACACAAGGGGGGATGTGTACTTTTTGACGGGCATTCGGGTGCTCAGGGTGGGGGTGCGTGCTCTGGAAGGAAGAGAGAGAGAGAGAGAGAGAGAGACTTTCGGGGGGGGCCAAGCGTGTGGAGAGAGAGAGAGAGAGGCCGGGGACCTCCTTCAGGGGGCTTTGAGAGGCGACGAGGAGAAGAACAAGAAGAAGAAGAAGGAGGAGAAGAAGAAGAAGAGAGACAAAAGCACCGGGGGGGGGGGGTACAGCTCCGACCACCACTACTGGTACCACTTTTACGGGGACCCCACCAAAGCCGAAAAAGAAGCCTGGGAGAGGGGAGAAAGGGCATGCAGGGAGGCGATCACCCTGTTCGATGACACCCGGAACAAATGGGAGCTGGGCTCAGGGAGAGCATGTGGCAGGCATCCTCGAACAAGTGGTAGCAAGGGCACACACTTCCAGGGAGTCACACGAGATACTCCATGAGGCCATGGAGGTGCTCGTTGGCTTCGTGTCCATCTCATGCTTGAGGGATCTTGATGGGCACACCCTTCGAGGGCCTGCACAAAAATGAGACTGCGTGGGCCCGATCCGAGCATACACCGAGACCAAGGGAATTCGGCAGAGAGGGAGAGAGGGAGAGAGGGAGAGAGGGAGAGAGGGAGAGAGGCCGAGGAGGCTGCTTAAGTCCAGCAGTGCTGCTCGAGGCAATCCAGAAGCTGATGGAGGACAGAAGACTTCAGACCGGTGGCAACAATGATTTGATTCTTCCACAGGCCTCCCTTGCAAGGTCAGAGAGAACAAGTTCGTTTGGCTGATGATTGCTGCTTTTCGCGGGGTAGGTATGCAGGCAATCATCAAGCAATCCACACCTCAAGCCTCACCATGTTTGGGCAACTCCAGTCAGCGCACGCGTGCTGGTATCTAGTCGAAGTTTCAAGGCAGTGAGGGGAGCTTTGTGCAGGTTTTCATCGATGGCAACTATGCGTCCGGGCTGCTGCGAGTCCACACGTTCCTGAAAACGTATGTCCTATCCTGTATATTGGCGTGGGCTGGCACAGAACCGTAAACGTGCACCAAGAATTCGGCCGGTCAATTAAATGTAGCTTCCCTGTAGACCGAAAACAGACAACGGAGATGTCCCAGTTCCAGACCCGTCGCTTAGTGAAATCAGCGCTACGGCCATCCGTGCAAGCTTTTCTGGAAGAAATGCTTGACTTTTCCTAGGTGGGCAATGCTTCGGATCTGCAGGGTCTGGAAGATGATGGCCTACTTGAGAACATCCTTCTCCGCCGCACAGCTTTGTGGGTAGGGTCTCTCGTTACTCGTTGGTTGAAAGCACGCATCTCAGAGTTTGTAGAAACGAGAGGTTGGAGGTTGTTACCCGCCGTATCCTGAGGTCCAAACCTGAAAATCTCATACAACATCCCAAATCCCACACCAAGAGTGATGGCAACCAAGGCAGGGCTTGCATGAGGTGTGGGTGGACAAGTGCCTTGATGGTCAATTGTGTTTGGATGTGTTTCAGGCTGTTCAGGGGTTCAGAGTCCAAAGGCGGGGAGGATTTAGGGGGAACTTCAAGTGGTGGAGTGAAGCGCAGTGTTAAGTGTTAAGCACTAGTAAGCACACCCAGAATTCAGCCCAATCCTTTTGTGAAGCGACCTGGCACGGAAGCTGTAGAATCTTCAGAACAACTCACACGAGGCTGTTTTTCGGTTTTTGGATTGCCAGTTGTGATGCGCAGTATGTTGCACTTTTGTCGTTTGTTGTCAGGACGGACCCCAGACATGACTCAATGCGCAGCCCCAGCCTGCGGGGCAAGCTATCAGGATCGAGCCGATATTTGTGCTGAAAGTGCCTGCCGCTGGGTGGCTGTGCGAAGACTTCGCAGGTTGTTGAAAGAATGACTTTTCCTTTGCGAATCAGTGAATCAGATTGCAGCCTGAAGAGTGTCTAGCCTTGCCAGGAGATCTTGCCAGGGGAGATGACCATCGACCAAAGACTCCAGGCACCGTGGTGCGGGGATCATGGAGAATGTTGCTGTGATGGCATTGACTCCAGGAGATAGCGCACCATGATGACGAGTTCGACGATGAGGACAAGTTGGCCACTGGCACCACCTTGTGTGATGGAAGCAGTGGGCATGTTCGTGTCTCGCATGAGCCATGATGTTCATGGCTTTCACTCAAGGGTGAGTGGATGGAAACCTTCGGGAGCATGCACCGTCCCAGCGAGTGTCATGGTCAATCTTTGCTGTCCTTCCTCGCTCATTCTCGAGGGTTGGAGTGTGTGGGTGACATGTGTCCTTCATCCCACTTCCAGCATGCAATGCGCGCAGTTCTATGAAGACGGTGAAGAGGAGTTCGCGGAGGCCAGAACGCCTTGCCTTGTGGTTTTGTTGTCCTTTGTGATAGCAATGGTTCATTTTTAAATTATAAGCTTCTGTGGGCCACCTTTGTGGCTCCTTGCGGCAGGAGGATGCAGTCATGCCGACGGTCACCAAATCAGTCACCGAGTTTCCGGAAGAGCGACGTGCCTTGGCCGGTTCATGCAAGGTGAAAGGAAGGTGAGGAAGCGGTGGCTGAAGTGGTTTAGCCGGTTAGTAACTTTTGGGCTCAGCCTTTTTTGCGCCTGTACGACTCCTTCCCGGGACAAAGAAGTCTTTCGTAAACTTGGCTGATGAAATCTGGGGGACTTTCGATATTGGTGAGGTCCAAAGAGTAATCTCTGCAAAGCTGGCGTTGAAGGTGCTCGGACAGGGACAGCCGGTTACGGTGGAGGTGCCGCCGTGCCTCGGCGAGTTCAGGAACCCGCCCCCCCCGAAATAAGGTTGAGCACATTTTTGGAGCGCATTACTCCTCGACTCCATGAGGCTGCGCGCGCAATATCCGTAGATTAATCCCCCTTGAAAGCTTTCTCTCTCTCTCTCTCGTGTTGCAATTCGTTTCAAGATCCAATTCTTGACCTTTGAAGCATCCCACGTCGCCCAGGCTGCAGCTCCAGACAGACCAGGCCAGAGCAAAGCAAGACAAGGGCTTCCAAATAAGAGCAGTCATCGGGATTTGGGAGAGAGGGCGGCCCGAGGCCTCGGATTTTCCCGAAACATTTTCCGGCCCGGAGGAGACGTTCTCCAGGTTCAGAGCACTGCCTATGCATTCAGGGAATACAAAGCGGAATTGGCCTACCTCAATTTTTGAATCAACAAAATCAGTCACATCAATTAAACTCAATTTGGATTTGAGAGATGCTCAGCCTCTCCATTCCTGCGGCTGGACTCAAGTCCTTCCAAGCCTCTCACGGCTTTGCCTGCTGCTTAGCTAGTGGATGCAGACTCGTAGAGAGCTTGTCTATCGGTGTGATGCTCTTGCAGATACCCGGCATGTAGCAACAATCGCGCTGGTTCTTAACCAGTGCGTTGACAGAGACGGAATTTCTCAAGCTACATGGCATGAGTAGGTGTGCTGACGCCATCGGCCCAGCTGCCGATCGATCCTGCGACTTTGCAGGCACATAGGCCGGATACCTTTCATCCTTATCGGTAGGCACAACGATTCGCAGTTGTCGTGCCGATGTTTTCGGCTGCTAAAGGTGAAAGTTGGCTAAGAGTTCGCTGATAGTTTAGTTGGCTGACAGTTGGCTGAGGTATTGCAGGACACCGCGAAGTTCGCACTGGGAGAGCAGGTGTGGGTTGACAGAGAAGGGGCAGTTGTCAGGACATAAGTCAAAGACGACTTGGGATGCTCAATTTGCCAATGGAACCTACGCTTCAGTAGGATGTCGGTGCATCTTCATGTTCTTTGCACTGCAGATTGCTCTGGAGACTCTGGGGCAGGTACAGTACTGGAGCGATTCCAAGAACCGGTGGATGGATGCCATCGTAGAGGGCATACGGCTCAAGGACCCCCTTGCGTTCCACGAATTGCTGTCTCAATGAGTTGCAAGTGCGCGAAACGGTAGCAGAGCGAATCAATGGCAGGTCCACATGTACCTCGAGTGTCTGTGCAAGAGCTGGATTGTGCTTTCTGGATGTTTTGTCTTAGTGAGAACTTAGATGGGATGTCATTCTGTCGTTTCCAACCGGTTTTACTTTCGGACCTCACCCCATGCCTGAACCATCGGTCACTAACATAACATAGGCTTGTAGGGTGAGAAACATGGAAGCCTCGGTTCGAACAGCGTGGCATTTAGTGGCGGCAGGAGGGCAATGTGGTCTATGACCTGCTCCTTGGCTCTAGGTCGATGTGTAGTTGCAAGCTGTGGCAACATGTGGCAACGATCTACTGTACCAGTAGGATGTCATTGTGTAGTTCCTGCACCGCATCTCCCAGGAACTGCAAGCGGGGAGCGCAGGCAGACAAGATCCAGCCCTACCAGAATGCCGAGGACTTGGGCAAGCTTCACAAGCTTCACAAGCTTCACAAGCTGCAGGCTTCCATGCAGTCCTCAATTGCTTTGTAGCAGCATTGTAGGTTCTGCGCTCCAAAATCGGAGATGCGTTGCGAAGAGCTTGCCAGGACGTCTCGCCATCATAAGCGTGTCTTGGAATGCAAGTCACAGCCGGCTGAAGGCTTGGCGGCCAGGGCTTCATAAATCCCCGGCATACTAGAGACTTCAGACGGAAGCAAAGGCAGCAGTGTTCGTCTTTGTGGGACTGAAGCCTGATAGCTCTCGGCACCAGTGGATGCATGTCGACCGCTATTGAGGATGAGGATGAGGATGAGGATGATGATGATGATGATGATGATGATGATGATGACGGCGACGGCGACGGCGACGGCGACAGCGGCGGCGGCGACGGCGACGACGACGATGACGACGACAGCGATTGCGACGACGATTGCGATGACGATGATGAGCTAGGAATTCCGTCACTGCACAATGACACTTTGGTACCACTTCTGGCAGACCATGTGATGCGTGGGTGTGTAAATGCTGGCTATGGCCGGCTACGGGTGGTCGTTTCGGTTTCTTCAATACGCCCCAGGGAATTGATGAGAACTGCCTGGACTGAGGCCATTTCTCAAGCTTTGGCCTGAGAAGGGAGGCCGAAGGGAGAGGACAGTTTAGTCCTTAGGCTGTAGGCATCGCTAACGACACAGTCTCACTCCGGACATGGGGAAAGAAGTGCTGCGCACCAGCGGTGTGTGTGGACATTTCCACGATAAGGCCAGGCATGGTCTTCAGAGTTGAAGACCCGGTAGAGTTGCAAATTGCAAAGCGGGCTCAAGTCGCAAGCAATTCTGCCAATTCAGTTCTGCCAGCCCGAACGAGCTACAAGCTGCGAGGAATTGGCAAGAAGCCACACGCACTTGTGAACGAGGAAGCGACCGCGTGTGAGCAAAATTTTTCGACAAAGACTACCTTAAATTGTACAAAGCAGCTTCCTTACTTCCCTACCCTACCATGGCGATATGCCCGTCTGCACCATCACCAATATCGTTCGGGTTCTGGCTTTGCACAAAGCCGACGTCCTGACCAAAAGCAGCTCTGCTCATGCCCGTTGAGCCCGCGCAAAGTGCTCTGCTAACCGTTTAACCTGTGGTAAATCTATTGCAACATTGGAATCAGGGGAGCGACTTGGATGCACACATTGGGGTCATATTGTGGACATTGCGAAGAAAGGTCACCTCTGGTCCAGAGTTCGTTCCGGAACCATGGCGTTCTCCACAAATCTCATGCTCAGTATTTCGATTTGTGCATCAAGCATGTTCGACGTGTTCAAACTGTCAGCGCTCGTGCTCCAGCACGTCGCTGATTCGTCATTTGCATATCAAATCTGACATGCCGACCTTAGAGAATGGACACCCACACCCACATTCTTTCTGGCAGCCCTTCAAGAGCATATGGGCCCTCAATAAAGCCCGAAACCTTCGCTGGGCCTAGATTCAGCCAGGCACGCAGTGTTCAAGAACCTGCAATGTTGTTGGCCTGCTGCTCTCTCCGCCTCCCGAACTCCTGTGCCCTATGCGAGACACTGCAGCAGAGTCCCCTCCTAAACATCCCTAAGCTTCAAGCCAGCTGTGTCTTGAATGGCTCCTGCACCTGGACGCCGATGTGCCCAGACTGCAAACCTTTTTCAGGCATGTCTCGACTAGGGGCTGCAGTTTTTCACACACGGTGCAGTTAACTGCAGCTGAAAATGCAGCTGTGGGCCTGGGGATGTGGAACTTTCAACATGACAGGCGCGCACTCAACACATGCGACGCTTCCGCTTGCTTGCTTTCTCGTCGGCTCACGAGTTCGTGTGAAGTGTGTGTCTGTGTGTGCAATCAACGATCGCACGTGAGTCCTCAAGATTTTCCTGAGGTCGCTTCATCCTCGTCGGGCTGGCTTTGCTAGTGTTTCTTGGCTGAGCAGCCATGAACATAGTGTTGAGTTGTCTCACATCCGCTGCTCTAGGGGCTCTGCCCCAGAGGCTCTAGTCAGTCTTGACCGATGAATGCCCGTGTTCTCGTCAAACTTCTATAGTCTGTGTGCCAGCTTCAAGTCGGCTCTACATGCTCTGGCCTGCAGCCCCTTGCCGAGACCAAAAATGCTGGTCGCTGGCGCTAAACATTAAACATCCCGCCCGAACATCCTTGTTTCGCAAGCGATTTTCTTGACGATCCAGTAAACACGTACGTTTCCACGCATACATATGCTGCTGCACCATGCTGTTGATGAGTCCCTGTCACACGCACTCCTCGTGTAACGCTGCTGCTGAGCCCCAGCAGGGTTTGCGAGGAGGGGAGACCTATTGTGGGGGTATTTATCTCGGCGTCTATGTCTGCGGATACGTCATTGCCTTGCTCTGACTCGTCCAGAGCATCGCTCGAGCCGACGCTGGGTGATTAATATTGGAGCTGCGAGCAGCTAATTCTAATTCTCTTCGAGGGTGACCCTAGCAATTTGTCAGACTCCAGCCCTTGCATGACACACGCCTGGGAGTGAAACTCAAGCTCGAGTCTGCGACGCCGAGCAGAGTGAAGGTAATTGTTGAGGAGTTTCTGCACACGCAAATCATGGAGGATGTGAGGAAGGACAGCCACACATCAGAGCTGCTGGGGATCGTTTTCTCAGTGCTCTCTTTCAGCTGTGCCCGTGATTGCTTTATGGGCTTTTGTTGTTTTCCCGCTGGGCTATCACTTGGGACAACTATGCACAACTCATTGGGTTCGATGCTGTGTTTATCCACACTAGCGCACGATGGCAAATACGGCATCAGGCATCGTTCCAGCCGAGGGCCAGCATGTCCATGGAAGTCCACGTCGTTGTATGGGGTTGGCAGGGTGCGATTATTGGATGAGTTTCGCTACTACAGACGCTGGAATGTTCCACAGGTACAGGTGTCAGTGGGGGTTCGAGGCGAAGAGGTACGAACCTCCACGGTCCAAGTACCGGCCCAGTGTACAAGTACTGTAGTAGCTAAACAGCCTCTCGTGTCTTTTTTTCTCTCCTTCTGCAGAGGCTAAACATCCTAAGCTATCCTAAGCCATCCTAAAACCCCTCAGAAGTCATCCCAAAGGCTGGCAACCAGGCGTGGCCTCCTTCCATTCTCAGTGCCCCGAGTGGCACTTCGCGCAGAGGCTCGGGCTTCATCTATTTTGCGGCAGGTTGCTTCTTTTTTCAGCTTTTGGGGTCATTGGGATGCTGGTGAGTAGACCGCACAGCTGCCGGAGCTCCTTGAAGGGTTTGGTCCAGAGCCTTGGAAATCTGGGGATCCAGGTCGCGCAGTAATTATTCCGTAGCGTGGCGAAAGCATCTGGGGCACGCGGAACCTGTCAACCTGTGCACTCGTGTCCATGGCTCCCACAGCTTTAAAGGATGGATGCCCAGAGCCACCATGTGCTGCCTACCCCCCACACTTAGCACAACCGCCAGGGTAGTGGTCCTTCTCCAGAGGCCGCCACACGCAGGGTTGAGACTCTTCGGAAGGATCAAACTGTACGTAGCTTATGATATCTTGGGGTGATTTATGGACTCGCGCGTCGCCACTGCTTTCGCAATGATTCGTTGGGCAGGAGGACTGCTACCAGTAGTATTGCGCTGGCGTGCAGCGCTAGGCCTGCTCTCAATAGGTTGTTCTCGTGTAGCACCGGCTGGGTGTCTAGCAAACCCGAAAACGCATAGCCACGCACAGCAGTTCTGAAGCCTTGAGCCAGTGACAGACATCCCGAAGCCTCTCCTTCAGCGGCTCACGTGGCTCTCTGGTGGCCTCCAGCTCGACGGTGAGGCATGGCGCGACTTTCGAGCGCAGCTTATTGCCCGTGAGGCGATGGAATTCGGCCCTCTTGGTTTTAGAGAGGAGTTGGGTTTTGGGATGTTTTGGGGTGCATCTTTGGGTCGCATCTGACGTGCGGAAATTCTCGGCAATCCCTCGGCGCAGCTCCGACTGGTTGGGAGTGTTTCAGTCTTTCAGTATGGGGAGGGAGACTGCAGGGTTTTCTAGTCCAAGATGGCTCAAGGAGCCAAACAGTCCTGAAGGGTTAGGCCGCTCTTGAGGTCAATGCCTTAAGGGATGTGTGCGATTATACGATACTGAAGTTTCTGGGGGGTTGACATGTCCTTAGGGGCACTTCAGGCCCACAGATAACGAAGCCCAGGCAAATGCCCAAGTGTGAACCTACATTTGTCCTGCTGGGACTACGAGAGAATGCGAGGGACTGGACTTGTCAGGAGGCGGAGGCCAACGGCCCAGAGAAGCGCCCCGTGGCCCCAAAGAATGCCCAGCTCTTGCGCAGCCAGAGTGAGGACCCTCAGAAACCTGCTGTTGCCGGGCAAACGACTCAAACATGTCAAGCCCAGAGAGGGTCAACGCCCATGTGGCCCAAGCATCCGAACTACAGGGCCCTGAATGAAGCCCTGACTTCTTCAGGTTCCCTCATAAAAAACAACCGGGACCGAGGTCACCAAGAACTTGGAAAAGAGATCGAAAGCAAATGGTAGTAAATGCATACACTGACGAAGCAATTTCGTGCGGGGATTTTGGAGACATCTTTGCATTCTTTGCATCGCTCAGCGATGGCCAGACAGCTTTGCACTCGCCCTGGAATGGTTGCGAGGGTGAGGCCAAAGTTCTCAAATAGCTTGAATGGATTAGACAGCTGGTGCGAACTTACGGAAATCTACCGACCGCGCGAATGGCTGGTCGAGAGGCTCAATTTGCAATCCAGGGCTGCTCTAAGAATGCAACACGCGTGCACACACACGCACGCACGCACACACAAAGACAATCACAAACACAAACACACAAACACACAAACACAAACACAAACACAAACACAAACACAAACACAAACACAAACACAAACACAAACACAAACACAAAGGCAACCACAACCACAACCACAACCACAACCGCAACCACAACCACAAACACAAACACAAACACAAACACAAGCACAAGCAAGAGCAAAAGCACAAGCACAAGCACAAGCACAAGCATAAGCACACGCACAAGCACAAGCACAAGCACAAGCACAAGCAGAAGCACAAGCACGCGCACGCGCACGCGGACGCGCACGCGGACGCGCACGCGCACCCGCACCCGCACACGCACACGCACACGCACACGCACGCGCACACGCGCACACGCGCACACGCGCACACGCGCACGCGCACACGCGCGCGCGCGCACGCACGGCACACGCACGCCGCACGCACACGCACACGCGCACACGCACGACGCACGCGCACGCACGCGCACACACGCACACGACCACACGCACACGCACACGCACACGCACACGCACACCACACCCACACACACACACCACACGCACACGCACACACGCACACACAGCACACGCACACGCCCACAAACACGCACACGCAACACGCACGCACACGCAACACGCACACCACACCCAAACACGCACACCCAACACGCACACCCAAAACACGCACACCCAAACACGACACCCGCAACACACACACGCACACACACACACACACACACACACACAACACACACACACACACACACACACACACACACACACACACACACACACACACACACACACACACACACACACACACACACACACACACACACACACACACACACACACACACACACACACACACACACACACACACACACACACACACACACACAAACACACACACACACACACACAACACACGCACACACCCGCACACACCCGCACACCCGCACACACGCACACACGCACACACACACACACACACACACACACACACACCCGCACACACACACACACACATGCATCTCACGCAATCGCCGGAAGTTGCAAGGGCTGCTGTTGCTGTGCTCGTCCCAACAAAGCGTTGCCTGCAGGAGCTTTGGAATGATGCCTGGCTGTTGGGCTGATTCTGTAACGCCACAGGAGTCATGTCCTAGTCACGTCCGTTTGCACCATCGCGCTGTCTGCGCCCAGCCCCCCCCCCACCATTCGAGTGGAATGTAGACCCATCTGCCGTTTCACCGCTTGTTGACCCACTGTGTCAATGACTTAGTGGTGTGAGCATTCCGTTCTTCAAGTGCTAGATGAGAGACATTTCTTCGAGCAATGGTTGCGTCTCCTAAACAATAGGAGTGTAGGGCCTGCAAGCCAAGGAGTACATGAATGGTGCTTGGGCTCACGTCGCACCGGTGGAGGCCGCAGTTCACAATTGGAAACGCTTGCGTGCGCCGCAGCCGGGCTGGGCCCAAGCCCCAGCACGTGCACGTCGACGGTCCAACCGGTGAACCTCTGCGTTTCGATAAAGGAAAGTGAGCGCGGGTCGAGGAAAAGATGCGGGAGAGCAAACGGCAGGCAAACCTGAAACCTTGAACCGGCAGTGTGAGTGAGCCTGGGTCCTGCTCCGGTGCTCAACTGCCCAGCAAGTGTGGCAGCTTCCACAGGGAAGGGGTGGGGGTGTTTGGGGTGCGGGGCAGGGACGAAGTAGAACAGATCCTGGTCTGCTCGTGACCTGGGACGCCTCTCGGCCCGAGGCCGAAGCGAGTAGCTGCATCGCTTCCTGTTGCATAAAGCGAGGACAGCCGTTTATGTCTGTGTTCGAAGTGAAGTTGCTTTCGTAGTTCTCTGCAGCTTCATCGTAGTTGGCGATGGAGGTGGAGAACAGCATCACGGGTGCTCGAGCCGACCATAGCCGACCCATGCGTACATTTATCCTCCTCCCCCTCCCCACTTCATCCCACTTCCATGTCCGCAGATGTCCGCCAATGGAAGGTGGGTGGGCTTCTTTGCCGCAGCCCGCTGCCTGCCCAGATCACATGGTTGATGCGCCAGGACGGGGAAGTGTTCTCCGCAGACTTGTAAGCTTTCTTGATTTTCTTGGCACCTTGAAGTGGGTGAGCACACATTGAGCACAATTGAGCACAATTGAGTACAATTGAGTACAATTGAGCAGTGAGCACATCAGAACAACAGCGACTTCGTCTGGGCTCAGCGCCTGAGAAAGCGCATCCTCGAGGAGCTGCCGGAGGCTGCGACCGGTAGCTGCCGGTAGCTGCTTCAAATTTTTCAAATTGGGTAGTTGCGTATGTAATCGTATGTAGCATCCGCATCGTGTGGCCGAGAGCCGACCCATATACCGAGCAGTACCGAGCCTGACATCGCCTGACCATGCTTTTGGTATAAGCAGAGGGATGTGCGCATTGGATTTTGCAACGATATGTATTCCAAAGCTCTCAAATCAACTAATCTTTGGACGCGCCTTGCAAGGTCTCTGGCCGCCAGCCTGAGGACTGGAAAGTTGTTCTGGAAGCCTTGGACCCCCTTAGGGCTAGCTGCAGCTTCCCTGAATTCAAGGCCTTGACATAGGCGGAAGGGTCAGAACTGAGCGTATTTTTTCTAGACATGCCAGATGTTGCAGTGTCAGGCGGGCCCCAGATATGGTCTAAAGCAAAAGCCCCGTGTGAGCCTGCCCTGAGCTCTCGTGCGCCTAGGAGCTTTTCCAGACATGGTCACAAAATACCATGTTCTGTTCCTTGTCTGTAGAAAGCCACAGCTGCAGATTTGTGCCTTTGGAGGGTGAGTTGTAAGCACATCTGAGCCCTGGATGCATCTTGGGTGTGGAGCCCGCGAAGTGCACCTGTTCGTTGCCGGCATATGCGAGGTTACAAGGTAGCCGACAAGCTGACAGACACCGCTCCTCGGATTGTGGGGGAAGTGTCTTGAAGCAGTTCAATCCTATGGCTGGAGCGGTTAAAAGCGGCTAAGCCTCTCAAGCAGCAACAGCAACAGGGCTAGCTTTGACGCGACTTGATAGCCGGACAGGTTCTCTATGGTTCTCTGGCTGGTGTGCTTTCTCCCCGGAATGTCCCTCCATGTTTGTTGCCCGCAGGCTTTGCGGCAACTTGCTGCAAGTGCACAGCAGCGTGGCACCTTGGTCCTGTTGTAGCATCTTGCCAGTAGCCTCTTGGGGCTTCCTCCTGCCAACGAAGCCGAAAGAATCGCTGTTCATTCCTCACAGGAATTGACATGCGCTCTTTGGATGACGCAGCAGCTCGGCACACACTGGCACATATCTTTCAAACCGGCCTCAGTTGCTCAGCCACAACATAGTACCCAGGGCCGAGAGCTGGTGATGCTCTACGGAAGCATGGACTGCGTTGGGTTCGACGAGGGGGGCCGGGGGGGGAGGGGGGCGAGACAATCCGCGGTTCGGAATTTCGTGCCGCCTCCAGGGTTTTTGTGCCGGGGGGATGACCATGCTGTTAGCAGCTGGTAGCATGGGAGGAGGGCACGTGGCAGTCCGTCTGCCTCGTGCTCCGGGCCGCATCCACCAGCCGTGCTGCGGAGGCTCACCTTGGAAGGGTCAGTCAGGCATTTTGGGGTTTATTGGGTTTACAGCCTTTAGGCCTGTGTTCGGAGCGCCCGAGTGTTCTTGCTTCAGTAGAGATTCGCAGGTTCGTTTCAAGATGGGCCGTTGATGGAGCATGACAATACTTGCTGCTCAGCTTTCTGCACGTGCTTAACATTTGAATCTCAGCAGAAGAACATTCTGTGTCAGGAATGTTGAGTTCTCGTTGGGAGATTATGTGTGCAGAGGGTTCTGCAAGCAGTGCTTTGTTTTCAGAAAGTTCTTCTTCCGGTGCAAGAGAGAGGAGATGCAATCATGCGGCATGTACAATCAGCTCGTGCAGGCGATCGCCATCAACCGCCCGTTCGCAAGGCTCAGACACACCCCTTAACCCCAAGCACCCGCGCTTGCACAATCTGCCAGAGGGGCAGATAGAAACCTGTTTGCCATCCTCCTGAAGCTTCAGCAGCTAGGGAGGAGGTGCCAGACTCTAAATGACATTGAGTAGCTGCCTGTGCAACTCCAGGCAGAAGCTGTGTCTGTACTTCTAGGAACGGTGTATAGCAGGGTGCGAGAATTCTTTGGTGTTCAGTCCTAAGCCCATAGTCGAGGAGGAATTGGTTGAGAAGGGGCCTCTGGCTTCGAGGTCCGTCGACAATGACCTGGCGCAGTTCCTCCTCTTTGGATCTAGGGCTGCCTCTGGTGAGGAGGACCGGTTGTTCTTGGGTTCCACCATCTTTCATCATCATCCTCTTGCATCATCATCTCATCCTTCCTCATCCTCATCCGCGTGATCATCATAATCCTCATCATCATAATCGCCACCATCACGATCGCCATCGTCATTGTCATCGTCATCGTCATCATCGTCATCATCATCATCATCATCATCATCAGCGTCATCATCGTCATCCTCATCCTCATCCTCATCCTCATCCTCATGATCGTCATCATTCATACTACATCAATGAAAGTAAGGGATGTCCTCGCCCATTTTCAAATGGGTAATTCTACCGGACCCCTCCATGCCAAATTCACATTTTCAGTCAATTGTTAGCCAGTTGTTTTTCAACAAGATCGCGTGCAACTTGGCTCTTCAGGCCAACATTCACAGTCATCGTCATCATTGGCAAAATTTCATCAGCAGCATCAGAATCATAATTGCTGGCATGGTTTGTATCCTGCACCGAAAATGTCAGTTTGCACTTCGCGCTTTCATCCAGAACCTGAGGAGCAGCGACTCCAGTACCGTTTTCTGGAGGCCTCACAATGGCGGGTTCTGGGGTTCGTTTGGCTCTCTACCGTCTCTACTGTCTTCCCTTGAGGGGGAAAGGGGCCCACTCCCTGGCAAATTGATCACACCATGGGGGGCTCCAAAGTGCCAAAGTGCCAAAGTGCCCACCTCACAGCTGGCGAATGCTTGCAATGAATTCCATTTTGGCCCCAAGTGTGGGAGAAGTGGGAGAAACGCCTGATGTCAGAGCCTTGAAAGAGATTCGAGACTTCAGACGTCAGCCCGCCAGAGGCCTTCGGTGACAATGCGGCCATCTACTTGGGCGGTCCGGAGATGCAGAAGGGACCAGGCCATAGCCTGGGGCACCCAAGATTCTCGACCTTTCAGTTCATCTCCGGCTCTGCTCCTTCATGTAACTAGCTGCTAACTAGCTGAACTAGCTCTGCTTAGCCAAACCCTCCAGGACTTCTCGTCCATGGCTTCGAGCTCGAAGGGTCCTCGGAGCTGGCGCCGGGGACGCGGATCTACAAAGGAGGCGCCAAGAGGAAAGCCAGTGGAAAGCCGAATCGCCCTTGACGGACAAGCGCTCCTAACGCACCAGTGGCCCTATTGAACTAGACTTCACGGGCTGGCCGTCCGCTGTGAAAGTTAACACGAAGAGGCCCAGGAGTCACATACAGGCATTTCCATGGTATATGTTTGTGTGTGTGTGTGTGTGTGTGTGTGTGTGTGTGTGTGTGTGTGTTTGTGTGTGTATTGCGTGCCTGGGTTGTCCTGGCTGGATTAGAGAAGCTTCGGCTCCATCGAGTTATGTTTTTGTGTTCAGAGGCAGTCGCTTTGTGCTGCAGGCTCTCGCTCCCAGCTCCCGAGACAGCCAGCTGTTTGCTTCCCGGGAGGTGTTGAAGCTGCCATCGACGGCATACTTGCAGGAAGGTGCCGAGCATGGCCCTCATTCCAGTCATTCCGATCCTGCAACTGATTGTTCTCCATCATCGGCGTGTGGTTGTTGTCACCTCTAGCGTGACAGCCCAGCAGTGAATGCTCGTAGCCGGAGAGTCAAACTCGTGTGAAGACATGTCCCTGAAGGTACTCTCCGCTGGACTTCCGGTGGTTCGTTGGTCGCCATCTGTGGCCCTGCTAAGGCTGCTAAGGTTTAGCTTCGGGCCGGCCCTTCGAGCCAAAAGCCACCTAGCCAGGGCGCTCCTCTGATCTCCTATGGCCACACATGGCCACTCTCCCGCTCCCCGCTGAGCTAAGCAGCAGCTAAGGGATCTGCGCACCGACGACTTCGCCTGGATCTCCATGGCCTCGGCGCGACCTCTGGCGCTGAAGCGCCTTGCCCATGTGTCTTCCATTGTCTTGGTCTTCCCTTTCCCCTTTCTCCTTTCATGTCTTAGCTGCCTTTCACCACAGGATGGCAGTTTGTTGCTTACTGAGTCATCCCGGGCTGCAGCCGCGTTGCACAGTTGACAGCCTGGCAGCCCATGTTTGCTCTGTATAGTCTTTAGTCCTTCGATCAGTTGAAGGTCCTTCGAATTGGTCTCTTCTTGCGTGAATTGCTTGACAATTGCTCAAGTTCTGAAGGGTTCTGAAGGGTTCAAGCTTGAAAGCTTTGGCCTCTCAACGAAGGCAGTGCCTGGGTTTGCCGAAGCCGCTGTGGCACGAGGCGCTCCAAGATGTCAGACATCGCAAGAATGCAAAAGAGCAGTTGCCGAACCCAAGCCTTCGCAAGCCTTAAAGCCTGAAGATTTCTGAAGCCTTACCACCTGGGCCCGCCGCCAAGCTCTGGAGGGCATGTTCATGCAGAGCAAAGCGACAGAAACCCTGCAGGTGATGGAGCTCTGCGGTGGTGAGTGCCGCACTAAAGTCCCAGTCCACGGACACTTTCACATACATCTCTTGCCACCCTCCGGGCCGCAAGCATTCCGGATCCCGCCCTGTCACATTTGCTGCCTGTTAGCTACATTCGCGTAAAGTGGACACAAGGTTTCCATTTGACTCATTACATTTAAGCACAGAGTCTTGCTTATCAATCCTAGAGTAGTCTTGTTGATTTTGACTCTTGGTTTTGGGAAGAACCAGGCAGACGGTCTCAAATTGATCCAGCTATCTCCTGCGGCACACATGAGGCACCGAGTTTCACAGATCCATTTCCAGTGAATTTCCAGGTATTCCGAGCTCAGCCGCGTGGAGCTCGTGCAGCGCACAGACTTGGATGAGGAGCGCTGTTCCGCTACTGCGCGAAGGGTGTCTGATGGTGTCTGCGAGTCTGTGCTTCAGCTCCCCAACAGAGGCTTTTGACAGGGGTGAATGCTGCCAGGATGTCCGAAATGGAGATGAAGAAGATGGTGGCAGCAGAAGTGGCTAAAGTGCGAAATCGGAAAAAAGCATCTTCTTCTGACTACAGGACTTTCCAAGACGTGCCTGAGCTGTCTTGGATCAGTCTGGGCGAGCTGTTAGTGTGTGGGGAGTCGGGGTGATACCTCCCCGAACACGAGTAGCAGCCAACTGTCCAGATCTACCCAACTGTTAAACTACCCAGAACTGCCAGACAGCCCAGCTTACACGATCGCAGCAGGAGCTTGGAAAGTCACAGTGGGGTGAAACGAGGTGTCATCGTTTGGGGCAAAGAGGTTCTTAGATTGGTTTCCAGAGATGATGCTGGGAAGTGCAAAGGGTCATACGTTAGGCGAGCTCAGGAACGGTGCCTTAAAGCTGGAATCACACAGTTCACGCGCGGACATGGAGCTTAGTGGAATGTTGTGATGTGCATGGTGCTCGCAGAAAGAAAGCTGCAGGCATGCCCTCTCGGCAGCCTGCACCGAGCTGGCGGCACGGAGCTCTTGGCTTGTTTGTGTTTTGCCGATCCGAAGCCTCAAGACGTCTCAAGACGTCTCAAGACGTCTCAAGATTCTTGACCCAGCTTTGCACACGAGCCAAGACCCTCAAACTCGAGACTCCACTGTCGCATCCCTGCCGAATCTCTGCAGCCTTTTGCAACGACCATGCCTGTATCGGTTACGCCGCAGCCACTGGGCTCCACAGGCAAAACCGTACCGACCTAAACGCTGCCCAGCCTCCGTGAAGGTCTCGCCAAATGTGGCTTTCCGGCAGATGCTTGGGTTCGTGATTCGTGTACCCGCTGGTATCTTGAGTAAGACCGACGTCTCGCTTCATGCGCCGTGTATCCTGTAGCTTCGCAGAGTGCTTGAAATTCGGCGTTTGCAACTCTTTTTGAGTTGCTTAAATCAATAGGAATCACAGGTCTGTGTGTTCTCGCATTGCTTGTCGTGTGGAGTGTGATGCTCAAGTCAGGAAAAGTGTCTGCGAGTCACCTCGTATGCGCCGTTGAAAAGCGCCTTGAGTCAGAAACGCCCTGAGCCTAAGTCGAAAACAGAGATGATCCCCCCAGGAGAAAACGCGTGCAACCCTGAAAATGTAATGCAAAGTTGTGTGTCCTGTGAAATATAGGCTCTACGCGGAGGCCGAACGGTCTGAGTCATTGGTCCCTTAGGGTCGGGCGGGACCGAAGATCAGTTTTATAAGCCTAAGTTCACAACCCTAGACCATGCACCCAACAGAATTCTTCTTGTACACGTCTTGCTACCAACCTGCGGAAAGCCTTGTGGTGGCTAGTTTTCGTTGTAGACACCTCGCCAGACACTCCTTGTTCAGCACTCTGTGTTCAGCCCGGTGCACTCTTGGTACCTCAACCTTCACTCAACTCAGCCGCGTCATGCGACGAAATGGTAGAGTGGGGTTGCGAACGCCGTGAAAGCGTTGGCATGTGCACGTTCGGAGCATGCATCTTTGCGTACCGTGGCCTCTTGGAACGCTTCTGAACCAAGTTTTTTGCCCATTGTGGCCTCTAAAACTGAGGGAATACACTGTACGCATTTGATCATCCGCCCGCTTCTGCAATTTCCATTCTGCACAGCGTTTGTGGCTTGAGCCTTGCTAGCATTGGGGACGAAGGCTATTGTAAACCTTGGTCTCCAGATTCTTCAAGTTACAGACTGGCTTCAGGCAACAAAGACGTTTCCAAGGTTTTTCTCTCAACATAGCCTTCGGTCAATGCAGCGTAATCAATCGGGTATCTTCGTGAATCGGAAATCAGCCAGGGAACATTTCAGAGTATGAGATTATGGGCGGAGTAAGTCAAGGCAATTGGTTTTTCTGCTATTCGGCGAACCCGCACTCCGCTCTTCCGTGCTATGACAGTCCACTGAACTGTCGACTCGAAACGTTCGTGAATGTTTGCAGATCCCAAGGCGACGCGCCTTGCGGATTCTTGCCGCACTGCCTGTCACTCTGGCCACCTGCACTGGCGAGGGCTGCGCAGGGCCCCAAGACAGGAGCCTTCCTGTTCAATGTTCAACATCTCCCTGCCGTGGGATTGCAGTTTCAGACGGCCTTTGAAGGCTCTTTGATGATTCCACACCCTGTCATATAAACCTCTATGGCAGGCTATTTCGAAGAATATGCGCCTCAGATGCGGACTCTTCAGCTGCGCAACTTCGAATAAAAGCTCTGAACCCGACTCAGGTTGCCGACGCTGATGCAGGGTCGCTCATCCAGACCCTCGGCTTCTGAAGTTGGATTGGGCAGAAACAAGGAGTCCCGAAGGTCAGACACGAAGGACATTGTTCGACCCATGTCCAGGGGCCCGAATGAGAGTGGGCCAAGGGTCCTGTCGTTGGTGGCCCGCCAAGTCCTTCCACTGAATCAGGCATATTTTTTGCATTTCTTGTTGGTTTTGACTGGGGCCGGGAACGTCTCAAGCTGTGAAGCTCAGGACGCAGACAGCTCACAAAGCTGCTCGGCGACATGATAAATGTTGTGGTCCAGAGCTTTTCGCCGCTTCTTTGATCCCCTTTTTGTGTTTGTCGCGTAGATCCGCGAAGGCTGATGCTGGAGAGAACGGCCGCATGCTGCAGGAGCAGCTCAGCTGAGCGACGTCTCCGTGCCAAAACGCTAAAACTTCTCTGCAGCTTCGTTGTGGACCATTTTGCAAGGCATGTCATGTCATACGTGTCGCCGTAGCAATTCAGGTGTCGAGTTGTTGTCAGCCAGAGGAATCTTGCAGTTGCGTGCTTTTGCGTAAGGAAGCAGAACTCGACAAACGCACACTCAAAGGCAGCGTGCGGGCAGGTTGTGGTTGTTGCCTTTGCTTTTGGGGAGTCTTTGGGGTCCAGGATCTGCGTCCTTGAATCCTAAATAGAACCCATGCTGAAACATACTAGTAGGAACCGCCAACATAGACCCTAGGCTCGAGTTTCTGAAGCCCCTGTTATAGGTGGTCTCGATCCAAAGGGAGGCCACCATTCAGAGCCATCGGCGGTCGAGTCCTTGTGACGGCAGCTTGACGGTTCAGATGCCGAGCTTGAGGAGGAACAAGTTCGTAGTACATGTGCAAGTTTCCCGGTGGTGGCAGGTTAGAGGTTTGAGAAGGCAAAAACTTCGCACTCCTAGCTTTCGTGATCCGACGTTGATTCCCGCAATGTGTGCCCCTGCGCCCGAGGTATCCTCGAAGCCATGGGCCGAGGGAGACTTGGCTCAGCTCACCCATAAAACAACACCAGGATTCACATCTCACTTACTTTTGCAAACTTAGGATCAACATTGGCAACGTGTACGACTTTCATGAAGGCGATCGAGAACCCAAAGTCGTCGAGGCACACGTCAAATGGGCCGTGGAACAAGGACCGACATGCCAGGCATTGCCAGTCTGAGGGTTCCACGTGAGGCATTGTTTGGGTATTCAATTGGGGATTCAATGGGATTCACGTGGTTCTGGAGTTGCACAGCCACAGCGCCAAAGACTGTCATAGCTGGCAATGCTCCCTCGGTAGGATTTGAGCACATCCGTCTGCCAGTGACCTGGGATGGACGCCAGAGACCCAAGAGGGCAGAACAGTTGAAAGAAGCTAAGAGCTCTGAACTACTTGTGTGAGCTGAACTACTTGTAGAGATTCCACTCAGTTGTACTTGCCAAAAGCAGCTAATACTCCTACAAAAGTGTCCAGAACTAAGACTTCGATGCCGACTCCCTGCTCACAAAGCAAGTCACCAGCGTGGTGGACTATGCCTTGGGCCTGGGCCTCCATGCAGCTCTGCTCCGACTTTGGAAGGCAAAACCAACCTGGAATCTATAGTTACTGTAAGTTACTAGAAGTTACTTTAAGTTACCATAAGTTACTTCAAGTTACTATAAGTTACTTTAAGTTACTTTATAATTTTCTATATATAAGTTACTATAAGTTACTACAAGTCACTATAAGTTCTTTGCGAAGTTGCGCCAAGCTACGGTGTTTGTGTATCTACCAGGGCTTGAAGGGCCCAGCTGCGAAGTGTAAGCACCTGCTTTCAACATTGGCATTTTCGATGGAACCGATTATTGGTTCCTAGTGGTTTTCTAATCGTTGTCTTTCTTTATTTTGATTTTTGTGTTCATGTTCCATCGATGTCTATTGGTTTCTGGTGTTTTTCTCTTGATTTTCATAGGTCGGTGATTTCTATTGACTTCCAGTGACTACCTTTATTGAATTTTAACTTCTTGTAATATTTTTACAGCAATTGGTTTTTCATTGAGTTTGTACTGGTGTTTAATGACTTTTACGGGAGTTTAGGGTGCCTTTTCATAATCACTAACTTACAAACGCTTTTTGTGGCAAGTAATGGGACAAGACGGGCAAATATGTCACAAAAGAAAGCTCGGTAGGTCACGGGGCGGGGGGTGTTAGTTGCCATACATTCCCCCAGAGTGCGTGCATTTGGGGTTTCTTACGTTGAGAGGAAAACGAATCAAAGAGAACAAACACAAAAGTTGCTTGGTCAACAGGGTGTAGCATGTGAGAATATATATATATATATATATATATGGTACCCCCCCCCAGTGACCTACCCTTTTTCGCCTTGTCTCAAGTCACCCAGCTGCACTGCAAGCAAACTCGGTGTGCAACATAGCGTGTTTCCGAGGGCGTAGACGAAAATACAACTAAAATCGCATACACGGGACAGTAGAAAAACCAAAACACCAAAACCAAAAATGACAAAAAAACCAAAACCAAAAAAACCAAAAAAACACCAAAAAACCCAATTTTCCGGAACTCTCAGAAATCAGGAATCCCTATGAGGCTTCTCCAAGAGTCCCGGAAAATTGGCTTTTTTGGTTCTTTTGTTTTTTTTTGGTTTTGTTTTTTTTGGTTTTTTGGTTTTGGTATTTTTGTTTTTTTTGGTTTTGGTATTTTGGCTTTTTGGTTCGCCTTCACGGTCACGAAGCAACAACTAACAACTGCGCATGTTTAAGTGTGCTTATGCTAATTGTGCTTTTCAGAAATAGTATACAAGTGGTCTTTCTAGTGCTTCAGAACTATTTGTTTCGTTAGTATGTAAGTAGAACCTCCTCGCTTCTTTTTCAACTAGTGTTTGGTGCATCTTTTGGTTGTACTCAAGTGTAGAAGGCCTTATTCAGCCATTACTTGGTGCTCTGGTAGCTATATTCGCATGGATACTAGTTGCCTGGTAAAAGCGATTGATTATCTAGAAGCAGCATTTGCAATACTTGTCTTGAGAAAAAGCATTTATTGCTTAAAATTGTTTGCTTAAAAAGTACCTCCTACTCGTCCAGGGATACCCCAAAACCCTATAATCCAAACTTCACCAGAGATTCGCCTGACTAGCTTGCGCTTTTGGATGTTTTTTTGCATTCGTGAATTTGCTTGTGTGTGGCCTTCACTAAGTACTTTTCTAGGATTCTTGTGCATTTTTTAGGCCTGATTGTGCAAGTTGTGTTTTTCAAACATAGTATATAAGCGGTCTTTCTTAAATACTTCAGACATCTTTGTTTCATCGTTATGTAAGTAGAACCACTTCTATTTCCATTGTTGTGCATTTTTAAGCTTGCTTATGCAAATTGTGCTTGTCAGACATAGTATATAAGTGGTCTTTATCGAATACTTCAGCAATCTTTGTTTCATTGTTATGTAGGTAGAACCGCTTCCATTTCCGTTAGTGTTCATTTCGTATTTGGTTGAGTATGGTCCTTTAAATACTATTCACTTGAGTCAAATTGGGCTATTTGCTTAAGAATTACTCTAGTAGTTAAATTCGCATAGAATGAATATTTCAAAAAAACTTGTTTCATGAATATGTAAACATAAGGTATTTCAGTGGACTTTGCAGATAGTATTTCAATAATACTCTGCCTGGTATAACCACAACTGTTTCAATGCATTAGTTGCTCAACAAGCACTATTTGCCCTTTAAACCACACTTTGCCATAAATTGGTTGAATATGATGCTTATTTCGTATTTTGGTTGAGTATGGTCCTTTAAATGGTATTCACTTGAGTCAAATTGGGCTATTTGCTTAATAATTACTCTAGTAGCTAAACTCGCATAGAAAGAGTATTTCAAAAAATATTCATGAATATGTAAACATAAGGTATTTCAGTGGACTTTTCAGATAGTATTTGATTCATACTTTGCCTAGTACAAACACAATTGTATCAATACGGTAGTTGCTCAACAAAGCATTATTTGCCCTTGAAACGCACACTTTGCCATATTTTGGTTGAGAATGGTGTCTATTTCGTACCTGGGTTGAGTATGCTCCCTTAAATAGTATTCACTTGAGTCAAATTGGGCTCTTTGCTTAATAAATACTCTAGTAGTTAAATTCGCATAGAATCAAGAAAAATGTTTCACTATTTGATTAATGCTTTGCCTCGTGCAAACACTCACCAGCCAATTCCCATACCCCTCCCCCCCCCCGGGTTTTTAAAGACTTGTCTCTGGCATTGGAGCTCTTGTCATGGCAAGATAGACAGGGGACATATCTGGCTGAGCTGCCAACGCCGGACGAAAGTATGTAAATTTAAGTGTTTTCGCGGCTGCCTGTTAAGTGAGCCAAGCATAGGTATGCATCACACAGGAGCGACTCACGTGACAGATGAAAGCATGATGTGATCATGCCCTGCCGCGAACACATGTCCGGACAACGTGCCAAGGTAGACGACAAGAAACATAGAACATTGCGCGCTTGAAGTGCATATTTTTTTTAGGGGAGAGGACGGTAGTAAGAAATCCAGCAGGGCGCCTTGCATGGTACTGTTGATAGGAAAACAAACGCAGTCTGACTGTGGGCCATCTCTGGGAACTGGCAGAGGTCCTTGTTGGCAGGCAGTGTTACACAACTGTATAAATAATTAGTTGCTCAACAAAACATTAATTGCTCTTTAAACGCACAATTTGCATAGAAAAAACACAGATCTAGACATCAAAAAACAGCATTGTCCGCTTCAGATTCAAAATGTAGATTAATCCAATGCCGGCTTATCGGGGTCTGTGAGGTGGGTGTCCCAGTAACTGTCCTTCATTACCCGGTGATTAACTACGCGGCTTTGGGCCTTCGTTGTCATTTTTTGTTAAAAAGGCTTAAAAAGGCCTAAAAAGGGCAGGTCGCTGGGGGGGGGGGGGGGTAGTATATATATATATATATATAATATATCTATCCATCTATATATATATACATACACACATACAAATATATTGACTATGATGGCGTCTCATGTTTTTACCGACTGGGCGCAGTCTCATCTCAGGTTGTCATCAACGCGCATCATGAGCATTGGCTCAAGGATTCCTACGATGGCAGCAAGCGCCTGGGCCGAAACGAAATCCACAAATTGTGAGGTTGATCTTGGAATAAACTCCAGGTGTAAAATTCATCGGTAGATGCTCTGAGATGCAGTAGTCCACACCCTGTGCCTTTGCATTTTGTGCAGGTAGCAGCATGTGGGGAGGAAGGCTTGGATTTTGCAGAGGCGGTTGAAGGGATGCAGAGAGGAGTAGAAGTAGGATGTAGCAGGCTGCGGAAGGCCCATGAGGGTTCAGAGAGCGTTCAAAGTATTGAGTCCGCAGACTTCCCAAGGCGTTTTAAAGACCGGTTCTGGGACCTGTGGCGCCTGGGCACAAAATCAGTCCGGGGTATCGAACATTTTGGAATCGAAAGTATCGCAAGTGTCCAGCTGCTGATCGATGGCTCCACCATCTTCATGATTGCCCACTCTGCTGTAGTTTTTTCTACCACCGTTTCGGCCAGGACTGGCATCGCCGGCCATTTTGCAAACACGTCCAGTGACTGCGGCTGCAAGACTCGATGCAGTGTTCAGGTCTCAGGTGGTCCGGTCCTAGGTCCTAGCAAGTTGCAGAACCAGGCATGCCAGCGCTCGGTGATGCGTACAAAACACAGAGCCAGATTCCGCAAAAGCTTGGACCCTCTTGATATGGTTGCATTGCGCGCTTCCCATGTAGTCTTTGGACTTCTCGCGTGCTGCTGAGACAAGCTTATCTTCGAGGTCCTCAACGCGACCAGGCAGCAAGGGAAGAGCTTGGATGTTGTGTCTCTGTGGCCTCGTTTCATCTTGAACTTGCTGCGTTCTGGTTGTTTCCACCAGTTCGCTGCCAGCGAAATTTTGCACAAAAGTATGCAAGTATCCATGAGTACGAGCCTCAAAATTCAGAACTCCAATCTGAGGAACCTGACAGAGCATTCGGGAGCTGGAATGGGCATCCGTCGCCCTTCGACGAGCATGCTGGATGCAGCCAGTGGGTCATGTGAGATTGTTCCTTAGATGATAGCGGTTGTAGCATTCGCTGTGACCTTCCTGAGTCACGGGAGGTTTCGCTTGGGAGCTTAGGGTCCTCCACGCAACTACCGCATGTGCCACTTCCTCACTGCTTCTCTGCAGGATTGCCGTCGACCGCACGCGAGAGGTCAACGGGTTAGGCTACGGCGCAATACGCAGCGTTCCTGGCAACGAGGACTTGGCTTCCGGGGGGCTTAAGGTGCTCATAGCTACAAGGTTATATCGGTTGGGGTTTGATTTGTGTCAGACCTGCATCTGAAGTCTTTCACCTCATGTGCTTCAATGGTTCCTTTGATTTTACGTAGACCTGATTATTTCAGCAGTTACCCTGGTTCTGAACCATCTGTCGGCTGCGAGCCTTATTGGGCTCCTCGCGTTAAAAATGCTATCGACCTCGTCTTGGAGTTCGCGCGCACAAGCTTGGCCTTCCCTTCAGGACCGCATGGTCTTCCTGCACCCCAATGCCATGTCCAGCATAGGCCGCTGTTGTTGGTTTAGCTTGGGCCTGTTTGATTTACGTGCGTGTGCTAGGGTGAACCACAGGTCAGTGTGTGGTTCGCTAACATTTTGGGCACGACCTGCGGTGCATCACACTGCCTCATTCATTGATACTGCTTGAGTTTGTCCGCCGCCTGCTGCGTTGGTTACTTTCACAGTGCATCGCAACTTGTCTGCGCCCAATAGGCACAGCAAAAACGGTTTATCCTTCGAAGTGGCACCTGCCTGCGGCGGGCACTGATGCTGCTTGGCTGCGGTGCTGCTTGTCTTTTGAAGGCCATGTCCTACGTGCCTCGACTTCGCAACTACAGACCTTCCGCTGGAATCTGCACCTGCCTAGGGCTGTGTGGGCGTCACAGTGCACACGTATGCCGCCCATTTGCAATGTTGGTCCAGAGAGTTTGCAGAGGTGTGCTGAGGTTCATGAGGCTGAGTGTAAGTCTGATACCTTGACAAGGATCAGGTTGCAATTGTTGCTGCTGGTTGCTTCGAGTCTTGCGACGACTGAGGATCCCTACGACTTCTGTGGCGAGAATGGGCACTCCAACTATTATACCTCAGTCGGGGCCATGAAAAAAGGCGGCTCTTGGAGTCTTGCGGCGTGGTGAGTGCTTACTGGACACTCTAGCGCCCCTTAGGACATGTAGGACGCATTCAGGTGCCCAACTTTGGTTGCTTCGGAGAGAAATCGTAAGCTTCCCTGTCAGATTTGATCTTCCAGTTCAAAGACATCCGCGATTGGGCATTCGATGCTCGCCTTCTCGCCGTCGAGAGACACTTCAAACTTGTGACCGCCTGCTTGAGCAAACGGCAGCTGGACTTTTTTGAGTGTTGAAGCTTCCGTTGCCTTTCACAGCCGAGGACTCGCACATACCAGTCTATGTGGGAGAGTACGGTTGGGAGCTGAGGAGAATCAGGTCACAATATCAGTTGCACGGCGTGTGGCGCAAGTGCTGTATGAAGCTCTTTGAGAGGTCCATTTGGATATGGCACGCAAAAAGAACTGTGAAGCAACATATTCCATGTGACTTAGTTTGACGGTCTTAGCTTTCGCCGGCTTGCATGAATCAGTGACGCACAAGGGTGCCGAGGACTTGTGTAGGGATTTGCCAAGGTGCTTCTACATTGCACCATGCCTAAATGGAAGTATCGATACCGATAGTTGTCGTTGTGGTTGTGGTTGTGGCTGTGGTAGTGGTTGTGGTGGTTGTGGTGGTGGTGGTGGTGGTGGTGGTGGTGGTGGTGGTGGTGGTTGTGGTTGTGGTTGCGGTTGTGGTTGTGGTTGTGGTGGTGGTGGTGGTGGTCGTGGTGGTGGTCATGGTGGAAAATCGTGGTTGTGGTTGTGGCTGTGGTGGTGGTGGTGGTGGTGGTGGTGGTGGTGGTCGTGGTGGTTGTGGTGGTTGTGGTTGCTGTTGTTGTTTGTTTCTTTGTTTGGTTGTTTGGTTGTTTGGTTGTTTGGTTGCTTGATTGCTTGGTTGCTTGGTTGCTTGGTTGATTGGTTGCTTGGTTGCTTGGTTGGTTGGTATGTAGGTTGGTTGTTTGGTTGTTTGGTTGGTTGGTTGGTTGGTTGCTTGGTTGCTTGGTTGCTTGGTTGCTTGGTTGCTTGGTTGCTTGGTTGCTTGGTTGCTTGGTTGCTTGGTTGCTTGGTTGCTTGGTTGCTTGGTTGGTTGGTTGGTTGGTTGGTTGTTTGCTTGTTTGCTTGTTTGCTTGTTTGGTTGTTTGGTTGTTTGGTTGTTTGGTTGTTTGGTTGTTTGGTTGTTTGGTTGTTTGGTTGTTTGGTTGTTTGGTTGTTTGGTTGTTTGGTTGGTTGGTTGGTTGGTTGCTTGGTTGCTTGGTTGCTTGGTTGCTTGGTTGCTTGGTTGCTTGGTTGCTTGGTTGCTTGGTTGCTTGGTTGCTTGGTTGGTTGGTTGGTTGGTTGCTTGGTTGGTTGCTTGGTTGCTTGCTTGCTTGCTTGCTTGGTTGCTTGCTTGGTTGCTTGCTTGGTTGCTTGCTTGGTTGCTTGGTTGGTTTGCTTGGTTGGCTTGCTTGTTTGCTTGCTTGTTTGCCTGCTTGTTTGCTTGCTTGTTTGCCTGCTTGTTTGCCTGCTTGTTTGCTTGCTTGTTTGCTTGCTTGTTTGCTTGCTTGTTTGCTTGATTTGTTGCTTGTTTGGTTGCTTGTTTGACTGCTTGTTTGGTTGCTTGGTTGGTTGCTTGGTTGGTTGCTTGCCTGGTTGTTTGGTTGGTTGCTTGGTGGTTGCTTGGTTGGTTGCTTGGTGGTTGCTTGGTGGTTGCTTGGTGGTTGCTTGGTGGTTGCTTGGTCGTTGCTTGGTGGTTGCTTGGTGGTTGCTTGGTGGTTGCTTGGTGGTTGCTTGGTGGTTGCTTGGTGGTTGCTGGGTGGTTGTCGTTTGGTGGTTGTTGTTTGGTGGTTGTGGTTTGGTGGTTGTTGTTTGGTGGTTGTTGTTAGGTTGTTGTTGTTAGGTTGTTGTTGTTTGGTGGTTGTTGTTTGGGGGTTGTTGTTTGGTGGTTGTTGTTAGGTTGTTGTTGTTTGGTGGTTGTTGCTTGGTTGTTGTGTTTGTTGTTCGAAGTGCATACTGGGTTGTGGTGGTTGTGGTTGTGGTGGTTGTGGTGGTGGTTGTGGTGGTAGTTGTGGAGGTGGTGGTCATGGTGAGCTTGTGGGTGCTGAGGTGTTGGTCGCAAAATGGACCGACAGTGGGATCGCGAGGATGAGAAGGTCCGAGAGTACTACAAGTTTGTGTGCCTTGGATTGGTCGTGGGGAATGTGCTTGGCTTCTCTTCCATGCCTTGCTTCTACTGTGCGCGCCAGCAAGGGCAAACCACTTCCGAGAAAGCGGAATGGCCATTGCTGAGCCTTGGCTGCGACAAAGCTCGCTAGTAGCCGCCTTGTCCTCAATGACAGTCAGCAAAATTGCAACGCTGACTCAGACAGACACTGACAAGAAGCACAAAAAGCATGCAAACACTTGAAGGAGTACAGCAACTGAGTAGAGCAAGCCCCGTCCCAAGGCGTCTCAAATGTTTTCCAAAGATTTCTGCAAAGCAAGGAGAGCCTCCCCAACCCCAGCATTCCGCAAAACCTCAAGGTCCTAGTCATCCTAATTTGCCTTAAAGGTGGCCTGGAAGAAGCGTAAACGCTTTGAATGCCCGGACCATAAAGGATTCTGTAGGACGCTAGCCGCTAGTTTGGTGGTGCCGCAAGGCCTGGGATGATCCTGGCCGCTCGGCGAAAACAGCTTCGCACGGGGGCCGGCTTTGCAAAATTTTTGCGAACCTAAGCAAATACGGGCCTAAGCTTTCGAGCAAAGATGGCAGCTTCACCTGGCCAGGATGTTTGTTTTTGACAACCCGTGCCATCTGCTCAGGATGGTTCGGAATCTACAGCCAGCAGCAGTGCCTCATCTCTTCAAGAGTTGCAACATGTTGCAGCCCTCCACAGAGACGCAATCCTGCCCCAAGGATGGGCCTGCACGTGCAGGTTGTGACGCCTTATGACTGAGACCACCAAACTTTGGTACTGAAATGTACCCTGAATGTACGTTTTTACCGTCTACCATTTTGCCGCGAAGAACGGCTCAACTGTTTGATTGGTCGTGGCGCTGGGATGTTGGGCAATTACGTCAACTTCCTTAGAGCCCAGATGACCCCCAGAGTTGCTTGGGCTGCTTGGGTATTAGTTTAACTGTTTGTTTGCAAGCTGCGGTGCTGACATCCAAAGGATGACGTGCCCGGAGGCGTTAATGCTCGTGTTTTGCACATGTCGGTGATGTGATGCAAGACTGACGGAGATCAAAGAAGGTGCGCCAACCTGGCCCATGGTCACCCATGGTCGATACTCCCATACTCTCTGCCAGGGGTGCCCCACAAGGTGTGGACTCATGCGTGGGCCTGAGCATGACTGGGGAAAGTTGCAACTCGTACTGGCGTTTTGTTTTTTTCTTTTTTGTTACTTTGCTTTGCAGTGCTTTCAAGAGCCATTATGGTGGATGTTGCGGGAGTCGGTTTCAGACAATTCTTATGGGCTACTTAGCTGTTCGGCTACTTGGAGTTGAATGCAGGAAGCAACCTTCAGAGCGAAGGTTTTGCTTTCTGCGCGTGAGTGTACTGCCTTCGCCGTTCAGCTCCATTTCGTGACTAGAAACCCCGCTAGGTCACGGCCTTGCCCGATGACATGGCAGCCGTACGTGCTGTTGTGTACTTTGGGCTACTGCTGTCGTTGAAGAGGGTTCCATTACCAGTATCTGCTTCCAGCACGGGCGAAGACAAGGAATGCCGGACAGGCGAGATCCCTGAGTTTCCCACTTTTTTGCAGATGGGGCTAAATCTGCAGTCTCTGGGTGAGGACGATGGAGGTCACTCGTCCGCTATGCTGTCAAAGGTGCGCACAGGGAAGGCTCCGTGCCCGAGCTTGTTTCCAGACTGCGTTTCGCTGCCGCAGATCTGTGAGAACAGCAGTCCTAACATGTTTAGGCTGGGCCGAGCCAATGCGGCCGGCAGTGCCAATAATCCGGATAACCTGGTGCTGGACTTGACAAACGTATTGGCCAACAGAGCCAAGGTTCAGGTTCTGGTCATGGCTCTCTTCAAAGAAGGTGCCTACACAGACGATCAAGGGCTGCTTGCCGAGCGCGCAACCCCATTGGAAGACACTAGCTCCACTTTGCTGGAGCTTCGCCTGTCAGCAGACGGTCGCAGCGTGGATGTGTATAAGCCGGCCATGGACTTGAGGACCTCGGATCCTCAATCGGTCTACGCCCTTCGAGCTGGGGTCGGGAATGGGCTGCAGGCTTCCGTGCCTCGGCTCCACTGCACAAGCGGGACAAGCGGGACAAGCGGGACAAGCGGGCAAGAGCGCGTCATTGTGGATATGAGCACTCTTCTCGAGCTTGGCTTCTTCGTGGTTGACACCTCCACCCTCGGTTTCGAGACAACGATCATCAAGGCCAAGGACTATCCCACCAACCTGGACATCACCGTAGACTATGGCCCACGTGTGCCACTGCTGCGCGTGGGCTACACTATGGTTTTGCTCCCAGAGGTGCCCATGGCGGCCCGAGAGAATGACGACCGCTTGCTCTACTTCGACACTCAGTACCGAGACAAAGGCAGCCACAGAAAGCAGGCCGGGGAGGGGGGGCGGGGCAAGGGGGCTTGATGGCGGGGCATGGTTTGGAACTCATACGTGATGCCCGATCTTTCAAGCTACTCCCCACTTCAACGATGTGGCTAGTAGTACCTGCTGCATTTATCCTGCAAGCAACTGAACTACGTGCTGCTGAGCTAGAATCAGCAAGAGCTTTCGTTTCCTGTCTGCAGCAGGTGCGACAAAAGCTAAGCGAAGCTGTGGACAGCCATGTTTCCATGATTTGGAGGAGTCTTTGCAGCAGCTATGGCTTGTCGGCTTTCGGAGCTGTTGAGGGTGTGGACTTCACAACTCTTCCGCTTCCTTCTACGACTCTGTCAGGGCATGTTCACATATGTTCACATGTCTTAAAGATGGTCCTGATTTCACTGACACGTGGGGTCAATGGGCTTCGGACAGTTCTCCAGGTATAACCTGCGGCGGCTGCCGGATCACACGATTCGCAGCCCAGCTTTGAAATGGCCCATGTCCAGCCCCCGTGCTCAAATCGCATTCCTTGTGCCCAGTACTTTTGTGTCAAGTGGATCGCCCACCAGGCTTCTACGTCGATCCGAGCGTGCCCCTGCGATGGCGTCCATACTTCAAGAATCTGGGAGGGAATGTCACATTTCCGGTCACTCCTTGCTTGGATGCTTGAGTCGTCGTCCTGTATCCTTCGAGACCGTCCGGTCGAGCTGAAGGCATTTGTGTAAACTGATAGCTTACTGAGTTGTCAGTCGCTTTCGCACGAGGATGACTAGGAATGCCGAGGATCACTTCTTATATCGGCTAGAACAAAGCGCATGCAGCAACACACCAGAGTTATTTCGTGCATTCTGAGGAAGGGTATCGAAGCTTGGAATGAAGCCTTCACTTTGATTGAGCGGCCGGCCGCCGTGCGGGCCATCCTGCCTGGAGACGAGGCAAGCTTTTTTGGTTTTTTCGTGCTGCTTACAACTGCCAGCAGCAGGGAACGGGATGTGGGTTTGTAGAAGGAGTGTTGAGATGAGTTTGGAAGGGTGTCCGTTGCCACCCTAGTTTTCTAAACACAAGATCAAGTGCGCAAGATCCCATCAAAGGCTCGTGTTGCAGTAGCAGTCCTAAAGAGATCATGATTTTTGGACCCCCTCCGCTCCCTTCGCCCTTCCCTCCATCGCTCCCTGCCCCCCACCCTCCGCCCTCACCCACCCGCTGGGCTGGACCGCAATACATTGAATGCTTGCTAGATGAAGAGTGATTTCTCAAGATCCCAAGACCTGCATGCGCACAAAGACATCAACTCGGGAGCAGATCCTGGGGCGTCAGGGCTCCTTCAAGGAGACCTAGTTGTGACCAAAAGTGCTCTTTGTTCTAAGTGCCGTTCTCTGGCATTGGCGAATATCTTGCAATGCTGTATGGTATTGTGCGGTGACGGGTGTAGCGTACTTGTCCTTGTAACACGCTTCGCTTTGATTCTGGCATGTGCGGGGCTAGAGGTTCAGCCTCTTCCCCCCAAGAGCTGCATCAGGATTGGCCAGATGACTACGACATGTCCGATGTGCGCTTCAGTGCCATCACCTGGGATGTTTCTGAGGCCAGAAGTCATTGGCCAGACCTTTTCCCCATCCATGTCATCTGTGCCCGTCTGTGCCCCTCACCTACACCTGTGCATGAAAAAGCCTTTCCGTCGTGGGCATCGTTTTCAGCCCGCCAAAGGTTTTGACAATCATCCACATCAGCATCGCCAGTTCAATCTTGTGTCTTAGACAGGAGACCCTCAGCATGGGCATCGCAAAGGCGGGGCGCAAAGCATCTGCTCTGACTTTCTGTTTTCTCTGCAAGCTCTCGGACCACCCTGAAGTTCCTTCATCGTATCCTGTGCAGCTGCTGCGGAGAATGTGAGAAGAGTTGTTCCTATCTAAAGTTGGGGCTAAAGTCTTGGGGCTTCGTCCAGATGCGGCTTTGGTACCGTGAGGCCCCAGCGGGCTCCCGGGCTCCCTTTGATTATGAGGATAGAAGGGGCGTGTAATCATACGGGTTTTGACTGCTTTGGCGTTCGTAAACGTGCCTAGTCTTTCAGGCAAGCGGCAAGCATGTCTTGCCAATCGGCATGTCTCTTGCTGCTTGTTTGCCCCAACTAAGTGACTTGAAGTATGGGTGTTTTTCCGAACTGTCAAGGTGTATCTTCACCTGCTTGACATGTTTAGGCCATACTGTATAGTCAGGTTGTCGTGGGCCTTGCCATGCACCTATGCCCCAGCAAAAGCGCCGCTTCCAGGGCCCTCTAAGGCTTCAAGGTGCTCCGAGAATCCCGAATTCACCGCATGTCCGAGCATGGTCCCTATCCGAAGATGTTCGCATCATGTTGAGTCTTCATGGCGCGTCTGCCAGGTCGATCCCAGAAGTGGGGAGATTCTGAAATGCGACGTGATCATGGGAGACTCTTGGGTGAAGTCTTACCTGGACGAGCTTGAGGCGATTGTGGTTTGCAAACCAAGCCCTAAACGCTGTGGGAAGGCGTCAGGGAGGTGCTGTGCCTATATGATGAGATGGTATGGATCAGCGGTAAAACTTAACTTGTCTTCGGAAGGTGAAGCAACAGGAAGTCCAAGCAGCAGCAACGCTAACGGTAGTAGGTACTCTTGCATGTCCACGTGTCCAGATGGAGTGGGTGAACTTCACCAACTTCCTCAGCAAGACACCATCGGTGTCGGTGCTCATGCAGCAAGGGCTCGTAGAGCCTGGAAAAACCCCACTGCGCAGGACGGAGGGTGGCCAACCCTGCGATATTCCGGAGATGATATGTGGAGGTGTGGTAGACATGTACGAAAATGTATGAAAACGTATGAAAATGTATGAAAATGTAAATCCATGAAAATGTATGAAAATGCCATGAAATGTGATGAAATTGTGTCTTGTGGAATCTTCATTGAGTCATGCTCCGGAGCCGCAGGATCCTTGAGCTTCTTCAGCAGGGGAGCGCAGACCGGAAATCCCGAAGCTTCGGATTTGCTGCTGCCACGCTGGCTGGATGAGAGTAATTGTCGATATTCGTCAACCTTGGTGGTTTCACTAGTTCACAAGGCCTTCAATTACGGCTTCATCTCTTTTGGGCTGTTGGCTTGCGGGTGAATGCTGGAGTTTCAACGACCGTGTGACCATGAAGTTTAGTAACGCCTTTTCTCGAGTCTAGGGCTGTCAAGCGAGACGTCAAACGAGATGTCAAGCGAGGCCTACATGCAGAAGCGGCTGCCAAGCAATGAGCTTCAGGAGCGCACGGCTAGCCCATGCTAGCGACAGTCAGGTCATTGGGATTGTTTCAACCACAAAAGTTGCAGCTATCTTGGAACCTTTGAGGCAAGGGCAAGTTGGCATGTTTCTGGGGTCGTGTCACATTGTTAGGTGCGGCGGTAACAGTTCGCTATTGTCATATTCTCAGTTCCTGGGTCAAGTTCATAGAGGCTTGGTGTTGATCCGTCACACAGCACAGAGTTCTTGTTGCCTCAGGGTTTAGGGGGTGCACACAGCGACCACGCAGTCCGACGAGGGGGATGCGTTGTGGCGCCACGTTTCGGGGAGGTGGGGGGGGGGGGGGGGGGCGGCTCTCACGTCTCTCGTTCCTCGTCATCCAGGGGCAGTGGTGGAGGTCGGAGCTCAGCGTGCTCTCGGTCTCGGCGGTCTCGTCGGTCTGAGTCGGACTCGTCGGACTCATGTCCTGAGCACAATCTCGTTCAACGGTGACGGTCGTGTCTGGTGACGAGACACGTGGGTTTGACTCATGTCATCGCAGCCATGTGTTTCCACAATAGCAGCAATAGCATCAATAGCAGCCCTTGTGGCAAAAGATTGCAGAGTTCACAGCGATCGCCGGAGGCGCTGCTGGGCTCTGGGCTGCAGGAGATCGTCACACATGAGGCAGCGCTGGGGGTTCCAGATGCTGAACAAACAGAGGCAAGACCACTTAGAGGACACAATGTGTGATCCTCGCAGAACCAAAAGTTCCGCGGTCACGACTGATCACCCTCGGACTTCACCGTGCCCCCTCAGTGATCGGGGCGGGCCCACAAAACGCCCATGGAGCCATAGAGGCACCCGTAGAATCGTAGAGGCCTCTTCAACACATTTTGGCATGAAGTCCTTGGCTTTACTTCCCAGGTCGGCCACTGCCTGGGATTGCGGCATAACTTCAAGGGCTCTCTCGGAGTCAGCCATCACCTCAGTCCAAGATCTGGAGAGTTGTGCTGAGCCAATTCATTTCATTGCGGCACTGCGGATGTTCCTGCGAGAGTGACGAAATAGCTTCTCCAAGTCTTGCCCCAGTCCATGGTCGTGAGTTGTAAGTGGGAGTGGCTTGGGGCATGGTCGGTTTGGCTTGGAAGTGGACAGGAAGAATACGCAGGCATGTTTGCTCAGCCTGTACATGCACATGAAAGGGCAGTTGCAAGATGCCTTGGAAGCATTTGGCAAGCCTCGGCCATTCGTGCAAAGTTTTCATGTTTCCTCTTTTCATTTCTTTCCAGGCCAGGACTGCCTCAGAGACTTTCACTGCACAGCCCTGCATGGCACTACGGTGCCACGGCGGCACCTTACAATCCGCAGAGTCCTGCGTTGAACGACAGATTCTGCAATCTGGGCTCAGAAGCCACCTTGGGGGTGGGGACGGGAAGGGGACGGGTTGGTTGGACGGTAGTCCACCATCGTCAGGACGTTGCTTGTGCTGAGGTCAGCAGTTCTTGCACTCACAAGGGCACAAACGGTATGTATCATTCCTTTCAAGTTGTGATTTGCTGCCTTTTGAGGCAAGCGTTATGGACTACGTCCCCGTGAACCTCCCCAGGCCTGGGGAAGCACTGACGCACGTTTGGAAGCTCGGCTGCCGAAGAGCTAAGGCTTAAGGTTCACTCGGAAGCCAGGCACCCATGTTCCCGCAATGAAGCTGTAATCGTTAGTACCGACCAAGACCATACAATGGTCGGAATTCGCTTGACGTCCCAAAAAACAAGTGAGCTTGTCGGACACTGGCTGTACGGTCTGGTTGTCCACCCCACCTATTTCGGGTGCTGAAGCGATTGGGCAAATCAATGCTTCACAAGACCTCCTTTTGGCCATTGTAAACTGCAGCTGGTCCCAGGTCTCCGACCATTGGCGAGTACGACAAGCTCGTCATCCGCTATGGCTACACACATATGCAGAGTCCAGCTAATGATCCTGGCCTCGAAAAAGTACTAGAGGACTCACAGTGATGATTTTTTTGCTGCACACGCGCACGACGGATTAGGCTTTCGCGCGTTGCGTGTGCTTGATTGTTAGGGCATGTGGCCGGCGGCCGCACGGCCTTGCCACCGCATATTGGCTTTCATCACGATTCATTGCCTCACGTGCATGACAACGGTGCAGGATGTCCGCAGGCTCGCCGAGGGCATGCAAACCTGCTACGACGACGACCTTTATTTGGGCGAAGACCCGATGCTGTGCTTCAATGGCCTGACGAGTTGGTTTGTTCCAAGCTAGAGTAGATACTTGCACTGCTATACAGAAGCTTTCTATGTTCCTTCACGAAATGTGTAGTTGTGCCTGTCAGGTCTTGCTTGGACTATGACCTGTCTGCAGACCCTCTGGCCTACTGGGAGCAGCAGCTCGACCTCTATGCGGACGTGCAGCGAAATTTGCTGGAGATGTCCGTGGCCCCGAGGGAATCCTACAACCTCTATGGGCGGGCGGTGCACTCCATCCTGGCCGGATTTCTGCCGGAGATGGGTATCAACGCAGTATACTACCTCGGAGGGATCAACAACACCTATCTGCACAAATACCCGGACCAGTCTCGTCGAGCCAGGTCGGATGCCGGGAAAGTTTTCGCGGGCAATCGCGATTGAGCTGGGTTGATATCTTGGCAATTTGTCCATGTAATCTTAGTTCGTCATCAGGACAACCCGGGCCCCCCTCCCCCTGCAAACCCCCCCTGCCCACGCCCCAAATACACATGCTCGGACACTGGCTTTCGCAAAAGGCAACCGATGCCAGCAGACACACAGCGACGGGCTCTGGCCATCATTCTGCGCATCCTTCGCCCGAATAGCCAGGGCCCCTTGGACAGAGTCCAACTCGGAGCTGATTGAGTAATTTCTTGCACTTCATGCAAGCCATCTGGGTTCGGCTTCTGGGGCTGACAGGCTAGTGTTTAGGTCCGATGCCACATCCTGGCGTTGGTGTGCTGGTGTGCAAAGCTCAGGACTGCTCCCACCAGCATCTGAGTTGCCAGAGAGTACAAGTTGTGGGCTACAAGTTACAAGATGCTACAGACCCTGCCACATGAGGCCAGTGTAGGAGTAGGAAGGTTGTTTGGGTTTGGGCTGTTGGCTGATGTTTCATGTGCTTGTTATTAAGGTCAAGCCCAACTTCCCCTTTGAAATCTTCCCCTTTGGAATCTGAGGCCTCTAACTGGCCATACTTGGTGAATGGCAACCAGTTGGATGGCGCCCGCTGGCAGCAGCTCTTTCGGGTACATTGTGTGCTGGGAGCCACCTAGATCTGGTATCTGTTTTCCTTCTCGTAGGTGAGTGTACAAGCTTCTCCTTTTGAACGGCATAATGTCCAGTGTATTTGGCCTGAAAAATCTCAGTTTCCGCTGGTTTCAGAGGTGCGTTTATAGTTTGTGATTGCCTATATGGTCACCTGCACAGCCCCGTTCTTGACATAGGGAAAGCACCTTGATGCAGCCATGCAGACAAGTCACATTGCTGCCGCGTGTTTCAGAGAATATGTTGCGTTGTTCTACTTGTCCCAGCGCGCGATTTTGTGTTGATCGTGCCAGAGAAGTGGTTGGCAATTTTAACGGAAACTTTGAGAAGCTGGAGAGAAGGGTTATTGACAAAGCCCTGTTCGTTGAGCGGTGCTAACTACGACAGCCCATCGGGAAGTTCCACCGCAGCCAGTCCGAGCTCGAAAGTTCTCTTTCTGTTTCAGCGCCCCTTCCCAGGCCATCGAGAGCGTGGACCTCACGGACCTCGTGCGCCGACTCCGGCGGCTCCTGCTGGAGGCCTTGCAATTCGGATTTCTGCGGGTTTTTGCAGGGCTTTAAGCATGTCCAATATGTCCAAAAACTATGCGAGCTCCACTGTGAAGAACGAACCCAAATCGGCCACCACCTTCGTTCCGAGGACAGCCATCGTAGTCCTGCTGTCCTTTTACATTCAACATATTAAGCCCTATAAGGCCAATGAATGCTGAGCCCATGTGAGCCCTAAGCCTCGTTTCATCTTCTTGAAGGAAGCTCTTCGCTTCGAGCGTCTTCTGCAGGTTCACAAGCAGGACTTGGCATCTGGGAGCAGAGCTGAGAGCTTCCGAATCCTAGTGGAAAACCTTCATCATGCACTTGGGGGACCTTGGGAACCTTGGGGCAGAGGCATAACTCAACTCGAAGGTTCAGTTTGTGACAGGAGAACCTCTTGGGCCCCACGGAGGCGGATGCCTTCCCGGTGTCGGAGTTCTTGTCTACCCTTGTGTATGGAGTCATGAGCGCAGGGCTCGATAAGATTACCTCAGACGATGAGCGGGATCTCCAGCGGATCTTTGTGCAGATCTTGTCCTCCAAGCTGCCATCGGACACAGAGTTTATACCTGCCGAGGTCATGACCCAGCTGCAATATTTTCGCAGCTTCATTCATGAAATGGCCGAAGGTGCCTTGGATCGTCTTCCCACTACGGCCAATGGGGCCGAATGGAGCCAATGCGCGGCCTTCAATCAGACCTGCACCTGCACAGGCCTAGTGCGCTTGAGGATCGAGAACCGCAGTAGCTCTGGGCTTTGGTCAGGTACCTTCAAACGGTGTCTGCCCAACGACTTTATGCTCAACGCCTCAGACACGGATTCACCGCTCTCTTGGTGCGAGTGCCTCTCGTTAACGAAGACTGACCTGGACCAGAGAGAGGCTCAACGACTGCACGTCGAGTCACTCAGACACATGCTCACAAGCGTTGTTCCAGGCAAAGTATGATTCAGAATGATTTTGTCAGAATGCTCCGCCGAGTCCATGCGTGGAAGTAGAATGCCAGCAGCGCCAACAAGGAGTTTATCCGAACATACAGGCAAGCACGAAACAAAAAGTGCTGTAGCTGCTGGCGGAAATTTGAGGTTCATAAGTGCCCTCTTGACATTCCTGCATAGCGAAGGGCGAAAGGGTTCTCGTTAAAGAACTGGGGGGGGGTGGTGGGCATTGGAGCATTGACCGAGAATCGTTTCCTCATCGTTCGAACGCATTCGCAAGTTTCGCACGGCAGCTTGGGCATTGTTGTCCACGAAGTGTTACCGCGCTAGGAGTGGCAGCATGAATGGTGTGTGATGACGAGCCGCTATATACATTCCGGTTTGTAGTTTGTGTCTCCTCTCCTTCGGTGGATCCGCCATTTAGGTATCCGGCTCAAAGAGTTTAGAGGCTCAGCTGAGAATGAAGCTTTTAGGAGCGCAGGAGTTCCTAGCATTCGTAGCATTCGTAGCCATGAAAGGTCTCTAGCTTCTAAAGGTGCGAGGCTAGGAGCCGCATTTTGCCGGCGAGCGATGGCTTTCCAGGATGCATTCTACCTTGACAAGAATGGCTTGGGCATCCAGACTGCACTAAGACTTGAGAAGCCGTTCCCTAGCCTTCTGAGAAGCTGGAGTATGCCTACATATGCCTACATATGCCTACTGAGACTTTGTGGGATGCCGCACTCATGCGGAAGCAGTAAGAGGGGCTTGTCTTTGGAGATGCGTGCGTTCAGGTTCGCAAAGACCGTATAGGAAATCAGCACCTCCCTGTGTGAGGCTTGTCGGAAGACCTGCCCTTTCCGCTCGACTCCTCTCTTTATCGGGAGATCAATGTCGGCGATGTCCTGGAAGAGCGCACGCCAGAGTTGAATCCGTTAAATGCTGTTTTTTTGAGGCCTCGGCTGGTTGAAGTGACGCAACGCGTGGTGCCAAACTGCCCAATCAGCCCAAACAGCCTCACGCCACAGCATCCGGGTGCCTGTTCGGTGCCTTGGGCGCCTTGGACCACTTGGACCAAGCCCAACAACGAGCCCCGAAGAGCAGTGAAGGCCAACAAGGCTAATTTTCACAGGAACCGTAAGCTTGCACCGCGCCGGCATCGCATGGGACGAGGTGCCTTTGACTTTACCGTTGTCTTCTCCGGCTATGACCATGACAAGCATGCAGACTTTGAGCTCGTGCCACGGGTAATCGGAAAGGGCGGCTGCAACATGCTTCCTTTCCCGCGCATGGGCGCGTCTGCTCGAGTCTGTGGTCAAGGTAGCGGACTTTGTGAAATCGAAGAGCATCCAGGACATGGTGACAATCAGGTTGACAAGAATGAGACACTGCAGCTAGTAGTGTGTTGCAGCACGTCACTTGGCTGCACTCAACGCATGATGGCTATGCGCCTGGAAACCTTAGAGAGATTTCCTGAATTGCCAGCGAGCCGGCGCTCGAAATCTCAGGCAGGATGTCATGGATGAAGCCATGCAGTGGGCGCAGAATTTCCTTGGGGAGCTTCGGACTCATTTCCGCCGCTTTTGCCGTACCTTGGGCTTGAGATGTTGTAGCTCTTGAAAACTAACTGCAATGGTATAACGCCATAGTCGGCACAGTGGTTCGCATGTGCATGTGCCGGAGCAAAGCTTTCGGAGCGTTTTGTCAGCATTCCCCTCCAAAGCCTCGGCCCCAAACTAGCTGAGGCAAGAAGGGCTTCCCGTGTCCCGAGCTGTACTACATGTACGGGCGGAGCGAGCGGGGCTGAGGTACGAGGTCCATTCGAGTCACACTAAGGTGATCCCCTTGAGGCTAGAAGTCTGCAAAGCTTCTTTGTAAGGGTGCATGTGTGCAGCATGTCTGGATCAGCCGTGGTGTTTTTCGATAGTCGAGGGGATCACTTCATCTTTACATGTGCTTGGACAAGCACATCGGGGACATTTGCAGAGGGGTGACGACCGCTGAGCACAGCTCTGATTCAGCTGCGTGGCTGTGTGAGATCATGGCAGAGGTTGAGGGTGAGGTAGAATAGGCAACACCAGGTATGACCGTAACATGACCCATTGTGCGGGTCAAGGAGTAGCCATGGTGTTCGTATGAGTACATGCCCGCCCGCTTAGTCTGCTGTTTTGGGTTCCGTACTGGTGAAGGGTCGTGCCCAGGCCAAGGCAGTAGTGCCGTAGTGCCGCGACTCCCTCGTAGTGTGGTCGATGCGAGTCAGTGCCAGTACTTATTATTCTGGTGGGCAATGTCGTTCGAACAACAATATCAGCTGTGGTCAAGATCGGCAGTGCAGTGAATCTATGCTTGTCAAGGCAGTGCAGTGGTGTTCAGCGTAGGTGCTGCGTGCAGTGAGTCACAGTCAGAGCCCCTCTGGTGCCATCAAGTGCAGCCCGGGTCAGTGTCACAATCAGCCTGGCTCTCCAAGGCGGGGCGCAGCGCGGGAGATGAGTATGAAATCCTTGTTGTGACTTTGTGCGGACTTTGTACTGACTTGCCTTTCCGCCGCGGAGTCATGGCACGCATACAGCGAGATGTGAACAGGAAAGGGGTGGGATGCTTCAAGTGGGCATGTGGCCGAAGTCAACACTTCCGAAACATCCCGAAACCTTGCATTGGCCCATGGGCACTCTACGGGAAAAGCCCAAGGGAGATGCCCAATGGGGCCTTGGACGTCGACTGCTGCGGTTACTGCTTGGCTGCCTGTTTGGTTACCTGTGAAACTCTGAATTTTTCTGTGATTTCCTCGATGGTGACTGTGACGGGCGCTGACAGGCTCGCTTTGAGTTGCTTTTCTCTGTACCACGGGAACAGCCGCCTATGAAACGGTGCAGAACGCAACGGATGAAGCAGGCGCTAATGCTTGCCACAAATTCATATCAACGCTAGGTGCTGCAGGCGTGCTACCAGCTGGCCCGCAGTTTGAAGAGCGAGAGGCTTTGCAATGCGCATTTTGGCCTCGGGGTTCATTCTTATTGTTGATATGTTTGGTGTGTTACAAGTACTTCTTCGTTGTGTAGAAGTGCTACATGGCGCCATCTGTCCCCTCCGAATGGAAGCCTCTCCGTCAAGGAATGCAGTGCATGAGTACCGATGGCCGTGCGATGTGCCGCTAAGTGAAAGTTTTGTCTCAGGATTTCGGACGGTCCGGGTAAGTGACTTTGTTGTTGCTTAGCACTTGCGTGGCCTTCTGAACCGACCCGTTTCCCCAAGCCCAAACCCCAACCCTGAACCTTAAAGCACTGTTGCGACAGTTCCGGGGCAGTATTGGCCTTGCCCTGAAATTCTGCAAGGGATAACATTCCCTGGACCTCGTGGTCCGTCTTTCACTGCTCGCTGTGTGGAAGATGACTGCTTCTTTCAGCATCTGGGAGGCATAGCAACAGCTGCAAGCAATGACTACCCTCAAGATTTCTCAGTGCTCTGCGTGAGCACTATCACGGAGTCATCTCTCGACCAGCAGCAGTCGTGGAAGTGCTGAAAAGGCCTGCGCTCGGCATGTTCCGCTTCGAGCCGTGGGACGTAAGACACTGTGCAGGAGTCTGGTCGGAGTAAGAAGGAGAACTGCATTCAATTTGGCTTCATTTCTTTATCGCTTTCTTCCACTTTTGCATGAAGACCCAGAGGCTGCGCTGGCCTTCAGAGTTGACAGCTGGGCCCCCAGGTCAAGATCACTTCTCCAAACCATGTTCGTTCTCAAACGAGAGATGCTTCTGGCGATTGTGTTCCTTGCGGGTCCGAGATCAAAGCTTTCTCATGGAGTGAGCTGCTTTGCATTGGAGCATGTAGGACTTAGAGGGAGGGTTGGTCGGACCATGGGGATACTTCGTGGGGGACTCATACCCAAAAATATGTTTAGATTGTATAGATTGTTGGATGGTATAGCATGTATGGATTGTATACCTTGTATATACTGTATGTCTTGTGTGTCTTATACGTATTGTATATAATGCTTGTATATCTTGTATGTATTGCATGTACTGTATATGTCACATGTCGTATGAGTTATATATGTATATGTATATGTATATGTATATGTATATGTATATGTATATGTAAATGTATATGTAAATGTATATGTAAATGTATATGTATATGTATATGTATATGTGGGATGCATGGTGCACTTTGTACATGCTGTGTTGTGTATGCGGTACATGCAGATATTGTAACTTGTCATGTGCAAGCACCAAGCGCGATCCGAATCCCGCAAATTGCTGGCTCTTGCGCTTCGAGAACCCAACTGCTGGCCAACATGCGGCGGCTGCCGGACGTGGCTTTGCTTTCTGATTCGAGGTTGTTAAGTTCCTTATACAGTTCCACGGTTCCCCTTGCGTTTTCTGAGAGTGCCTGAACAACTTTGAGCTAGAAACAACATCTGCGTAATTGAGGCTTTGGAGTTGGATGCGTCATTTTGTATATGTGGTTAAGTCGTTGAAGGTCTGGATGGGCATCATGAGCAAGTGGCCGTGGACATCTTTGCACTTTCCCGATGTCTTCCGATATCTTGTCGAAAGTCCAAAATCTCAGATGTTTCATTGCAGCGTCCTGTCTGGCAAACTCCCAGGGATTTTGCATGGTTTGGTCCCAAAAAGTTCTTGCACACACAGCACGCGAGGTCTGTGGAGGTGTCCTCGCCGAACCTTTCATTTTGTACACATAGCAGTATGGGAAAGGCCTTTTCCCAGGATCGGAAAACAGCTGAATAGAGTGGGGTCAGGGTACAGCCTGGCTACCAGGTCACCTTTATGATTATTGGGGGTGCATGTTGTACCAAGGAGGTGCTGGGCTGCAGTCATTCATCCTTGCTGTAGCGCATTGTAATGCAGGGAAAGTATCTGGACCTGTGGCCGAAGTGGAACTGTTTGGCAAAGCCCTCGCCAGTAGCACTGAAAGTCGTAGGCAGGGTTGCATTGCCGGCGCAATCCTGGAAGACCTTTCCTTACAGGCCCGAAAGACTCGCAAATCCCGAGGGGCTGCGCTAGATGGCGTCTTTGGCGTCGACGGCTGGCCTACAGGTGGGAGAATGACTTAACTTTGTTACGACCTATGACTCCGCATGAGCCGCTGCCCACAGCAAACCAGTACTTCTTTGAGTTGCAGGTGCGTTATACTAAGACGCCATCGGCAGAGGCAGTGGCTAGAGATCTGCAAGCAGGCAAACAATTGCCAGCAAAAGTGACGTCACATGGCGACATCGTAACTGCATCTGGAAAGCCAGCACGGGAAGCTTCAAGCGAGGCAGAACTATGCATCTTTGCATGGCCGTTTTGGCATTCGCATCCAAACCTGTTGGAGTCATCGCCTTTCTCAAGAGCCCCCCCTCAGTGGTGATGAAGTAAATTGGTTTGTCAGTGATCTGCTGCGAATGCGCTTGTGTTGACACTGCCCGCCTGTGAAAGCTAGTGGGCCAGCAGGTGCTGCCAGAGACTGGCGATGAAATTTTCGAGTCCCGGCACAAACATCTCCTTTGAGATCTTGGGTTTGGGGTTTGCTTGTTTGGCCTCTGCAAAGCCGCAGGAGCTGCTGGCAAACTAGACTATAGGGGTACGGCGACATGGGCATGATGTGTGCACAGTGAAAACGTTGTCGGGTTGATTTAGGGAAGTGTTTGCGCGACCACTGTGGGTGTCATACCAATAGAACCTTCAGTGCAGTGCAGTAGTACGTAGAGAAAGTAGCAGCTACACGAACCACACCCAACGTCGCCCAATGCTGCTTCCCGTCCATGCGTGGTGCTTTTGCATGCAACACCAGGAGGTTGTGGTCTTGTGCGCGATTCTGTTCACACTGGTGATGATTCCTGGAGTTGGTGCGGCTTGGCTCTCGCATGACATGAGCTCTGCAATGCCAAACGGCACTTGAGACACTGCTTTAGTTGCTTTGGGCTAGACGGAAGAGCATTGGTCGAACCAAGTTGGTCCTGTACCGGGACGTTTACGAATATCGACAGCAGCAAGAGCTCCGCAAGGAGAGCTTCCGGAGTTCAGCACATGAGCTTTCGGGTGATTGCTGAGACAGTTTGATGCTCGGCAAGAAAGACTTGTTTCAGCCCTGAGGCATTCTGTTACATTTACTTCCGAGCCCTGCTTGCTTGCTACGGTCACCATCATCGGCCCGGAACGGCCACAACCACAACACTTAACAGATCTTACGCTGACTTGAACGCTGGGCTGCCGCACGAGATCTGTCTCCCATGCAGGAGCTCGCTGCAAACTGCGCGTGCCTTGGCCGAAGGGATTACGCGATTGGCATTATTTGAGCGGCTCCTGCTTCGACATGTTTCGAGTTCCTTAAGGCCTGAAGGTAGACTTGAGAAATGGTGCGGACTAGGCAAGACCGCAAAGGTGATTGGAGTGATTGGACTGGCCCGTTCCTGTCTCAAGCCTTCAGAATCAGTCTGGACTAGCGACAAAGAAGCTTTCAGGTGTGACAAAATCTACCGACGACCCTTTGCTGCAGCACAAGACCGGTGAAGATTATGAGCAGTGAGCATCCAGTGAGCATCCTGACTTTTTGTTCGACTTGGCTGCGCTGTGGGTACAAGCTGCCAATCGCTCGTAGTTGCAGCGTGAGGTTGCACGACGAAGGAGACGTGATGTTCAGAGCCAGAAGCCTCCAGTATTCCCATGCATTCCCAGCTTCGCAGGGCAGTGTCAGCAAGAGATTGATGATCGTTTTGTGGAGGGTTTGCGACCTAGTGATGTGGGGGCGGGGGGAGACGGTTTGAGACTTCGCTGCTTTGTTCAGCTGCATCACCCAGCGTTGAGGCATGTTCAAGCTGCATGCCCGGTTCAAGAATGTGTGAAGCTTTGGAAACGTTGAGTGCTTCGACGCAGGAGTCTGGCTTGGCGAAGTTTGTGTCCTGTCTGCATGCTTCACTGCGCAATTGCGAAAGCGTCAGATAGGGAACGTCTGGTCATACAAGTAACCAGAAATTAGTTCTTGTTTGTTTGTTAGTTTTTCTGTTGTGCTCGAGCTATGTCAGCTGCTCTGAGATGTTCCTAGGCCGAGCGTTCAGGTTGGCAGCCTTGTTTGCGATGTCTTGGCTAGTCCTGCTGCTCTGGGACTTCTTTCCCAGCGATCGCGGAAGAGTTAAGCATAGCTAAGCATAGCTGGGTTGCAGCTTCAGACCCCAGACCACCACAAAAGACGCAAACACGTGGAGTATGTGAACAGAAGCCTAGCCTCAATGCGGAAGCTGCAATATTTCTGAAATAGGCTTCAAGCCAGAGCTTCCGCGCATCAGCTGCAGAAGCTGCGGGGACCTGTCTGGCATCGTAAGCCGTAAGAATCGACCCCTGGGCTAGCAACTTAGTAACCGGACTTGGCGTTTTTTGCCCTAGGGTGTAACCGGCCACGTCAGATGTCTGGTGGTTGAAGGATTGCTCACCAAGGCCTGCGCCAGCTGCCAGAGGTCGGTTTTGACCTGAGATGTCAAGTGAATGCCAGGACAGGGTTCGCCCGCAGCTTCCTTAAGGCTCGTGATTCCTCCATGCTCTTTTCTTTGACTGGGTCGCAAAAGTCAACTTGTGCAATCGCTGCCGCAAGCTCCGGGGTGTCTAGAAGCCAGTGGCCACCCGTCCAACAGAGCTCAGCTACTGTATGGCAGGCTGTGTGGGTGTTTGAAGCTCTGAGGGTAGTGCTTAAAAGGCCGAAAGATAGAGCTGTGCAGTCCCGAGCCTGACTTAACCCCCAGCTCATGCACGGGATCAGCACTGATGGCCCCAAGGTCAAAGGAGTCAACTTCTATTTTTGGCGCTGTGAAGTCTGCAGCGGCCAGCAGCCTTGTGGCTGCGGTGTCCCTGGGCAGCCTTTAGAACCTTTTTGGAAATTTCACCGCTGGCTTGTGCCCACAATGTGTCATCCGCCCCCGCGTGTTTCCTTGGGAAAACGCCGGAGCGGCCCTGTTTTCTTCAAAAACCTAAACCCAGAACTGGCGCCGTAAAACATAAAGCCTGACCCCAGCTGCAACCCAAGCAAACATGAACCTCTAAACGCCAAACCCGAAACCCTTGCACACAAACCTTTGAAGCCTGAAACGCTAAAGCTTGAATCCCACCCCCTAAAGCCTTAGCCCAAAACGCCAAACACCGAAACCCCAAAACCTAACCGACACCCCGATGCCTCAACCCAAAACACTTAGAAAACAAATTCTGAACCCTGAAGCCAAAGACCGCAAACTCTGAACCCGAAACCCAAATCTAAACCCTGAAGCCAGAACCCCAACCCCTAAAATCCTCAAGCCCAACCCCCAAACCCTAAACCCTCTTAAGCCCCCAAAGCCTAAATCCTAAACCTTCCTAGAGCAACAGCCAACAGCTTGCGCGACGGTATGTTTCTGGAGGGGTTCCCTCCAAGTTCGGTGTGTGTGTGTGTGTGCACATTTTCATGTTATTCTTTCTGGGATGTTGGCTCCCCAGAAAGACTCTGTTGTGGCTGCTGGTGTGCAGGTGGAGCTGTGCTTCCGCTGTGCACAGGCCCCCGACTCACACAGAGGAGTCCAGCTTGTGTACGGTTCCTGACAAAGAGCGGGTGGAGACCGAAGATCTCTGCGCGTGCTGTGGGGGTGTTACAGAGGTGCAGAGTCCATCGAAGCCATTGGTATGCCGGTTTCTTGATGTCCGATATCCCTTGCCATCAGAACCCCAGGGCCTGAAAACGCTCTACTTGTGGAACTGCAGCTTGCAGACAAGAGCCGAAATTGCCTCTAGGTGTGCGTATCCCTGACTCCCCGAACTCCCCCAAATCCCCTAAATCCCCTGGCTGGGCCCTAACTTCCCTCAAAAGGTGCGCTTCCCAGAGCTGCAACCACCGCGGCAATGCCGAGAGCAGGTGCTGAGGAGCAGCAGCGGTCAGGCCAGGCTCTGAGGGCAGTTTGATAAAATGGTACGAGGCGATACTGTACCATAACATCCTATAGTCTGCTGTAGTATACTACAACAACGAACATAGTAGCAATAATTTCTAGTTTACTCATGTACCGACATCATCATAATGAGACAAGTGAGAATTATGAAGGGGATTCTGCTGTAGTTCCAGACGCTTGCGAGCGCCGCCTCGACAGGCGGGCCAGCCCACGTCCCAAGGTCCAAGAAATTCGAAAAACCTTTCAGGCTCACAAGGGGGTCCCAGGAAGGTCCCATGGGGGGTTCCAAGTTCTCTGTAAGAGCCGGACGCCCCACAGCCTCGGTCTGCGCCTCCTCCAAGCGATCCGGAAAGGTTTTTACAGGGGGAGTGGAGGGTGGGGGGCGTGTGTCAAAATCAGTGTGAGGTTGGGACCCGGGGGGAAGGAGGCCACACCTCTCGGCTGGAAGCCGAGGCGAATATTTCTTGTTGCACCACCTCTTGTGCAAACGGGCGTGCTGTTTTCTGAGTTGTCTGACTCTGGCCTCCTTGTTTTCTGACTTGTTTCTCTTTTTCGACTTGACGGTAGGCCTAGGGATCACTCGTGAGAGCAGCTTCCTGCGTTTCGTGAAGTGCAGAGTTCTCGAATCTTCCGTCTCAGCGGCGTGTACATGAAACATGCTTGCCCGAGTGCTGTGCACTCTGCTCTTGTGGTATGTGTGACGCACCACGTGTCGTGTGTTCAGGGTTTTTGGGAGGTTTTAGGGTTCCGGATTTTGGGCTTTCAGGTTTCGAACGTCCGCTCTCTGGCCAGCTGTCTCTTTCAAAGCAGGTGCTCCGTTAAAACATCACCCTCGCTTGCAGGGCGTGGGCTGACCAAGAAGCGCGTGATACACATGCGTTGCCCGAGTTTCACCTGTAACGGTTCTTCAGCGGGTTTTAGTACTCATACGCTTCGGGAGAGTGATCGTGAGTTTCGCGTCGCCTGTGAAACGCAGTCTAAGACTGCCAGGGGCGAAGTAAACCAGCGCCTCAGGTGCTATCTGGTTGTGATGAGGCTACTTAGAGCTTTAGAGTGTGGAGCTTGAGCAAATGTTGCGCTGTGCTTCTGAACAACAATGCCAAAGCAAATCACACAATTTTAAGAACACGAGGTTATGAGCCAGTGAACAGAGCACAATACTACGGACGTCCTGCAAAAACTGCAACGTTCCTACCAAAGAGCCTGCGCATCCCAACCAGAGATTGTTTCACCCGAGTGAACGTAGTCATCCAGCACATTAGGAAAAGCGTCTTCATGGCATTTGCTTTTTGCCTTGGCTAGCATACACAGGTTTACTGGAAGTACTACCCATGAGCTGAGTAACTCTATCTGAGGAGTGATGTGTCTGCTTCTCGAGGGCTAAGGATTGTTAGCGGTTTGCGTTTTGTGCGAATATGCAGAGGAAAGCCAGCCAAGCCCAGGCAAGACGTCGCGTGACTTCAGTGAAGCCCGAACTTTCAGCATCCTCGATCGTCTCAAGACATGGGTCCCCAACCCGCAATTCCCAGTGGTCGCATGCGAAAGTGGCTGAGGCGTGGCGGACCTTTGCAAATCAGCGTCGACTGAGCTCTGAAGCAACTTTCACTTGTGGAACTGACGGGCCAACTCCTGTCCTTGGGTTTACGCCGGAGTTTACGCTGTCAGTGCCAAGGGGCACTTCTTCTCGTGTGCTTTTTTTTAGACCTGCATCGGCAATGACCAAAGAGAGCCCAAGAGTGTGGAAACAACAGCGGTGCAGGAGCAGCAGCAGCAAACGAGTAACTATCCCAGCCCCCCACTCCCCGCTTCCCCTCCCCCCCTTTGCTATGGGGATACAATGCCCTGTGGAACAGGCATCCCCGAGCATGCTGAAACGCCCTCGCTATCTGCGCTGCTTGTGCCGAGACATAAGCTTCTTGAGACCATGATGATTGAAGCAGCTGATAGCAAGTTGGGCATCGACATCAAGGAGTTGATGGCATGCATGACTTTGCCTTGCGATTGCCGACGGGATGATTGGGCTCACCAGCCACATGCCACCTTGAAAGACATCAACTTGACCAGCATACCATATGCCTTTTACTTTAGAAGTCTTGGCTAAGTGTCCACCTTCACGAGTTCGTGCCTTTGCTCCATTTGCAAAACCAGACAAAGAAGCTACGGCTAAGCGAGCCGCGGGTTCGGATTGTCCCCGACCCACCATGTGATCCGTGCAGCCCTCGGACGGAAGCCTCGTTAACTGAATAGCTTTTCTTTTGGAGTCGTCAACTTTGCATATGCCGAAGAAGACTGGCCTGAGTGGCCAGAGTTTGGTGGATCTGACGGCCTACCGGCCCGATCAACAGAGAATGTGTTTCAGTTCCTGCTTTCGAGCCAAAGCAATCGCAGATCGATGGCTTACAAACAAAGCCGCTCCGACCCAGTTGATCTTCACACTCCCTTTGTGAGCTACCAAGAAACTCTGGGAAGCTGAGTGCGAAAAGAAGTGTCACTGTAGTTGTTTAGGGCCAACGCCTGAATCATTAAACCGAAGGAACCTAGGATCCCGAAACCCTCAATGAGTTGGAGTTGTGTTGGGCCCGAAGGCTGTTTGGTACGATCCGCCTTTGGTTAGTAAAAGGATGCCCGTCAAACGCAGCTGGTTGAGCAGCTCAACGATTCCAGATCAAAGATGGCTGGGAAAGAAATTGAAAGTCAAAGCCCCCCGCCCCGAGCCTTCCCCCCCCCCCCCCCCTTCCCCCCCCCCCCCCTCCCCCCCCCCTTCCCCCCCCCCCCCTTCCCCCCCCCCCCCCCCTTCCCCCCCCGCCCCTTCCCCCCCCCTGTCACAAATGAATCCCCCTAGAACCAAGCTTTTGATCCCGCTGCGCTGTTGCGTTGGTGTTTGTATTCCTGCGCACAGGCATTGCATAGCCTGTCGTAGCACCCTCAGAGGCAGCCCAGCTGCTGTCCACAGCCTCCTCCGAGGTTGCATGGCAGCTCGTGTGGAGAACTGGCAAAACTGGCAACTGGGCTGACTCGACTGTAATACCTGCAAGGAAATGGATTTTGTTAGCTTCTATGCTTTGAGCTCGCCGGTACACGTTTAAGGTGTTTCATGGTGTTGATTAGCGTGATGTAAGAGGTGCTGCAAACAGGTGCGAAAGCACACGAGAAAGACAACATCTATGAGCCAGGTGTTGCAGGTAACCATGCTCATAAAATATTTAAAATGGCACGTTTGCAGCTTGGCAAACCAACGATGGCTGTACCCGGACTCTGCCCATCACGCCTTGGTCTGAGACTGCAGCCTTCAGGTTCCGAACGGTTTTGTTGGATCTTCGCGGCGTAGCCATGTTCATGTTTCGCAGGTTTCGGGATGCCTCAGAGCCGCACCTTGAGGAGAGGGCGCACTTGCGCGACTTTGAAGGAAGATGCTCTCGATTTCAGACACACGAAATGTGTGTGAACAAGCGTTTGAAACAACAACAGCAACTGTCGACGTCTCAAGCTTTAGGAGTTCTAAGGCCCCATTGAAGATGTGACATGTGTGACTTCTGACCGGCAGGTAACAGTGGAGTTTTTGAGAGCCGTGGCTGTACAGAGGCGATTGCAACTCAGGTATCCACAGGCACGAGCCTCCGTGCTTCAAGCCGACTGGCTGGCTCCTCCGCACATCACTCAGTGGTTTTTTCCCAAATAAGGGATCCCCTCTTAATGCCCAAAATAGCAGAATCCTGAGGGTACCCTCATTATCGGAAACTAGCAGTTTAAGCCCAGCTAGTTTTGATCCATGAGCTGACGCTGCGACTTGTCGACTCGTTTGGGTGTGGCTCTGTGTCGCGTGCAGCATATGAAGCAATCTAGAATAATCCAGAGTTCTACCGCAGGGTGAGTTAAAGTAGCAGCTACATCCTGACTTGTGGTACGTACTTTTTCAGGATCGGCTAGTAGCACTTGCTGCTTGATCTGCGGTCACACTAGTGCGACCAGAGATGGTAGCGCGCCAGATGATGCACCCATATGACGAGGCGATCCCACGTATATACCGATGTGTCGACTCTCCAATGCTTGGGTCGTCGGCAGCATGTCAGTGAACAAACAACAGCACGTCGCGGACACAAGATACTCAGATAAAGAAGGCCACTCGATTCGACGGCTTGTCACATCCAATGCCAGCCTTGACTGGCGGTTGTCGCGGTTTCCGTTGGGAATAGCGCCATCTCGTCGCATCGGTATACAGTGCCACGGGCAAGGGACATGGATGGGGAAAGGAGGGAGAGTGGGGGGGCTTGGCGCGGCAGGGGTAGCGAGGCATGCGTTGATAGAACTGCGGGCAGCGGGCAAAAAGTTCTCGCCTCTCAGGCCTGTAGCCAAGTCTTTCATGTCTTTTTGTCGGATGTTGTCGGGCCCAGGCCCCAAAGCCACGGCCAGCTTTACCACCACGGATGTCAAGGGCCTGCCGGGACCTCTGGCAACAGGGCCACGGCCAACACCGGGGTGGGAAAGTTAAAGATAAGATCTTTTGTACTTTCCCCGCGCCAAGGCCATCCATCCAATGTCGATGGAGCTCCTTTACCCTCTTCAAGCTCTCGCTTTGCAGCGCAGCCCCTGGTGAGACTGCAGCTTTGCACTCCAGCTCCATTCAGCACAGCTCGATTTAATCATAAGGCCTGCTGAGCTCACACTTTGCTGCTTGATGAGCTTCGGCTTGCGCACTTTGTGTTCCTCATTCGCCGTTGAATTCACTGTGAATTCTTTGCTGTTTCTTGCAAAAAGCCCCATGGCTCAGAGACAACCGCGTTGTTCGGCAGCTCAGAATGTTTCGTCAGTGAAGTGCGCCGATATATTCAGATACAGATTTTGCACTAACGTGCTACCGATAGTTCTCAGAAAGCTCGCCAAGCTGCCAGCAATTCTTGGTGTGCGTACTCTATTGAACCTGGAGTGCTTAGGCCGATGGGCAAGGACACACAAGAGTCCATGCTTAGGGCAGGTGCCACTCTGGGCTCCATGACAGGACACTTAGCCGAGCAGGAATGGGAGAGTGCTGGATACACAGGCCATCGAGGGCCACTTGGGCAACTCAGACGTGGATGCCGCACCCACTTCGTCTTTTGGAGAGTTGTTACCGAGTTGTTTCAGAAAACGCGGTGGAGCTGGAAGAGTCAGCATCACTTGTTAGGCAGTGCTTCCGTCTGATGCGCTGACGAACAAGCGGAAGCAGCCGAAGTGCCGTCAGCAAGGCGAGTACTTGCAGCAGACACAAGAGAGAAGAAAGCAGCCGTGGCACAGCCAGTGGACACCACAGTTGATAGAGCCGCGGCAGCAGAAGTCTCCTGAGGCAAGGCCTTTGGACGTCGAGTCTGGAGGGGAAACGGGCGAACTGCAGGTTCTCCATAGCCTGATAAAAGAGAGTATGAGCCTGCAGAAGAATCGGCATCAACTCTACGTGGAGCGAGAAAGTCGGCTCACGTGTGTCTGTGGATTAGGCGGTGCTCCTGCTGAACAGGATCCGTGAAGATGAGCGCAGCAGTCCTGTGAGCCACATGCAGCAAGGTCTGCTGATCACTTCATGACATTTACCGAAGATAAAACTGGCCACCGAGTCGGGACAACTTCGCATGTGGTGAACCAGACGTCCACTAGCGATGACAGTTTCGCATTTCGCGAACAAAAAACATCAAACAAACATGACCGTTAGGAGGATGGCGACGTCGATGCGAACGGCACCTGGGCGGGCGCGTGAGGACGCGGGGCGATGCAATCCTTGCAAAGTGCGCCGGACCCAGGCGGACAGCGCGATTTCCACACCTAAACACCACAGAATGTGCACGGTGCCTAGGCGAGAGCGCGAAGACTTTCCTTGCTGAGCAACGGCAAGCTGCTCACAGATTACTAAATCCAATTTCCCTGATGCTTGCCATTGATCGAGCTGCTTTTTGCCAAGCTCTTGACAGAATGTGTTCTCCACAAGGGAAGCTGGAGAGCCAACGCAACGACCCGCAGCAGTGGCGCACGTAACATCCGCGAAAGAACCAAGGCCGTAGTAGCGGAGCGAGAGTGATGGAGACCCATGGCTTATTTTCTTTTGTTTTTTGTCGTTTTGCATGTCTGACGTCAGGCTGTGCAGATCAACGGCGTGATGCGTGATAGACAGTCGGTTTTCGTCTTCGTTAATAGGAGAAAGAAAAAAGTTTCTTGCTTCCCCATGTGCTTGCCATGTGATTGTGACCGGTGCGAACCTTGCCAAAGGGAATTTTTCAGCGTTGGTTGCCGAGGCATCCTATCAACCTGGGCACTCCTGTTGACATGCCAGGCCCAACTCAGAAAGAAGCTCGCTGCAAGTCCCCACTGAGCATGGTCAAACCGAGGTGAGTTAGGAACGAATGTGCGTCTCAGGATTGGCAGCGTTTAAGGTTGGGGGCCTGATAGGCAGTCCTCCACTTGAAGTCCTACTCATAAAGCCTTGTGCGCGCAGGTTTGCAGCAGCCCCTGGGACCCTTCCATGCGCCAGACCAGCTCCAGGACACAGCCTTGCCCGCAGTCCCGGTGAAACATGGCCGATGCGCTGCCCTGTCGGGTTTGTCGTCCCGTGTAACAGGATGCCTGGGACGATGGCGCGACCTCTTCATCTGAGTGCAGGATGCCCTAAACTCTCCATACTCGGTACAGCTATGTCTTGTTCATGGGCATGGATACAGTTGCCTGCAATGGAACGTGCACGGAGACAAGGTGATGCGCTGCCTGATGGCCCGCGCCGGCGGCGCCGCCGGCGAGGGAAGCGGAAGCGGACCAAGTGTCGGCCCCGGTGTGGGCTGATGGTGCAGCGCACATCTTTGAATAACCGAGGATAATGTGAAGAACAGGTTTTGTAGCAGATGGTATGCAATTGATGAATGGCATTGAATGGCAGCAGCAGTCCTTTAAGTGATCTTTTGCGCCTTACCAGGCCCCGGCCTTTGAAAAAGAAGCCTGCGGCCTCAGCTGGCTTTAGCTTGTCGGAGCTTCTTCGCCTTCTTTGGCTTTGACCGCGGGACTGGAATCAGTCAACTCTTCATGAAGTGCAAAGGACTAAGGACATGCCGTTCCGCGCTTTCGGGTCGTGCGTGAAGTTTGGGGAGACTGGGGCCTTGCCAAGCCTAGCAACCAACCGCCTGGCGCTGGAAACAATGTGGTAGGCCATTACCTCCACCTGAGGAGACACTGCAGGAGCGCCTTCCTCTCTCTCTCTCTTTCTTTCTCTTTCTTTCTCTTTCTTTCTCTTTCTTTCTCTTTCTTTCTCTTTCTTTCTCTTTCTTTCTCTTTCTTTCTCTTTCTTTCTCTTTCTTTCTCTTTCTTTCTCTTTCTTTCTCTTTCTTTCTCTTTCTTTCTCTTCTTTCTCTTTCTTTCTCTTTCTTTCTCTTTCTTTCTCTTTCTTTCTCTTCCTTTCTCTTCCTTTCTGTCTCTCTGTCTGAGTCTCTCTATCTCTTTTTCTCTCTCCTTTGGAAGCTCTTTTAGAAGCTGGACTGAAGCTTCTCCCTGCAAGGAGCGAGCTCTTTTCGGTGGTGGTGTATGCGGGCCATTGGCATGCTTCTGTGACGGCTGGACTTGTGTGGCAGCCTCATTTCCAATGAGATTGTGTTGCCCTGCCCATCCTAAGTTCCAAGGCGCAGAAGTTCCAGGTATCTTTTTGCCTTCTTGTGTGCATGTTTCACGCATTCTCACGTTGAATCGTCCTCGCTTGTTCGGCTGTCGGGGCTCTGCATTGCTGTGAGTGGCCGTTCTGGACAGCAGTGTGCATCGCACCAGGGCAAAGCATGGTAGATTCTGGTAGATGTGGTATCTCTCAGGGTATCTCTTTTTTCAGGTTCTTCATGACGTACATCGGCGCAGCTTCATCTCATACCGCAAGCAGGCATCAAGTCTGGGTCGGGTTAGATGGTGCTTTTGGCTGGGACATGCTGGGACTATATGGCCCCACTTGAAGTTCCTACAACACCAACCTGATCGATGTGACCCAGCCCTCTTCCAAACTAAACACGCATGATTTGTCGCATGTGGCAACCCAGAAGGCTTTTTCATCGTCAACCCTGGAGCAGTGGAGGCCGGCTCATCTAGTCGGCCATGGTTTTGACCCGGTGACGTTGTGTAACAGACTGTGTAAGCGTCCAGTTGTCTCATCTTATGTTTCCAGCCGCATGCACAGCCGGACATGGTGCAGAGCTTGCAGCTGGGGACCTCCTGTGGTAGCAATCCAGCGCCGATCAATGATTCGTCAGGTCTTTGATAGGGGTGGCCGCATTGGGACATTCCGGACCTTGATGAACCTCAGATTTGGGAGGCAGACCCTGCTGAGCCGTCTCTGCTGGCGGAAGCCGGAGCGGCCTCCAAAAGAAGGCGCTCAACATTCATTGCTCCTCCTTCCGTTGTGCCCTTGCGTTCCGGGATTCCAAGGGCTTTGGCTGTAGGAAGTATGAAAACACGACGACGTTTGCGACGACGAAGTTGCCTCTGCTTGATGAGGAATGAACCTTCAGTTTTCAAACACGTGCCTAGACTCTCTTGTGGTTCGCGAGCACGGCGAGCATGGGACTCCCCGACAGTCGCAGCAGCCGAAGCAGTGAAGCAGAGCAAGGAAGGAAGGAGAAGAAGGGAACATGAGAGGGAGAAAAGAAGAGAGGCAACATGAGACCGAGACCTTTCGTGACCTTTTGTGCCTCCAGGGAAGGACCAAGAGCTTTGTGAAGCTCTGCTGCCGCGTTCTGCTGCCTGGCTCACGCTGCCGGGCTGCCGATGCGAGTATGAGGCGCCACTGCTCTGTTTCCACTACTGGACTGCAAGCTTCGCGTCGCCCGTTGAGGCCATTCATGCAAGGCAGTGTGAAGTGCAGAGAAAGGGGCGTTAGGCATGTGGGGAGAAGAATTGGCGAAAGTCAGTCCCATGTTCGAAGCTGTTGGCTGCGCCTTTACGTGTTCTGATGGAGGGATTCGTTGGGTGGAGGGTCAAGTGCTGGTAGGGGTTTTTACTGGTTTGAAATTTGAACAGCAGACAGTACCAAGAAGACTTGAGGGCATAGCTTCTAAAATGTGCCTTAGATGGCATTGCCCCTGGGTCCATTCATCTCCATCCCATGATCTGTCCTGACGGTCTCTGTGCGTGTTGCGCCAACATGCCCAGTATGCTGGCCTCCGATTTCCGGCTGTTACCATGCCGGAATGGTTCCTCGACATCACAGACGAGGCGGTCAGCATGTGCATCGTTCAGTGCGATTGCAAGCTCGAAATCCTGCATGCGGGGGTGCTGCGAGAGCCCTGCGTATCCCAATCTTCTCAGCTGTTGCAGGTTGTACGTGCTTGCGGGCTCAAGGACCGGCTTGATTGAAGATGCTGGATTAGTTTGGACTTTTGACCTTGTTTTTTGTCAAGCGATCACTACTTAAACGAGAACTGCATTGCTGTCGTTGGTCCACTGCGGTTTACTGTTGTTTCGTGCAGTACTTGTGGGGCTCGCTTTCAACCAAGCAGAGTCTGTTATGGACTATCACCGCTCGCTCCTGACACCAACATTGCGCAGAGCCTTTGAATATGGCGTTCATGCCGAACATTCATATGGGTTATGCGTGTTAGCTGATGCCAAGATTTTCCAGCGCCCTCAAAAAGCCTGCGAGTGAACTGAATCAGCAAACAAGGGTTGTCGGGTGGCCCGGGTGGCGGCCGGCGCTCTTGAGGATATCGTCAGGTGACACAGCAATTGCATGGCGCGGCCGCCCATTGTGCATCTCGGTGACGGCGCCCGCAGCTGCAAGAATCTGATCCGACGTCCAAGCGAACAGTGCGACTCGGTTTAGCCTTGCTTGTAGGGGTTGCGCGTGCCAAAGTCCTCGACTGGGCGCCCTCGCGTGACATGCCTCCGTGCCGTGCATCTTGAAGCAGCTATGATTGCTTGATGAAGGCTTTCTGCCTTGCGCCCTTGCCACTCGCTCCCTGAGATCGCCACCTGGTACTTGTGCTTACCCACAAAACCTAGCAGCACGTACCAGTACGTTGGGAGAATCTTCGTAGCGCTTGCACAATCGACAATTCCTCTTATCCCCTGTGGCCGCATGTTCAACACCTATGCCTCATCTTTCTTCTGACTGCGGTCTCAGCTACTGGTACCGGATGACGCAGGAGCGCCCGAACTCGTGCAATGCCAACCTGTACAAAAGTGGCTTGGACAACGCGGCTTATCTCAATGTGGAGGGACTCAAGGGACGTGTTAGCCAATGGCCATCTTGCAAAAGGTGCCAGGCTGCTTAAAGCAAAGTATCTGTCGGCGTGAAGCCGAGCAAACAAGTTTCATGAACACCTCAGGCCAAGCTTGCTTCTGGCATCAACATATATCAACATGTATGTCCTCGGTTTCTCTCCGGTGCAAAGCACTTGTCTCGTTCACCATGTTTGCTCGCTGCACGAGGGTTGAGCCGACAGGGTCACTCGATGTCACCCGTGCATCGCACGCGTGAGCAGATGTGCTGTCGACTGCGCAGGGCAGTTCAGGGTTTACGGGTCAGGGATGGTTAGGGTGGAGTGGGAATCATAGGGAGGTTTGTTGAACAACGAGCATCTAGCCACACTTGGTATACTTGGTGAGATTCCTGATATTGATGTCTTGTCCGAAGATGTCTAATGTCCAGCGAACACTTCCTTGCCTCGTGTATTTCGTATGTCGGCTCCTGCTCGTTGATGAATGCAATATTGACGCACGATTCCGCTCACTCAAAGGTCAGCTGGCACTGTGATGATGAGCCTCTCTTCGATGCTACAGGCGGGCCCGTACAATGTTGTGCAGTGCTACTGGGAAATATCGTCTGCATTCAAGTTCTTAGCCCAGATGTGAACCTCCTCGTACACTTGAAGCCGGGACACCTTAGGGATACTCGAATTCCGAGAGGTCGAGACGCTCTCATTGTGTCGCTGTCCCTGGGTGCGACAAGGCATCCGACAGCAACACGTAGCAACAGTATGGCAACGCGCTGGTCTGCTCATAGAAGTATCGTGACTGGTATAGCCACAAGCTGCCCTGCTGAGTATCTCTCTTGTTCCACCACGACCCTCGACAGTTCCCGTTTGAGCCTGGAGACACGATGCACAAGTTCTTAGAGGATCGTTTCGTGCGAAGCGCTTCCCACCCCCTGGCCAGCTGCAGCAGACACCCCCACCAGAACTCCATGTGCTAGGCCCTGGCTTGGGGCCTGGCCTAGACGGCCCAGTCTCCAACGTTGTCGCGGAACCGAAGTAAGCGAACCGTGTTGACGTGTTGAGATGTACCGACGCGAGTCGACTGAAAGAGAGGAGAAAGGCGGAGACTCTGGGGCAGGGGAGGTTTAGGCTCCGGCTGAGGGTTTGTGTGTGTGTGTGTGTGTGTGTGTGCGTATGTGTGTGTGTGTGTGTGTGTGCCCAAGGTGGTTTGGCGACGTTCCTGGTAAGAAACACCTGAAATCCCCGCAAGGCGCAAGGTGAAGCATCTAAGATGAGCGAAGAGGGCGAAGGGGAGGGGGTGTTGACGGAAGGGACTTCTTCTCTCCTCACCCCGCGAAAAATGACTTAAGCGAATGAGGGGAGTGGGCCGTGGGAACTTCTGGACGTTTCGGTGGCTTCAGGTCCTTCTGCCTACGTCCGAAGGACGACCCGTTCGAGGAGACGCTCCTCCAATTGGAGGTTGGAAGTCCTGGGATCGGCACGATTTGGAGCAGCGGCATTCACTGAAACACCAACACCGGAGATCTGGAGAAGTTACCGCAGCGCAAAGTAGAGCAAAGTCAGATTTGAAGGCTGCTCTCTGGCTCTTGAGCCACTTGAGCCACTTGAGCCACTTGAGCCATCCTGCCGGCTGTCGACTGTGCCTCACACAATTTCACGCATATTCGCCGCAGATGAAAGCTCTTGGCAAGCCTTGGACTCGCCAGGATGGTGATCTCTGCACCATGGAGGGCCTTTGCGCGAATCTCAGCTTGGCAGAGCATTGCAAGGGCTGAACCAATCATGGCGAATCATAGCGAATCCGTCCACAACAAAAGCATTCGCGACGTTGCTGCATGCCAAGGGCACACGGATGCACACGGTGCAACAGCCCATTCACTCTCTGAGCACTTAGTGTCCCCTTAAAAAAGGTCCTACGGAGCTGTACTGCAGGACCGAAGGGAGCTCCATCCTGAAAGTTCTTTAGCGTTAGGCCCGCTGGGCCTTCGAAGCCTGCCGCCGGAGCGCCAAAAGAGGTCAGAAACACTACCGACACCGTGTCCCTCCCGAAGAGGATCTTTCGGCCGCCATCTCAGAGTCTCAGAGTATCTCCTGGCCTTTGGTGCTGGGCTCCGCACTGGCCCCCCCGCTTTTTCCCTCAACTTGCCCCTCTCAGGACTGTCGAGTGAACCTCACCTGGCGGTGGATTGTACAGCATGACGCAGGGTGTCCCCTCCGAGAGTGAGAGGAGAAAAGGCGAAAGGTTGCACTTGGTGGAAGCGGAGTTTTGAACATGAGGGGCGGGAGTGAGATTGGACACGCCGTGCAGTTTCTCACAGAGAAGTCAAAGCTGAGACTACTGGTACATCAGCAAGCTCTCGACGGTGTTGCTTAATGTCATCGAGATCATTCTAATCATGGATGAGGGGATGGGCTTCGCTAACTACATCAAGAAGCAAGGTTTCGGGTCAGGGTTGGGCTTCTTGAATCCGGCACGATCTCCACAGCTTTGCCTATGTTTACTGCAAGTTGATTCTCTAGATGTGGCTAAGCCCTCAGAGGCTCATGTTAGGGACAGGTCGGCTAGCTCAGTTTGTTCAGGGTCTTAGCGGGCAAACATGTTCTGCGTCCGGCCTTTTCGCCGAACCTCAGCGTTGTAGTGATGCAAATGCAACGAATCGAATCGAGCCCCGTCAGCCCCGTCAGTGCCTCATGATTTACCCATGAAGCCTTGAGCATCAGCGCCCCCGAGACAGACACGAAGAATATCCTGATGACGATTTGTTTTGATGCTCTGGATGAGACTGCAAGCCACAAGAAACTCTCTAGCTCTAGCACGCATGAGTTCGGCGGAAGCCGATAGAATCCCCAGCGACAAATACCAGTGGCAAAGTGTGGCAAAGTGTGGCACACCAGCCACTTCCAAATGAGCCTTACGCCGATGCGCTGATGGGGACGACAAACAGGACGACTGCGCCTGTCACCGAGCTGCGCATGCGCTGGCTCGCTCTCCTGTGCGTGGCTTCCGTGGCGGCCACGCCTTGTAGCAAGGAGCGCCTCAAAAGGCCGGGGCATGGCGTCAAAGGTCACAGCTTCCCAACGTACAGGGTTGGCAAGGCGAGCCCTGGAGCACCCAGTTCTGTGCTCCAAAGTAAGAGGGGTTTTTGGCTTATTCAGGGGGGTCGCGATGTGGAGAGAGGGAGTTTCCTCGCTTGTCCAGCCTCCTGGTGGAGCAGCGCCACCGCTCGTGGGTGTGCGAGAACGTTCGGCTGCTTGGCATTGAATTCGGTGGCGTTTCAAAACGTGTCGAACTCTCGTGATCTGAGCATGCATGCACACATTATACACACAATATATGTATATATGTATAAATTTATATATGTATATATGTATATATGTATACATGTATATATGTATATATGTATATATGTATATATGTATATATGTATATATGCATATATGTATATATATACACACAATATATACATATACATATATATATATATATATACACGCAATACACACAATATATATATATATATGTATGTATATGTATATGTATATATATATATATGTATATGTATATATGTATATATGTATATATGTATATATGTATATATGTATATATGTATATTGTGAAGTCGACCAGCACTGGACTTGCACTAAGCCAATGCAATCACAGCCCGGTCACGCTGTTTTACGACTTCGTGAGTCCAAGCACTTGTGCAGCTACGCCTGAGTGCGTCCGGTCGGACCGCACAGCAACCTAGGAGCTACTGTACGACTCTACCGTGCTCAAAGGCACAAGCTCGGTACTTGAGCCAAAATATTGGCATTGATACGAATTGCAAATCTACGCATGCAAAGGAAAACTACAGTACTGGTTCTGGCAGCTCTGCACATGGAACGTGCGTGCTTAGACCTGCTCACATTCGCCCCTCAGCCGAGGCTTCCAGCTCATCTCGAGCTCGGAGTGCAGCAGGCACTCGCGCTGAACACAGAAAGGGAAGGGCGAGGGTGTCGCGTGCGACCATGGTGGTCCGCACATCATGAGCATTGGCATGCGGCAGGGACGCTAGCCCGCACCACCACAACGAACGCACGACGACAGCAACCCTCAGCAGCCCTTAACCACCCTTTCCCAGGAGGTCCTCACCCTTTTGCTGGTGGGCGAGGCTCTTGAATCCTCGAGCTGGTCTCTAGCTGCCAGTACGCAGACTAGGGTACAAACTATGGTACACTGTACACTTCCGGTCCTAAGCTACGGCTACGGCTACTCACCTATCTGGAACTACCCTACGGGCTACCGGACTCAGCGAGAGCCGCGCACATGGCTTGTGCCGCAGGCAATGCAGCTCACACGCGCTTCGGCGAGCGCATTGCCGCGACCAGGACACGGTCCGCAGCACCTGCAAAAGAGCACCCTCAGCACGAGGGGCCACAGGCAGGGCGGAGGAGAAAGGTGCGGGGAATGCAAAATGGGCAGGTTTCCAACCTGCCGCGGCTTTTCGCCCGCAGTCAAGCAAAAGAAAATGCAAAAGGTTGGCGAAGCAACGTGCCGTGCTGCAACGCCTGCTCTGATAATGCGTGGATGCATACCACGCCGCGCCGACTGGCCGCAGCCTACTCGATACCCTGTGGAGCAGTGTTGGGGGCACGAGTGGCGTTGCCAGCAACGTTGGAGCTACTGGCTCGCTCCAACTGAGGGCGCCTTGCGACCGCCTCATCGAGGGAGAATGCCTCAGCCGACACCCTCTGGAAATCCTCGATGTAGGACTGCGCGACCGGGTGCGTCTTGGCGACCTCAAGCCTAAGCCCTGCCTCCGCATTGGCTTTGCTGCTTGTGGTAAAATTGAGGCTCCCAATCAGCACCACCGCGCCATCAGGCCGCAGTAGGCAAAGGGCCTTGGCATGGTGAAGCCCTTGGATACCGGTACCTACTTTAGCCCCGCGGCCGTCGCGAGCATAGGCGTCGCGCACGGATGTGCCGCAACCCACCTTCACCTCGGCGCCTGCAGCCGCCAAGCGTTTCAACGCTTGCCACTGCAGTTTGGTGCGGTGGCATTGTCCCATGTCGGCGACAATCCGAACGCCTGCGCCCTTGCTAAGCGACGCTTCGATTGCCTCGATGCAGGATGGGCAATCTAAGCTGTACGCCCGGATGTAGATCACATCCTCTGCTGCTCCAGACCCAAGCAGCGTTTGGGCGGCCTGAACGTATGGCCCGCCCGCAAGGAATTCCGCTTCTTTGACTGGAGAACTCCTAGCGGGGACTGGGCCCTTGTTCCTCCGGCTGGGTGTGCGCGCCACAGTGGCAGTGGCGGCACGTTGCACGAAGCCGGACTGTGCGTGGGCTGCGCTCGCTCCATCTGCTGGGGCCGCGGCCAGGTCACGACCCGCGAGCCCCTGAAAGCAGGAGAGCCCGCGGCTCTTGGCCGCAAGTTGGGAGAAGCATCCTTCACTGTTCCCCAAACCCAACACAACCTTACCCTTAGCTAGGGCTTCGGAGGCGGTACTCCGAATGGAGTCTGTGAGCGCAGAACCCGCGCCTCGCTGGGCCGCGTGCAAAAACCCCAGGGATCGAGCGGTGTCCATTGCGGCATCGCAGTGCCCGCAACGTCCCTCTGCTAGGTAAGCACGACAGCCACAGGCAGCTGTCTCCTCCTTGAGGTGCACCCAAACTTTATGGGTCACCCCTTTCTTAGTGCTCGCGACCTCAAACGTCGCTTCAGAGCCAAGGAGTTGAGACAGCCGCGCCTCAGGGGCCGCGGTGTTGCCATGTCGCAGATGCGCAATGCGATTGGCAACGGCACGACTCACGTACCACAGAACAGCGCTGCACAAGATCACTACTACCTTAGGGCACTGCCACCCTGCAATGCGGAGCGCTTCGCTGATGTGGTCATCGCGCTCCGCCTTCTCCGCCTGGCGCCGCTCTCGCTTCTTGGCGCGCTCGGCCGCCTGCGCCTCCTCGGCCGCCTGGAGGGCTTCAGCGAGTTCCTCATCGCTGAGAAGCCTCGCGGCATCCGCCCGCGCTTGTTGGTCTTCAAGCGCTTCGGCAGAAAACCTCCGCCTCCATTGCTCGGGCGCGGTTTGAGGGTCTACCTCCCACCACCCGATGTCGATCCCGTTGATCCATCGGCCGTCGCACGGGGCGCCCGCTTTCGGGCCGCCCGCGTGCGTGGTGAGGCACTGGTCCTCGGCAACCGGGTTGATGGCTTCGCAGAAGAAGCACCGCCAGCTGCCGTAGGGGTAAAAGCGGCCTTCGACGTAGGCCGGTTGGCTGGGAGGGCGACATCGTCCGCCTCATCCGCGGTGCCTGCCTCCATCTCAACCGAGACCTCCTCGTCCTTGACAACCTCAGCTTCCTCCTCCTGTTCCTCCTTGACCAGGGGCTCTTCTTGCTCCCGGCCAACGTTGAGGTGGGACTCAGTGCGAACCTCGGCGCGCATCAAAATGACGTCAAGGCTATCCGCGGCTGGGTCGCCCGCGAAGAAGGAATCGATCTCCTGGGCATGGAGATCGTCAAGAGGCGTCACCAGGTCTGGCGAGTAATCCCGCTTGGAACGACGACGCTCTGCCAGGCGTTGCTGAACGTCGCTCGTCGGCGGCCCGAGGGCCCGCCCGCGCGGAGCGGCCTCCCGCGGAGGTCCATGCTCGGCCTCCTCCGTGGGCTCGCTCTTGGGCGTGGACCCTCCACCGCTACTCTCTGGAGCGGGATCCAGCTCGGGGTCATCGCGAAGCCACCCCGGTGGATGACTACCACCATAAATGTGGTGCGATCCGTCCTCAAGCTGGATTCGGTCCCCTCTCTTCAGGAGCGGGACCTTCGAGTGATCGTACCCGTTGGCTTTGTGGTACCGAATCACTCGGAGCATGGGCACCTCCCCATACCCACCGTCCTTTCCTCGGCGGAACAACCGTCCCCGCCAGTCTTGACGAAAAGGGTCAAGAGGTGCGGAGGGGCTGATCCCCAGGTTGGGCGGAAGAGAGGCGCCATGGCAGGCCGCCTGATGCAAGTGGTATTGCACCAGCGACTCAAAGGCCAGCCCGCATCCAGGAGCTGAGCATCCATAGTGGCCGTCAGCATTGGGGCGAGGCACCTCTGGGGCCGGGGCGGACCGGACGGTCCCGCCTCTTGAAGGCCTGGCGGAACTGCTCGATCCCGCACCCCCGGGGGCATCCTGACCATCGTCAGACACCTCTTCCCCGTCGGCGCCTTCCCCGGCCGCCCGATTCTCTCCCCCACGGCGCAGAGTTTTGAGGGATTCCTCACGCTTGGTGATCTTTTCTAACTTCACCATCGCGGTTCCCGCCACCTCCAGTATTCTCGACTGGAGTTTCTGCGCTCTCAGAAGAGCTTCGGACCGCGCGAGGTACTCCTTCGCGGTGCTGACCACCGATTGGCCAAGTTCGAGGACTCCTTCCTCTATGCTCCCGGCCTGGGCCCCACCAGCGGGCTCTTCGTCCTCCTTCACCTTGACCGCGGCTTGGGGCGCCCGCGTGTCGGGAAGATCCGAGCTGGAACTATCTTCCTCGACACCTTCAGCTTCTTGGGCTGCCTCTTCCTCGAGCGAGTCTTCGGCCTCGAGGGCATTGGGGCCAGGGACGTTGCGCCTAGGATACTCCTTGGGCTTCGCTGGAAAGATCGAAGTCTTAGGAGCCCCTGAAGCACGCCCTTTGGCCTTAGGCGCGGCCTTAGGAGGGGTAACAGGTCGGGCGGCCCCCGCGGCCATGACACGGCCCGCAGGGGCCAGCACAACCGTCGAGGAGCTCGCCGCGCCACTGCTGGCCGCAGCAGCTTGGGACGCTTGGACCGTGCCCAGTTTCGGTCCTCGCCCCAACGGCGGGTGGGGGCCCGCACTGGTGTCGCCTAAACTCCTTAGGTCGACATGCTGGATCAACCGATCCACTTCTAACTCAGCAATTAAGACTGAGTAAACAGGCGAGCCTTTGGGGAGTGCCCAGATGCGGGAGATGCCGGTGGCTCTAATCTGGCCAGTGAGAGCCACCCCATCTGCTCCCGCATAGATAGGCACTCCGGCGTCCCGCAGGACCGCCAACCGGACCTCGACTATGCAAGTCGATCCGCGGCGGAACCCGCGTCTCCCGTCCTCCCACTGCGTGGGGCAGTGCCCTAGGACGTAGTGCACCCCGAGGCGGCCTCCCGGCCCGCCGCCGGGGACCAAGCCATTCTCGATCAGGCTCGGCACGACATGCAAGTCCGTGCCGTGCCACATGGCCGGGCCATGCCGATATATAAGATCGTTGATGGCGGTCTCACTTAGGCCCTCCATCATGAATCCCATAGGATGGCCGCAATCGGCCGAGTGGCCTTGGAAGGCACGCAAGTAGCCAGCGTACGAGGTATCCAACCTCGGTTTCCGCTGGTTGGCGTCGTGCGCGACCGCCTGGTTGTACTGGTTGATGGTGATGCCGAGTTGTTCGATCAACTCATCAACCGGGTAGAGGCCGCCCGGAGCGAACCGGCCTCTACAACCAGCTTCGCCGTGCCGCATGCATCGGACTAGCATACGCTGCACGTCGTCGATCGTGGGCGGGCCCTTTCGGCCCTTAGGGCCTGGACTCTTGCTCTTGCCCCTGCCCTTCGACCCTCCTCCACCCATCGCGGCACTGAGGCCCGCGGCTTTGCTGGACCTCCGATGGGCGAGGAAAACCTGACGCGCCCTTGAGCGGCCAGGACACGGCCCGCTGCAAGGGGCCGGTGTGCAGTAGTGGGAGGCAGCCGCTCCCGCGCGGCCAGGGCACGGCCCGCAGCGGGGCCTTGTGGTTGACCACGAAGGTCCGGGCGACCGATCGGTCGCTCCCGCGCGGTCTGGTCGCGACCCGCAGCGGTGCGCAGTGCACAGGCACGAACGCGGGGAGGGACTACCTACCCTAGGTTCTACAACACACTTGAACCGCTGCGGCGGGGGTTTGGGGAGTTTCCTTAAGGTCTGGGCTCTAAGGCTTCTAAGGCTTCTGCTTCGACCTTGGACCGAACCTCTAGGCCTGCTTGCAAAACACTGGCTGCGAGACAGAGGAACGAAGCTGCACGCGACGAACGACGAAAAATCCTTCTGCCCGCAGACCGGCGACCTGGGAAACGGCCCGCCCCAAAAACACCCGCCCTGAACACAGAAACACCCGAACAGCCCCAACATCCCGAGCATCAGAACGCGCGTGGGGTGATTCTGGTCTGAGCGCGCCGCGTCATGGTTCGCGCGCTTGGTGTTGTGCGCACCGCGAACGCCTAAGGCTTCAAGCGCAGACGACGCGCTCTGCGGAGCTGCGACTGCCCCTTTGGCGCACGCTTCGCGCACCGCCCCCTCGGCTTGGGCATCAGTGAAAAACTGCCCATCAATGACCCTACCCGTCCTAACAGTAAGATCATCCACGTAGGCAATCCACTCCTGGCGCCTACCTCTGCCGGGGGCATAGGCCCTATCAACCACAAAGTTGAAATCATCTGGGCCGTTAATCGGGCCAAAGGTAAGGCCGACAGGGAGATATTTCCCTGATCTTGCCACAATGGCCAACACCTCGCGAGCTCGCTTGGTGTTCCTAATCTGATTAAACCCACTAACCGCATCCACGAAGGTATACCAAACCGAACCTACTGCGGCGGCGAGCACATCGCTGCCCCGCCGACGATAGTACGTGGAGCGCTTAATTCGGGCATTCACACGGCGGTAGTCAACCACCAAGCGTCGCTTCCTATGCCGCTTGTAGCTGGGCATTTCCTTGGTCGGCAACGGCGCAGATCCCCAAGCCGAGCTGCCGCGGATCAACTGACCCCGCTTGCATTCTTCTTCAAGCTTGTCGTCGACCCATTGCGCGGACTCGCCCCTCAGACGGTGAGGCTGGGACGAGACCGGCGGCCCGGTGGGGATGCAGTCATGGGCGAACTTCCTGACCGTGGTCCTGGTGGTGTCCTCCACCCAGAACCCAGCGGCCTTTCGCCGTATGACCTCCCTGACGGCTGCGATGTCAGCATCGGTCAGCCCCGGTCTGGTTGGTCCAGGCTCGATCTTCAAACCCGACCATACGAGGTCTCTATAGGCCTCGGTGCGCCTAGGATCCTCCGCGACCTTCTCGCCCGCAAGAGCATAGACCTCAAGGTCAGCCCGGACGGAATCCCAGTCCTTGGCGTCCGCCTTGGTTCGCCAAAACGCTTCCTTCTCAGCGGCGTACTTATCCACCTCCTTATCCAGCTCCGCACGCTCTGCTGGCGTGAGGTCCTCGCCCGAGCGCACGTCCGGGAGGGGAATGACTGGAGAGGGCTGTGGTGCAGCCGCGGCGCTATCCGCACCCGCAGTGGCTGGAAAGCTTTCAACTGCAGCGGTGCACAGCTCTTCTGCGCCCCTCAGACCAAGGTCCTGGAGTGATGCGCAGAAAGCCGCCCCTATGAGGTTGTAGTCGGCTTGCGCGCGCCCAACGTGCTTGTGCTGCACTGCGCCTAACGCATCCGGCCTACTACACCTCAAACCTACCGATTCTAAGCTGAAATCGGCGAGCCACAGGGCCCCGCTCTCAACGAGGTTGTCGCGGCCACTGGCCCGCGCGAACTGGCATATGTCAGCCCGCACGAAAGCCCAAGGCCAGCGTGGCTCTGCGAGCGTCCCAAACAAGGCGCCCCACTCCTCTAGCCGCCAGGGTTCCCACTCGCCTTTTTGTGCCTGCAAATGCAGCGCGACGTGGGCGCCCGCGCGCGTGCGTTCCTGCGCACACCGGACGACTAGTCGAAGGAAAGCTCGGGGCACATTCTTGCCCTCAAGCCCAATCACGAGCACCTTCGGCTCTGCGCGCGAAACAGCGCCGCTAATTGCCTCTAAGTGCCCTTCTGCGGCCAGGTTCCAGGCGATCCCGTAGGCCTGCTTGCCTTGCACAAAAGCTGGAACAACCCTGTACCCGTGCCTCCTAGCCGCGTCGGAAACGACCGCGTCACCCCAAACAACCTCTAAGACATCGGCAACCCCTCCAAGGAAATACTGCCGGAACCAACTCTCGACAGCACCCGACTCTGGGGAAGCCCTAGGCAGCAACACGCGGGGTTCCGCGACCAAGAGGTCCGCGAGGGCCTCTCGGATCGAGAGCACACCCGTGCTGGTGCGAGACGCTCTCTCGAGCGTCCTGTCCTGCAACGAGTACGCCCCCTTGTCCAACTTTCTGGCCGAGGCTGCAGCAAGCACGCCGTCGCGGTTCAGGTCGATCTTGGAAATGATCTCCCTGACGGAAACCGCTTCGTGGGCCGGACGAGTCCCCTCTGAAAGCGTGAGCGCACCGTCCTCGGCGATGTATGCGAGCCGCCATTTGACGCGAACCCCGCTGGCGTCGGGGAGATAGCGGTGCACGCCGACCTGCGCACGGGCAGCATCTACC
>CAJNDS010002684.1:53064-143064 GCA_905221605.1 Symbiodinium natans | reverse complement strand
TTGCGCAAAGGTACTCCACTGCTTCTGCCAACCCATGTCGGTGGCAGGCCTTAGGTTCAACCGAACCCATGGCGCGTCGAGTACTCCTTTGGAGACTCGATCAGGGTCGTACATATATAGTGGCGACCCCCAGTCCTTTCACGACTGGGAATTCCGTACATTAATGCACCTCAAACTTTATGAGGACGCAGTGCGTGCCAAGTCCAAGTCCACCACCGCAAAGGAGGACGAGGCACCAGACTCCTGAGGAGGAAGTCCCCGACAGCCCCCAAGGCCGAGTCTGCAACCTCCGTACCCCGAGCGGACGGAGAGCCTGAACCAGCAAGAGAGACTGGCGCAGCCGGCTCTGACAAGGGGATCTCGAAGTCTGCCAAGCCATCCAAAGCTGGCAGCGCCACGAGTGAACCATGCCATCAAAACTCAGAACTGAGATGGCGCATAAGGTGCTTGAGGGTCTCGGAAACGATGCGTTTGAGCTTGCACGCGACATGGGAATAGAAGCCATAACTGTCCCAGGTGGCTTGCGTAAGTTCATAGAGCAACTACGCAGCGTAGTCTTCCCAAGAGCCGCAGAAGAAGCGCGCGAACTGTTCCGTGTCGGCCAGCGACCAGGTACACTGGCGCGGCAACCAGGCGAGACCATGCTCTCCTACGTAAGTAGGAGGAGGCGTTGGTGGAAACTCTTGCGCACGCTGGATTCCAGCATAGAGTTATCCGAACCCATGCGAGTCGAGCTGCTGCTCGAACTATCGGGGCTATCATGTCAGGAAGCCCTGGTAGTCAAAGCCTGCACGTCCAACGCCAAGGACTGCGAGGCAGTCTGTGCTACCCCAAAAAGAACGACACAGGTGTCCACCTGAAGGAAGGCCGAGCCCTCGATGGTGGTAACCAGTTTAGCAGAGGTGCCACGGGCTTTGGCCGAGGTGGCTACCAGAACAGGAGCCACAAGGGCGGATGAGGGAAGAGCTTCGGCAAGCGAGCCTTCCCGGCTGCCGTGATCGAAGAAGATCGAAGAAGCCCTGGCCCCGGAACTCCCTAGTCCGGGCATGCCATCCAATTGGAGTTGGCTGCCTATGCCGCCTTCGGTAAAGCCAAGGGCAAGGGCAAGGGCAAGGGCAAGGGCAAGGGCAAGGGCAAGGGCAAGGGCAAGGGCAAGGGCAAGGGCAAGGGCAAGAAGGGCTCGAAGGGCTCGAAGGGGAAGGTCGTGAGGTCCTCCTTAAGCCTGGACGAGAGGCGCGATAAACTTAGGAACCTGAAGTCCAAGTCTAAGTGCCTTCGTTGTGGAGCCATGGGACACTGGGCAGGTGATCCCGAGTGCAAGACTCACCAGAGCGGGAAGGGCAAGGGGGCAGCCTCGAAGGGCAGAGCCAACCTCGCGAGGGTTTCTATGTGCCCTCTGGGAACGATGCCATTCCCAATGCCCATGTAGTGACCGACCTTGCCGGCGTCAGCGCCAAGAGCAAAGGAACTCCGCCTGCGTGGCCGAGAAACCCAGCCGGGTATTCGAGTGCCTCACCCTCAGCCTCACGCGCAGCCAAGACCCATGGAAATGGAGGGAGGCGACAGGAAATTCTCAATAGGTCAGCACAAGGGCAAAACATTTGCCCAGGTCGCTAGGGATGTTGAGTATGTGCAGTGGTGCCAAGCGCAGCCTGCACCATCGGCACAGTTGCGCGACTTCATGACATGGTTCACGCGATACTACGTGATCCAGGAAGGACGCGTGGAGCCACGAGCATCCCTAGGTATCCCGGAGGGAACCTATGCGCCGAGGTCCAAGGCGAAGGGCGCTAATAGGAAACCCCCGAACCCGCCAGTGTTCTGAGTGTACCTTCTTTCGTATCAAGGAAGCAGTGCCAACTTCATCAGGAAGACGTGCCGAGACTGCGGACACTGTGAACAGGTCCGTCGAGAGCAGGTGCTCACCCATGATCCTGAGACCTGCCCGCGCACAGTCCAGGACGACAAGTCGTACGTACTGCCGCCAATGTGGAACGTTCATAGATGAAGTCCCCCAAGACTTCCATCAGGAGAGCCGACACGTCGAAGAGCAGGTGCTCACCACCACGGCGGACGCATTAAGCGCCGCCAGAGCGGTCGTCGCTGACGATGCCCCCGAAGACCTCAACCCAGAGGCTGTGGAAGCAATCCTCGGTACCTTTACGGACCGAGTGAACACAGTCCTGCTTGAGGGTGAACCCGTAAGCGCGGTCACTCTGCATGACATGCTGCGCGAGTCAGTCATCGCGGTCATGGATACACCAGATCCGGACAGCCCGAGCAGTTGGGGATTCGTCCCTACGGGCATGGTGGTACGGGGTAGAAGCCAGACCACAAGGACCGGTCGCAGCATAAGCCTTCACCCAAAGGGCAAGCCTAAGGCGAGATCCGGAAAGGGCTCCTGGAGGCCCGATGAGGGTTATGTCAAGGGTAAGTCGAAGGCTAAGACCAAGGCTAAAGAAGACACAGGCAAGGGGAGAGTAGTTGAACCACTTCCCGTCAACCTTAGGGATGGTACCGAATTGGACCTCCTGAACTTCCATGACGATTGGGTCTTAGACAATTACGATCCCTGGCACCCCTTAGCCGATTGTTCCCCTGGAAGACGAAACGACCTGAGCCCAGGTCCCGAACAGTACGACGATTGGGTCGAAGAGCAACTTAGGTTGGAAGATGGGTCGAAGAGCAACTTAGGTTGGAAGAGGTTCAGAGAGTTAAGGAACTTAAGCCCATGAGGCGAGAGGATGTCAGGTTTGAGGACATACCTATGCCAAGTCGTTTGCTCAAGTCAAGTAATGCAGCTGATGCATACTTGCAAGCCCCTGACTCACCTCTCCCTAGCCAAACCTTCGTTCAGCTGCCTGAGGTACTGTCATCTGCACCGAGCTTCTCCGGATGAAGTCACCGTTGCCAGGAGATGCAAGGGAAAGGGCATAGGTAGTGCAGGTTCTAGTGCAGCCCCGCAGGCAATGGAGGTATGCATACCCCAGATGTTTTCTGGTAGGGATCTAAGCCCACCAGTTGAGCTCCAAGGTTTGCCACTTCGGGAGATTGCGCATTCAGTAGAGGAACCATTATCCCCTACTGTCTTCCCCCGCAATGAAGCAGGCCCCTAGTCAATGTTTGGGATCCCTCGGACCCAAACCTGTATGGAGCATTAGATGAAGGGTGCAATAGTACATGTCACTCAAGAGCCTGGCAGAGCAGAAGCTAGCACGCTTTGGCCTCACCTTCCCATTTATAGATGCCACTACGAAGTCCTTCACAGGTTTAGGCTCTACTTCTGGGACCAGAGGAAAGCGTAGGCTTCCTTTCAGCATTCAAAGAGGCGAAGGTGTACAGTCACGAGGTTGACACTGAGGCTAAGAACCCCCTGCTCATCTCCCTTTTCGCACAAGCCACCCTTGGCCTTATTCAGGATATGGCCAGGTGCGTTTGCTGGATGCCGAGCACCGGGTCTGGAAGGTGCTTGGAACCAATACCCTTATATAGGTGTAGTGAAACTGGGCTACTACTCATATGCCTGTCAAAATTTGACACAAACTCACTACCCAAGTGCATAAGGAGCCATAGGATCCGTCAGCCACTCCCTGCAGAACCCTATGCATGCAGCAAGGGTTTGGCAGCCATGGCACTTGACACGCCAGCGCCGTGCGTGGTCAATGGAATCTATTGGGACCCCCAGGGGGCCAATGCAGAGCAGCTGAAAAATCACAAGTGGAAATCTTGTGATTGCAACTGCAGGTGCCCGCTACAATTTTGACGAAAGGGGCTCTGACAGACGGAAAATCAGAGACCCCGTGGCTTGGAGGCCATCCCTACCGGCCTTACATGATCGCTTTATCGTTCTGAAGGATGTTCGGAATCTGCATGATCCGAACGAGGGTGCATCTGGCGGATGCATAGGAAGGCACCCCCAAAATCATTGACGGCAGCGTCCTCTCCACCGAAGTTGGCAGGAGGGCCCTGAGCGAAATTTGTCAGGCCGTCGACAGGGCAGTGGACAAAGGGAACCGATTTGTGATGTTGGTATTCTGCAATGGAAACCGCCACAGATCGGTATCCGTAGGGACCTGCGTTTCAGCGGCCCTATACTCAGCAGGCATTCCACATGACCTGGTTCACTGCAATGCGTCCGAGTCATGGCCCCACATGAAATGTGGGGGGCAATGTGAGCACTGTGGGGACCGGTTTACGGGCCCCATTGCCACAGTCTTGCAGACTGACGCCAGCTGTGGGTACCCCTGTCAGGACCCCGTCACCTGGCGCTGGAACTGTTGTTGTTGGTGCGGACGACGCCTCGGAGGCCACGTCGCCGGCGTCAACGCTGGCACCAATGCCGCCACCTGCCAATCCACCAGGGCAGCACGTTCGCGGACCACCGCCTGGGGTAGGAGCAGCTCTCAGGCCACCTGCTCCAGAGATCCCTGCGGCAGGAACTCTGGATGAGTGGCGCGAGAGGGCTATCCGTGCGGAAGCCCTCCTTGACCATGCGCGGGAAGAGGTGCAGACCTTGAAGCTGCTCAACTCCGAGCTGACCGAGCGCAACACGCACCTTGCAGTGGAGGCGCACCAGTGGGCAGAGTGGTACTGGGGACCAGACCACGCGTACGAAACACCCCAGCAACATAGCAGGGGTGCTGGTCTCGCGGCCCAAGTGGTCAAAGCCAAAGTGCACGCAGTCACTTTAGTGGAGACCAGATGTTAATCATCAGGATACCGGTATACGGACTCTGTGATTCGGGCAGAGGTTTTTGGCGGAAAGTCGACGCGGAGGCGAAATCCGTAGGATTCACTTCCAGCAGGATTTTCCCAGCATTCTACTTTCACAGAGACAAGGGAAAAGTCGACTGCGTACTCACCACCCACGTGGATGACTTTCTGTGGGCATCCATTGGTGAGGGAGGAGCCCTTATAGACCTCCTGCTAAGCAAGTTTGAGGTAGGCAGACGTGAAACCAGTCGCCTGCGCTTCCGCGGGAAGCAGTTTGATGCTTCAGGGCAGGATGTCCTTGTTGACGTAACCGATAATACCAACAAGATAAGGTATATCGAAATCAACAAGGAGAGGCAGCCATCTGAGCTCCTCAATAAGGGCGAGGAACGGCAGCTGCGGTCTGTCGTAGGAAGCCTATCCTGGATTGCTCGCCAGGCCCGGCCTGACATCCTTTACAGGGTGTCGAAGTTGCAATCCTCAATTAAGGGAGCCACTGTGGCTACCCTGCATGAGGCCAACAAGGTCCTTGAGTTGGCACTAAAAGGGAAGGACCTCAAGTTGAGGTACCTTAATGGTCCCTTCCAGTTTGAAAAGTTAGGAGTTCTCACTGCCTCTGATGCCAGCTTTGCAGGTGAAACGGGTAACCGTTCACAACAGGGTCGTATCCACTTCCTTGTGCCTATGGATCAGCTGAAAGACCCAGCGTGTAGTGTGTATGATGTTTTCATCGTAGGTTTTGCTTCCACCACGATAAAGAGGGTATGCAGAGCAACCCTTCAAGCCGAAACATACGCACTCCAATCCGCCCAAGAGGCTGGAGACCGCATCAGAGCGGCTCTAGCTGAACTTCGGGGTCATGCCATTAGAGGCGTCGAATGGGAGGATGTAGCCAGAGGTAAGGTACTTCATGTAATTAATGCTTAGCGACTGCAAAAGCTTGGTAGCGCATTTAAATGCGGACCAACCGGCCCGAGTTCAGGACAAACGCCTGCAAATTGAGCTGTCAGCGATCCGTCAATCCATTTTCTTGGATGATGGTCGCCCCACGATAGATGTCTACCCCGAAGGGGGAGACGGGGTCGATTGGATCGACACCGCCACGCAGGCTGCAGACTGTCTGACCAAAGTATGCGTCCTGACTTCATCGTCAAGATCATGTCTACCGGGAAATATCCAGTGAGCAGGGAGAAGCTTCCGTAGATTTCCAGAGAGTAGGCGTCGTTGGCGTGGTTGCGCGTGCAGTTCCCAAGTGGAAGAGATCTACCAATTTCCAGGAGATCTAAGTACCTTGGATGATGCATGTGAGTGGTGTACTCTATTGAGACACTACGGGCAACCTACAGCTAGCAAGGCTACGGACCGACGGCTACGGAACTAAAATCTGTGTACGGTGTAAAGACACACAGCATTATCACACAAGATCTGAGAACAGGTTGAGTGTGAACATGTCTGTGGGAGGACAGTTCTGAGAGCAGTTATAGGCCAGAGTCTTGTGCGCATATCTTGTATATCCGCTGCTGTAGGGCCCTTGAGTCAGCTTTATTGGTAATCGCAGTTCGTGTGAAAAGGAGAGCGCGCCAAATTCAAGCTCCTTTTTGCACCCGACGAGTCCGATGAGCGGAGTTGTGATGTTAAGGGCAAAGTGGCATGCGTGTGACGAGACACGACGTGCTCAGGGCAGCAGGCAGTAGGGCTCAGTACAACATTCAGGACAAAGGGTGGGCAACTGTACCAGAATGTGGAATAAGCACGGCAAAGAGGCCAGTCGAGAATGTTGCACAAGCAGGTCAGGGAATTTCGGGCGCTCAACTTGTCCCGAATGTTGCCTATGTTACCTCAATATCAAGAAGCCAGAGAGGCTCACGCGGGCAAGCGGCACAGCTCAGGTGAGCATCTGCGCCAGAACGTTGCCATAAATTCAATGAACTTCATGTCCGATTAAGACAGATGACTTCCAAAATCGAAATAGAATCGAGATGTGCCAGATACAGCGTTCAAGGTGTCAAGGTGTGCAGGTACTCTGGTTATGGGTCTCCCAAGCGTGCCAGCAACTACGCCGCAGCAAGAAAACAACACGGGGCGCTTTGGCATCCTCGCTCGTGATGAGCCGCGGGAGATGTTGCCCTGGGGCCGAAGAATTGCGGATGCCTTTCGACTTCGCAAAGCTTTGAACCCGTATTCATCGTCTTGGAATTACAGGGGCTTTGTCAATCCGTGAAAGGGGACGCCACGACTCGCAGGCATGAGGACACAGCCTGCTAGCAGACGTCGTCCGAGGTTTGGTAGCAAGATGTACCTTGTGAGATTGCCGCAGGGACATGGGGAGGCACGGGAGATCAGCACTCACCACAGTAGACATGAAACTACGATTGGCAATAAGTGTGCCGGCATGCCATAACGGCAGAGCGTTCCGCTCGAGCCTCCGGGAAGGAAAGTGCCTCCGACGGTAACAGGCACACAGCTTTGCTTGACATGGGCATGAAAACACAGGTTAGTCCAGTGTACACTCGACCGTGTTGCGCGGTCGCGGGCCCGGTTACAGGATTCCACAGCCTTGTGGGTCCACAATCTCTCTGGGACCACTTTCTTTGTCTCTTTAAGTCGTCGGGCCTGCCCTCCTCAGTTCTGTCCCACACAGGTCCTCGCAAAGATGCTTGTTGCATCCTTGAATTCTTCTCTCCACAAAACACCTGCGCAAACCGTACCGTCCGATTTTTGGAAGTATCGGAAAGCAATGAAAAGCCAGAGCCGGAAGTTGGTGGTTCCTTCACGGCGGCTAGAAGACACACGACCCCCAAACACGCAAATCGGAAACAAGTTTGAGCCCAGATTCTTGTACAAAGACTCTTCAAAACAGACATAATTTTCGGTCGCTCTGGCGCAAAGTGCAGTAGATTCGCGGTGGCAAGAGTGTGAGCGAGAGCTTCTGCTTCGTGTCTTCTTTTCTTGCGTGGTCCAAGCACTTTCTAGTGTAGCCCGAACAAATGTCAAGGGAATGACCGAGAAGACTTGTTGCGACTCATGCAGGTGGCGGCGGCCGAAGGCCCTGCCAACAAGCCGCCTTCTTTTGGAGCTGTGGTGTGAAGTTGCCGTAAGTGCATCGCGTACTGGCGTATCGAGAGATTTGAATTTTGCGCGGTCCGAGGTTGGCCCAAGTTCAGGCTGCGTTCAAAGCCGAGCTCCTCGTCGGCTGGTCTTCGAAGTCTTCGGCTTTGACCTTCGATCCTTTGCAATCCTGCAGAGGCTTTTCAAGCGCTGCGCGCAGGGCGACCTCGCCAGGGGCCGGCAAGCGTTGGTTTACAAGTTTATTTACAAGATTTGCGAAGAAAATAGGTCCCTAACTGAGGCTGGCGCGGAGGCCCTTGCATTGGGCGGCGTGGACCTGAATGGTGATCAGGCACAGACGCCTCTTGTCCGTCAAGCTAGCGTAGGAACTTTGCTCGGAGCACTTGACTGGCACTGGCACACGCGCTGTGTGCTCTCAACAAAGCATTGGCAAATGGAGATGCTTTGGACAGAGGCTGCAATTTCTGCAGGACAAACATTCGGGCTTGGAAGTCCAAAGGCCTGCGAAGTACGATCTTATCTTCACAGCGAGTTGCTCAGCGGAGGTCACGTGAAAGGCCCCGGGCCCCCGGGATCCAAAATACAGAAAGCCCGGGGGCCGATGCATCTCTTTCCGTTGCCTGTTTCGTGAGGAGCTCTTGCTTGAGCATTGTCGTGCCAGGGTTTGCTGCTGGTCTGTCAGCTTCGCGCTCCAGGTCAGGGTCACCTTTGCCCCACCCCCAGCTCGCCACAAGGCACACTTTTGCGGCACTTTCGCACCCTGTTGCATCCACTCCTCCAGAAGGAACTGGGTTGAACGCCCCAAAGGCGGGAGAAATAGCCCTGACACTCGACGCAGACGTGGCCCTGCTTCCAAGCCCTTTGCACGAGCCGTGAGGTTTGTTTCCGGCCCTTTGAAACCTCAAAAGTAGTATCCTTGTGAGCCCTTGCAGTCCTTGAAGCGCGCTTGAGGGCTCTGCTTCCAATCCATGCTGTGCACCCCTGCAGAGACGGGGGGCCCTTTTTCACGTTTTGCTTCGCCACGCTGCGCCCCTTTTTCGCAGCTGTGAAGTCCATGCTTCCGGTCCCTTCCGGTCATGCGTCATCGAAGGAGCGGCTGCGCACCCAGCAGATGTGCTGCCAGTTCTTTGAATGGCTCCAGATTTGCAGCATGACGAGTGTTGTCACGTTGTGCTGTCCTTTGCCTCCCCGCTTCTCAGCGCTTCATTCTTGCGGCCCCTCAGCCTCGCTGGCCCCACTGATTGACTTGCGCCCAACCGTGCCACTAGGGTCTGCGAGAGTTGCTACAAGTGTGCAGGGTGGAATGTCACTCTTGCTCTTCTCTCCCTAATCCACGAGCCACATTTACCCGAGAATCTCATACATCTCATACATCTCAGTACTTCTCAGTACATCTCAGTGCATCTCAGTATACCTCAGTACGCCTCTCATACATCCGCAAGGAGCTGGTGCTCGGCCCAGCTCTGGAGACCGCGTTTTGTAGAGCGCAGCACCGACAGATGGTCTTCTTGATGTCAACATCTTTTTTGCCAGTAATGTTCAAGAAGTGCATATCCGTGCTGTAGAAGGGTTACCATGGGCAGGTTGCCCTTATTCGCGGTTCTACTCTGCTCTGTTATGATGTTTCAATTGAAGTCTGACGCAGTGCTTAAACGAGGGAATGATTTCAGCCAGGCTGGATACACACCCTGGGCGTGGGCGGAGCTTTTTGGCCAGACCGAAGTTGCGCAGCGAATACAGGCACTGCCCATCACTGCCCATCACTGCCCATCACTGCCCATCACTGCCCATCACTGCCCATCACTGCCCATCACTGCCCATCACTGCCCATTCCATCAATTCGAAGCTTGCGTCCAAGCGTCATTGCAGTCAGGAGCTGGTGAGTGAGCAGAGTGAGCAAGAAGTGCAGCAACAAGAGCGAACCGGGAGCCGTATGAGCTCTACGAGCTCCAGATCAGACCATGTGGTGGAGCCCGAGCGCTTGGTTCAGTGTGCGGTGCCCGAGAGAGGTGGTTAAAGGACCTCACTGAACTCAGTTCGAGTCTGTTTGGTTTGGGAAGCCGCCGCTGAGGTTGTTCCGTAGATCCAATAGCTCCACAAGCTCCCGTTCAAGTGGCTCTGCTACTCTGGCCTCCAGCGATGGACGCGTGGCACCTCGAGCTCGATGAAAAGGCGGCAGAAGGGGAGGCGTCCGACCTGCCTGTCCATCGAAAAGCCAGAAAGGCGCGAGATTCCAGTGCGAGATTCCAGGGTTGCGATTGCCTCGCCTGGCGATTTGAAAGCTTACATTACTTGCATTGGTTGCTCCACTGTTCCACTCTGAATCGCAGGTTGCCGTGCGCATGCCTGTGCTGGACTGGTCAGTTGTGTCTTGGCAGGATGGGCTGGTCATGGTCATTGCTTGTCGGAACATGTCTGTAATTATGTGACCTGGCTTAGCTTGGGTTCCGTCTGGAACTAGCTACAGAACTTGCTACAGCTGCTGGCGCATGTCTCAAGAAGGCTACGCGGCTCCTCGATGAGCTGTCTTTCTGCATGAAGGCAAGGTATCTTGACGACGTGCGTATATGTGCACACTGCATGCACTGCTTATGTGAACTCGTATTTTGAAGAGAACGGGTCAAGAGGACAGATATGCAAGTGAACGCAGGCCCGCTGACGGAATTCTAGGCTCTAGCTTGCAGCTTCCATGTTTTTGCCCGCCCATTCACACCCCCCACCCCAAGCCAAATAGGGTAAAGCCACCAATTGACTTCCGTCAACGTTGGAGACGATTCCTAAAACCAAAACCCAAACTGACAAAACAAAAAGAACGAAACCGAACCCCAACCGAAAGAAGACCCTCGGGGCCCCCGCCTGCTGTGCACGACCTCGCGCACGTTTTCCTCTGACCAAAAGCCTGCGGGCGGATCTCGTCGACGCCTTGCAGAAAGTTGGGTTTATCACTGCTTAAAAATTCTCTTCCCCCCTTCAACGATGCTTCGTCGCATCCTTGGAAATAAATGGAAGTCTCACTGCTCCCCACACCGTCGCCCACCATGAATCAGCACACTTAGGCTTGGTAAGGATATCAGCAAGTTGGAACTCGGTGGGGACCCAAAAGAGTGGAGGTTTGCCATTGGCTTGCTCTTCACACAGATATTGCCTCAACGCAGCGAGATCTATAGCTAGACGTTTGTCTGAAGGGATCCTTGGGATGCCTTCTCGATGCACATGGTCGAATAGTGATTTGCAATCCGTGATGCACTTCAGCTGACTGCCGCTCAAGTCCTGTACACGTTGGAGGCGGCCGCGCAGCACTGTTTGCACAAAGGATCTCACATACTGCCCCATCTCGATGGCCTCGGAACAGCCTGTGGTTTCAGCCCCGAACGTTGAGCGACATACCCTAGGGTTTGCCGAACTCTTCCAGTCAAGGATGCTTCCTATGCCTCCTCCAGCTGAGTACTGCTCTCCATCGGTCAAGAAGATGAGGATTCCGAACTGGCTGGCGACCTTGGAATTCGCCCGTTTGGCCTTTCTTTCTTTGATGTCAAAAGGTGTATTCTTCATGACGCCGCTGACATGGTCCTCGTACTCGAGGCGGAAACCATCCTCACCCGTGAGCTCTGCATTCGCCCATGCTGAGTCGTGGTACACTAAAAACTCCAGGCTCTCAAGTTTCAAAGGTCGTAGCCAAATCCCTTTGTCTCGGTGATCCCACGCTCGTCGTGCTATCTGGTTGGTGAACTTCAGGTCAGCAACGCTTGGGTTCTTTTGGAGTTGTTGTGCAAGCGAAACTGAGCATTGAATATCGGGGCGACTCTGGGATCCAAGCCAGGAAAGGGCGCCGATGAGAGACTCAGAAAAGTCATAGATGAGAAGTCCATCGACGCCAGCGACCTTTACTGTGCCTTGCAAGCAGTGAACTCAGCTAAGAACGAGCTGCGCCGGAGACATGGCTTCTCACCAACCCAAGCTGTGTTCGGAAAAGATCCCAAAATCCCAGGAGAACTGTGCGCTGGCGATGACGAAGAACGATACCTGGAAATACTTTCACATGACCGCCAACGACAACGGGAGATGCATATTCGTGCCTCGGCCAGGATCGCCTTTTACAGAACACAACTTGATTCGAAGCTTCGTCGCGCACTTATCCAGCGGGCTCGAGTTAAGCGTGGAGGGTACTGCGTCGGGGAGTTGGTGTGCTTTTTCAGAGTTGACAAAGGAGGGACAAAGTCCAACTTCAAACGAGGTAAGTGGCGGGGGCCCGGAACGATCATTGGACATGAAGGTGGTAACTGGTGGGTTTCCTTTGGTGGGCGGTGTCATCTTGTTGCTGAAGAACATCTCCGTCCTAGCACTTCTGAAGAGCTTGGAGAAATCCTAACCACCAGGATTGCCCGCGATGATCTTGAACGACTTCTTAACCTAGATCCCGATGACCCCGCTACGTATGAAGATGAAGATCATGCTGACGACATTGATGCAGACGAAGGACAAGAGCAACTTGAGGGTGATGAAATGGATTTTCAGTTCGATCTCGAACCCGAGGATTTGAAAGATGAACTCACTGCAGAAGATAGGCCTACCAGCGAGCGACGAGGACTCGAAGCTAAGAAAGGGCCTGGAGTCCAGTCGGTTCACATGTTAAAACAATGCCGTACAGCCAGGTCCCTCGAAAAACAATACGAGAAGGAGATCCCCTGGGCAGTAATCCCACCAGAACAACATAGTGCCTTCCGACAAGCAGAGGATTGTCGATTCGTTGTTCTTCAGAAGCAGGCTCTTCATCTTCTTGCCCCTTCCCGATGGCTTCCAATGTAGTCGAAGCTGTTGATCTCCCAGTCGTCGACTGGGAAGATGCTCGAGAGGGCATTGCGAATAGCTTCGGACATTTTCTTGTCGCCAGCAACCAGGATGTCATCGACATGTACTCCGGCATACGCTGCCGGTTCGCTAGCTTCATTATCGGACGGAACAAGCTGAAAAAGGCAAGGGTCAAGCGCATTCTGCACAAATTTGTACTCAACGCCCTCTACACTTAGCCGCACTGCTAACATGTCCTTTCGGAAGCGCCTCCACCATTTGCGAGGACTGTCAGGAAGGCCAAAGATACCTTTGGTGATTCGTAGCAGTTGGTCTGGATGTAGAGAAGCAAGGCCTGAACGGGGCTGTCTGAGATACAAGACCCTTTCCAGAGCATCTCCGTTGAGAAAAGCTGCAGTAATGTCACCTGCTGATGCCTCCCACCCATGAGATTGCCTCCGACTTGCTACTAGCTGCAAGATGGTGAGCACCGATAGTCTGTTGATGGTAGGCGCGTCGGTGTCTAGGAGACCGATATCTGGATCGCGGTGTCCAGACACGACGATCCTCGCCTTCGGTTTCCAAGGAAGACTAGAATCAAGCTTCCGCCGGGACCAGTTCTTGTCTTTGTAGGCAAACCTTGAAGACAGGATACGACTTTTGTCAACACACTCACGAACACGAGCACTTTCTTCGAGTGACAAAGGTTCCAGGGCCTCATACTTGATGTGTTCGTCGTACTGTTTCTCACCAGAGCCCATGACGCTCTATGAGTCCTTGCTGCCAATGGGCCTGGCCTGCAGCGGGGCGAAGCCGGCATCCATGGAATTCAGCATAGTTCGCCAGCCCGGCTTGTAGACCTGTTTCCAAGTCTGCAGCAATTGTTCCTGGTGCCCCAAAAACAGATCCCCACATCTGAGTGAACTTCCGCTGAAAGGCTTCGGCGGAATGCCCTTCAAGCTCTCCGACAAGATGGAACGTTGTAGCATGGTCTATGACGGACAGCAACGAATGTTTCACCTGGGCTGCATCGAAAACTGTGAAAACGTCGACGCTCACGAGCTGGTTGAAATCCAACAAAGATGGAAGCTGATTGCTTAGCACGATCACAAACCTGACAACGCAGATGTTTGCATGCTTGTATGACATGTTCTTCAGCTCCAGCAAGTCTCAAATGTCTCGCTAGGTCATGGTTGCTTGGGTGGCCGAGGTTCTGATGAAGTCGACCAAGGGAAGCCTGAACGGGCTTGGGGACCTGAGCGTCAAACTTGATGTTACTAGTCTTTGCGGCATCTAGTCTTTCAGGAGGTACAGCTTGGGGTTGTTCGCCTTCGGGATCCTGCTGTTCGATCTCTCCGACATATACTGAATGAGGTCCTTGCTGCAGAACTCCAGGTTGCGCAACACGAAGCACTTGAAAGCCTTGAGCGTCGAAATCTAACTGGGTCTCATACATGTTAAGCAAGCTGTTGAAGGCATGGTCTCTCCACAGCATGTGTTCTTTGTTACCGCTGAGAACGAATAAACCCCCCAAGAGGATCTGATTCAACGCAGCGGAGAAGACCTGGGATGCGATTTCGTTGGACTTGGCATCGGTGATCTCGTCGTGACCTCCAATCCAGACAACACATGGGTGTAGGGCATGTATGGTTTCGAGAACTGTCTGGCAATCTGAATCGTTGGCAAAATCCTCCCACGAGACCGGTTCTATGACTGAGCTGCCGTTTCCTGCAAGGGTGTAGGCAGCAGCGAAATCTCCAATTTCCAGGATTGATGGTCTGTCTGGGGACGAACTCGGAAGCATTGCCTCGGCGACGTTACTCGAAGCTGCCGTCATACTTAAGGTTAACAGTGCACTTGCTCGGCTAGCCCCTTGCATGATCTGTCTTCTGATGCTCTTTTTGGGTCGCCGGACATGTTCGTTTTTCCAGGATTTGTTCTCAACGGCGATCTTCGTGGGGGTATCCTGCCCAACGGGGAAACCAAAACTTCTCAGCATGTCCCGTTCTTGTCGTGCCAGTTGCGACACCCCACGTGTTGTGTAAGCAGTAATGCTGATACGATCCCCTTCCCACTCTTCTACGCCATGTTTGCGACGACCATCGAACTTCACGAGCGCACGAGTGTCGACAAGGTGTCCTGAAAGAGCACGCCCTTCGCCATCTAACATAAAGTGGGGGACACCGATCTCTGGCACCTGGGCTTCAGGATCCGTTTCTATCCACAGACGACCGCCGCGGAAATTTCCGAAGGAGATGGTGCTTGCACTGGAGGGAACTCCAGGTACCCTTGGCCCCGTGTGCCCGCAAGAAAGCATTCATGTAGCGCACAACATAGACATGGTCGAAGGTCTTCTTAATGATGCCGTGGAAGTTACCATGACTAGAGGCCCCAAAAGCAATCGAGCTCCCCTGTTCCCCATGAGCTTGCCTTCGTCTACTGTTCCTAGCATGTTCACACACTCGGCGAGCCAGTTTTTCACAACTCTCGAAGCTGTAATCCTTGGTGCGCAAAAGGTCTTGCGCAACGACTTCAAGAGGTAGCTCTTCGGCACTGGACTCTCGACACTCATAGAAGGTTTCAGGGGCCCCGGTAGCATTGGCCTCCATACCGCACACATCTAGGACCCCTTCGGCACTAGCGTCGTTGTCGAGGTCAACATCACACGAGAGAGAGAATCACATTCCATGCTTCTCCTTGAGCAGGGCGATCCTGGTGGTTAGTGCCTCGAGTTCCTCTCGTACCTCCGGGGAGTGTCTTGGGCCATCTTGCTCTCCTCGGATTCGATGCCGGCTTGGCTCCCATCTGCTTCGCTGTCGGGACATGGTTCTTGCCCTGATTGTACCCGCTTGCCATGGCCTCCGAAGTCCCCGTCACCAAAGACCACTTCGTTGAAATCGAACTCGTCTCCTCTGGATCCGGTTGGTAAGGGATTGCAGCATTCATCTCTGGGTCGTGGTACGTCTCTTTCTGAGGATTGAGGACCTTCTGGGCAAAGTTGGCTAGCTGCCTCAACTCGTGGGACGCCCCCGATCCCTGCGCTGCTGTTTCCTGAAGACTCCAGCGCCAGCGAATATACGAATGTGGGAGTTCTCTGAAGAGCAAGTTCTTGTGCCTCCCGAACGTCACGATCTGTTCCGACAGATCTCTTGTCGAGTCTCGTATGATCCTCTGAAGGAGTCCTCGGGTGGGCTTCGGTGGAAGCGGGATCTGCAGCTCGTCCATCTTCTTGACTAGCTCGGGCATCGTCATTGAAGAGAGACCTCTCGGGACGCTGGATGGACCATGTAGTTCCTTTCTCTTCTCTGACACCAGCTGACGTATCTCTTCCTTGCCCCATGTAGTGTGTATCGGCACTTCCAGCCGATGAGCTTCTTCTACCAAACTCGCTCCGGCTCATGTTCCAGAGTGTCTTGGCCTTCTGCGACGACATGTTCCGAACTGCTCTGAAAAGGGGTACGAGGGAACACAGTCCTCCGACCCAAAGAGCTGAATGGGCTGACTCGGGTGAACTCTGCCATGCGTCATGTCGACTCGGAAGGAGTTGCAGGGACTGACATGCTATAGCAGTGGTGCTTCGGAACGACCCGACGTTGTGGAGGAGTTTATCTCGAACGTTGCTCTGACTTGTGTGCCATGCATCGGGGGAGAACAGTGCTTTCCGGGGAATGACGTGTATTCGTATGAAAGAGGAAGCCGTTTCTATCCAGAAGTCCTTTGCAAGCTTGGTCTCACTCCACCAACGCATGAAAACATCAGTGTTCAAAGCCTCGGCACTCAAGAAGTTGAAGACAAAGGGCGACCACTTCTTCGGATAAAAGATAGTCTCGAAGGGCTGGGAGAGGTTCCGATCGGCGCCTCCATCGGTAACACATGCTGACTCACAGCTAGCAAAGGTTGATGCAGAGGCCCTCTCACTAACATGTCATGGTCATGTATGCGGCATGAGACTCGCTGGAAGGAAGGAGTCGCACTTCGTCCCCGGCCCACTCCTGGGGCGTTGGGAGAGCAAACGTCGGGAGCCCTTTCACTCGTACGGGAATAGCCGGATGTCCATTTTCCGTCGTGAGGAGCTTGAGATCTTGTACTCCAAGGTGACGAAACGAGGCGCTGTGTCCTTCAACATCATAAAGCATGCCAATCTTGCTCAGGACGTTTCTTGACAGGAGAAGGGGGACCTCTCCCTGGACGATGGAAGCCCTGACCAAGAAGCCGCGTCCACCAACGAAGATCGCAATCGTGGCAGTGAAGGTAGCCCGGAAAAGCTTGAAGGCCCGAACCTGAAGTCGTCCTGGGTGTCGATGAACTGCATCTCAAGGCCCGCTTCCCGGCCAGCCAACATGTACTTCTGGAGCCACGCCTGTCCCGCCACAGATTTACTGCATGCGGAGTCGGTGGCGACCAAGCCCTGACCACCCATGTAGCCGAACTTATAGGCAACCTGCACCACAAACGCCTCCTTGGAGCTGTCCTTGGCGCCCGAGGAACCACCAGGCTTCGTCATCTGGCCTCCAGGCTGATTCATTGGGCACTCTGGGTCTTTGTGCCAGTGCCCCCTGCGGCGGCATCCAGCACAATACGAGCGACTTTTGGCAAGCTGCAACCTGGCCTCAGGAGTATCCCTGTTGCTGGCTTCGTTCCCGGAACCATCCTTGCGAAGAAAACTAGATTCCACTCCCCGAGCCTTCGTGATCTCCCTGTACCGGGCCTTGGCTGACTCCTGAGCTGAACGCCTCGTGCATCTCAGAGGCCTCTTCCTCGGTCATCAGGTGCTCTGTCTCCTCCTCGGCAATGTCGTCCTCGTCAATCTCGGGCACCTCGCACAGGTTTTCCTTTGCCCCCATCAGGATTGCCGTTGCCGTTGCGCCTCACGAACCACGGGGGCTTAAAGGACTTCTCGTGGAGGACTGCTGCCTTCTGCAACTTTGCCGTATTGTATTCATTGCCCACGGAAGCAAGGAGGGCAAGTTCCTCTGCACTCGTGAGGCCGAGGGCATTCAAGCACGCCCAGGCCTTTGCGACTTCAGGGAGGCGACAGTCGATCTCCAATAAGCGGGTGTGGCCACGGTCGAATGCTGAGTTGAACTCACGGATACTCTGACCTCCTTCACGTCTCAGCTTCTTGAAGAACTGAGTCAAGGCCTCGGCTATCTTCGACACCTCGATCTCCTGGTACCTTTCCTGGATCCATCTCTTAAACTCCTGCACGCCGTACTCGGAGGCCAACAACTCGACACTGAGCTCTTCAGACTCCACCCACGCTCTTCCGCTCAGATTCTGGTAAAGCAAGAGGGCTCTTTGCGACGCCGGAGTTCTCGTCACCTTGCACCAGGCATCGATCTGCCTCAGGTACGAGCGGGCTGAGCTGCCAAGCTCATCCCCCGTCTTGTCTGCCGAAAAGCTCGGCACAGCCATCCGCTCCCTCAGGCCACCTTTGAAGTCCTGGCCTTCTTTCGAGGTCGTAGTAGGGACCGGGGGCGTGGTCGTGGAAGTCCCGGTAGTGGTTTCCCCAAGGCTCCCTCTCCGCTCTCTGTCAGGACCAGGAACACGACTGTTATCTGGGCCCTGTGCATCTCGGTCTCCACTACCTGACGATTGTGCCTCGCTGGCACCACTCCCACGAGATTCACCCGAGCCTCTGCCCGAGCCGTCGGAGGCCTGGTCATCAGGGCGACCGGCCTGTCCCTCAGGAGGACCTTGGTAGTGGGCCCACGGATCTGTTGCATCACGTTGATCGTTCCTGAATCTTGACCTTCACTTGGACGCCTAGCACCATCCCTATCATCCCAGGCATCATACCACCACTGCCGCCCGCCATAGTAGCCATCTCCAGTCCACCACCCAGCGCTACGCCAAGTAGACTTTCCCCAAACCCCAGCCAAGCGACCCCAACTTCGCCAAGGGTCCTCATGACGCCAAGGATCACCCTGACGCCCGTCAACGGTCATGTGAGGACTAGGATCTGCCGCAGGCACATTCGTGTCAAGAGAGGGTGCATGCTGATCTGGTGCTGCACTGTCTTGCCCGGCAGTAGGCACATGGCCATCCGAAGCCATTGCACACAGGCTTTGCCTACACCTCCCACCACGAAACAAGACGAGAACAAACAAGGGAAGACAAGACAAACAAACCAACGAACCACCAGCCTAGCCCAGGACCGCGGCCTAGGCTCCGCTACCAATGACAAAACAAAGAGAACGAAACCGAACCCCAACCGAAAGAAGACCCTCGGGGCCCCCGCCTGCTGCGCACGACCTCGCGCACGTTTTCCTCTGACCAAAAGCCTGCGGGCGGATCTCGTCGACGCCTTGCAGAAAGTTGGGTTTATCACAAACCCTAAACACCATCAACGTTCCAACACCCGAAACACGGAACCCACAACCCTGTACCTGAGAGTTTCTCCTCGTTTTGTGTTTGTTCACGGAAAGAGGGTTTCTGCAAAGGAGGGCTTTCGTGTGTTTTGAGGCGCTCCCTGACAGGCACGGCATAGGTTTGCAGCTCCTCCAAGCGACGGGGGGGGGGGGGGTCCCACAGGGCGGGGGGCTCCACAAAATTTTGCATGGGGTCCGGGTCTGCTTGCTCCAGACGCTTCTCGGCAGGAAGCCGAGGCGAATTAGTGTGTAGTGCCTTGTTTTCTGTCATTGCATTAATATGTATAGCGACCGCGAAGTTGCTGCTCGAAGGCGCCTTAGGCAAAAAGTAGAGTCCGCTGTGCGTCCGTATTCAAACTGGCAGCAGGAGACATTGGGGTGGGTGGCATTCCTCTTTTCCGTTCTGACAACGGCTTGGGTCGCATAAGGTCATGTACGGTGCTGACTTATAGCACGCATAAGCCGTCTCATTCTCGCTTGTGACCTCCGCCCGCCCCTTCCTCCATCACCGGGGATGGTGGCGTTCCTCTTTTCCGTTCTGAGAGCGGCTTGGATCGTCATGTCAAGCGCTGAGCGTATTGCGCGGCTTCTTGTGCGTGAAAACGGCTCACTGCGCACAAGCTGGCATGATCTGTGCTGCTGTCATAATTATGTCGGATGTTCACATTCTTCCGGATTCCAAGTCGGCTCCGTTATTGCGCTTGCAGTTCGCGCAAAGCCGTTTGGGGTTTGTCAAGGACATGGCCAGGCTCTCATGTTACACCAAGCGAGATGGTGTTGATGTGGTGATTAATCTATTTTTTCCGAGTTGGGCGAACTTCTGCAAGCCACCATCTTGGTGTTTGGGTTGAAACCGTGCCCTATAGTGGCACTCCAAAGGTGGCCGTTTGGCCTTATGGTACCCTCCTCCTACTCTACCATCCTCTTTGGCCTCCGCTTGAGGTTCAGAACCTCCTGGCATCTGTACCCCTCAAGGCCTCAGGCTGTTAGAGGGATCGGGCCAGGTTCTAGGTTGAACTCTGGTAGCTTGAGGATGGACCTCCTGGTTCCCTTGCTCCTTAGGTTTCATCGGCTGCCCGTGCCTTGAGGGGCACCAGCTCCCAGCGGGGCAGGCGTCTTGCCAATGCATGGTCCGGGGTCGGAAGTTCATAAAGAATTTTCATGTCGACCAACGCGTCGACGAAACATTCGTCCAGATGTTTTAATTCGTGCAGCAGGAGGCTTGCCAGCTGCTGGATGCTGGCATGATGGAGGTTTATCCACCTCTGGACTTTGCCACACAAGGTGGAGGTTTCTTGCTCAAACCAGCGAAAGAACGAGGTAAGCCGGGTGAGGCTGGGAAACCGTAGTGCTCACGGGTTCCCCAGTTTGCCAAGTCCAAACTGGTCAGGCGATGCCGGTTAGGCATGCCTAAGTACCCACCCGCGCCAGGAGCATATCATAATGCACATCTGGAGGAACGAGCCATCCGGGGGTAGGCTTTCAGGTCTATGTCCGGGAGGCCGGGCACTTCTACTTAAATCTTGCACACCTGTGGCCAGCTGTCCAAGGCCAGGGAGTAGAGCTCCCATTCGTTGTGGTGCGCAGCAGGCTCCCCCACTTTCAGGACCCATTTTGGCTCGTCGTCTAAGGTATCCACTACCCGCGAGCCTCTTCTGGCCAGAATGGTGAGCTTTCTGACCTTGCCTTGGATCTCGTAGGTGGCTCTGTCAGGCAGATGGTTGGCTAAACCATTGCCCCGCGCCCTACCTCCAGCAAGGATCCAATCTACTTTGCGTCAATCTCAGTTCAAGGCGGAAGTATGGAGCGCAGTACTGAAAGGAGTTCGCGAGCTTATAAGTGTACCCTCTATGGTGAAGCATAAAGCCCCGACATTGTCTCACTTCTACCTCAAGAACCTTTTCAGGGCATTCAGGGAGAGTCAGTTGCGAATTTGCAGGATGGGAATATTTTTGCTGTGAGTGAGATGGCTCTTCCTACAATTTACATTGCGCACAGAGGCCGCTAGACAGGGTTTCCTGAAAGCCTGCGCTAGCTTGGTCCCCAACTACCGCTCAGAAAATGTCCCTCGAACACCGAGCTATTGGGGCGCTGGCGGTCGTTGTGGAGCGAGGAGTAAAAAAACAACCGGATCGGCGCAGGGACAAGATCCGGGCTGGCCCTTGCTAAGAAAGACCCATTGCAGCCCTTGAGCGGCGACTCTGGTGGGAGTGAGGCTATGGGTCCCGGAAGACAGGCCTGAAGGGGCCACACGGACAACAAGTCCAACGTCAGACCTAGCCTCGCGATTTCACATTGCAAGAACATGTCTTCGCCTAGACATGTTCTCCCGTAGGCTCTCCCTAGTAATGTCGCATAGATCGAAACATAACAGGAAAAACGCCGTCGATGTTTGTCCTATCGATGCGAGATCGAGCTAGTACACACTGTCGTAACCTACTTTGTTTAGTGGTAGACGCGGAGGTCACACAGTCCGAAGCGAAGGCCCGGGAGGCATTGGAAAGGGGCGATTCTCAGCCCAGTGTGTGCAACTGTGTGAGAAAGGCGAGAGCGAAGCCACTGGCTCATTTGGGTTCCTCCCGGTAACCCACTGCGTCGGGCTGTGTCCAGCGGAACTCATCATCGTGTTCTTCGCCGTTATCACTTCCTGGACTGGGTAGTTGGTAGCTTACTCACGGCTTCCCCGTAGCACCTTGCGCGTGACCGAAAGGTTGGGAACGAAGTCGGTGGCGCTAGCCTCCTACCAAGAATAGCGTGAGACGGAATAGCGTCAAAAGGTAGCTTACGCTTATTCCCTCGCACGCAGCAACGCAACGCGCTAGCATTCGGACGGAAGTTCTTTTTCTGCGATTTCCTGTGTGGGTGGACCCCACTCGCGTAGCTCGGAAAACTATCTGCTTCTAGCAGATTGACTTCCCCAGGGGGGGTTGGGTCTAGGGCGCCTCAGCAAGGGCCCAAAAGCTAGCGCCGTGGTAGCTCGAGTGGCTGCGTGTGGGGAAGTCAATCTGCTAAAAGCAGATCGATCTCCGAGCTACGCGAGTGGGATCCGTCCGCGCAGAAAAAGAAGGCCCGTCCTAACGCATTGCATTGCTGCGCGCCGGGAATAGGCTACCTTTTGCCGCTACTCCGTCTTGCGCTAGTCTTGGTAGGAGGCTAGTGCTACCGACCTCGTTCCCCACCTGTTGGTCACCCGGGAAGGTACTAAAGATGGTGGAGTGACTTACATGCGCACACTTCTCCTGGCTCTGCTTCGCACTGCGTGACGACGACTGCAAAGGCTTCATCAACTTCGCCCGTCTTGTCATTTGCATCCTCGGCTCGAGCTAGAGCTGGAACTCTCCTCAGTCGGCGCATCCTTTGCTCTCCAAGCCTTTTGAACTCTCCTACTGCAATCTAGATGCATCGTTGCCCGCTTAGCTTGCGCTCTCCTGGTGTCTTTGCGCAAACTCGCTATCACGGCTACGCTCCGTTGCCAAAGGCCAGTGGTCTTCCCGACGCAGGCGGGCTCTTTGCAGGGCTCACTACGGCGACCGTGAAGCAGGTCCATGAATCAACTCACAAGCCTCGGCCTCGGCCCGTTCACCGGAGATGAGTTCTGGATCCGAGATCCAAGCCATCGAAGAAAGAGTGCAGACACAGCGGTCGGTTGCTGGATAGCAAGTGCAGGATTGTTGTGTTCGGTCCAGATCAGCCACTTGCGACGATGCCGTTCGAAGGGGAAAGATGGTGTATCTCCACGTTTGCAAGCAAGGGCTACGCTAAGTTGGACAAGGACCAGAAGAAGGCCCTAAAGTCGCCGGTTACATGGGACACGAAGTCCAGAGTGATGACAGCGACTCGGAGGAGTACATGAAGCAGAGCCCTATCGAATGGCAGACAGTCATCCCTGACGCGTCGACGCAAGATGTCAACCTTGGAAAGATCGAGGAAGGTGAGTTCTGCTATTGTGGTCGCCGGCTTCGCCAGGATGCAGAGTTCCATGTGTCCATTGATATTGATGCCTAGGACAACGCCCGGATTGTGCGAAACATCCCATTTGATCCACGCAGGAAAGGCGCGGAGAAGGCTACGGATCAGGAAGTCACTGCTCTGAGGATTGTAGTGGGTTCCTGAGCAAGGTTTCGAGACCTGAACTTTGCTACCGTGTCAGCTGCCTTCAGCGAACACGGTCCTGACATCGTTGCACCACAGCTGCTGCCTCGTCCACTCCAGCTCGATCGCCGACCTTTTGTCAGCAACCTTATTGCTCTGGCAAGTATTCACATCTGTGAAACTTCGACAAACACTTGCCCACGCATGGCACGCGTGCTTTGTTGTCTGTCAGGCACTAACAGCAGTCAGTGTATAGCGACCGCGATGTTGCTGCTCGAAGTCGCTGAGTCATAGGCAAAAGTAGAGCGCATCAGTGTTCAATAGCCCCAAACCCTCAACGTTCCAAGCAAACCCTGGGGCCTCTGATGTGATGCCCCGGCGCGCATCCTTCAAGCCTCATTCTTGAAGGGTTAAGGGCAGAGAATTTAGGGCATAGAGTTTTGGGTTGCGGAGTAGAGTGCTAAGGCCGTGGCGAGCATGAGAAACCCCTGCTAAGATTTTCATTTCGCCGGAGTGAGAGGTTGAACGAGAGGTTCCTTCTGAGCAAATCAAGGAATTCAGGAGAAGCGAGGGAAAGGGAGTTGGGCGAGCTTGACATTGAACCGGCCGACGTGCAAAAAAAAGCGGACATGGTAAAGCTTGGCGGCCGCCGACGTGCCAAAAACACGTGCCGAGTTGCCAAATACACGCGCCGACACGCCCAAAAACTTTTGCCGAGATGGCAACAAGGCGTGCCGACGCACGCGCCACCATGCCGAAAACGCGCGCTGACATGTTAAAACCGACCCGCGGAGAATATCTGGGGGCGCCATTTTCTATCTCGGGGCGGTGTATTGTCATGTGGCCGCGCGATGGCTCTTGCGGAGAATTCACGCCTCAACAGAGTCCGAGAAAACCACGCATTCGCCCGCCCCCTCGAACGTGGGAGGCGGCGCGGAGCGTCGCGGAGCGGCCCGTGTACGGGGGCGTTTTCAAGTTGTCGCTCCAATCTTTCAGTGTCTCTCAGATCCTCAGATATCCTCAGTGAATTGAGTTCTCGGCTTAACTTTTTCTCACGTTCTCTGTCGGCGCTCAGGCGATTGGTTTGGAATGCCAGCCGCAGCTGCGAGTCCCCGGCCAGCCAGAGGAGACACTTGTGTGCTCTGTGCTTGGTGCAATCGGCAAATGTAGAACATGTGCAATTGCAAACTTTTCTCTCGCTCTTTTGCGATTTTCTCTCAGGAGCTTCCGGAGCTCGCGGTAGATCTTTGGGTCGATACCGCCTTGGATGGGCACCGCCTCTGCGTCCAGCGAAACCATGCAGATCTGGCCGCCCGTTCCCAGCAGGTGCTCCTCATTTGCTCCTGATTTGCTCCTGATTTGCTCCTGATTTGCTCCTCATTTGCTCCTCACAGTTTGTTTTTGTATCCACCTGGACCCTACGACGGCTTTTGAATGTGAAAATGCAGCCCTACAATACCGGGGTCTAATTGTCTAAGTTATCATCAACTCTCAGCTCAAAACGGTGCTTTTGCAGTTGGTTTCCCAGTGTGGGGATCAGTTTCTTCTAGCGCCGTGCAGGTGTTTCGGCTGGCTCAGGTTGGGCAGTGTGTGTAGAGTCAGGCGTTCTGAGAATGTTTTCGCAAAAGGCTTGTTAACGAACGGGGCATTCTGAGAAGGCTTTGGAGGCTCGTTGCGGGAGGCTCCGTTGCGTACTTGGCGGGACTTGGAGGCGTTTTGACGTTTTTTTTTTGTTTTTTTTTTTTTTTGGGGGGGGTGGGCGCAGGTTTTGGAGAGGCACTTCAAGACATCCCAAGATGGCTCTGTGGGCGGAGTTAGGCAGCTGTGTGTGGAGGCATTTTGGATGTTTTTGAAGGCAGAGGCTTTTTGGGCCCACTCGGCGTATGATAGCAGAACGATTAGGGGCGTCAGGCATGCAACTATTGTCTTTTGTCGAAGGGGCGACGTGTTGTGTGCAGACATAATGCCACTCTGCTAGGACAGGATCCGTCGTCAGAGAGTAGCGGGGTCTGCAAGAAACCAAGACACCCGCCAATAACCAAGACAGCGGGGTCCGCCTCGGCAATAGCCAAGACAGCGGGAGAACCCTTCAATCTACGTGCAGAGATATAGGGCCGGGTAGAAGGAAAGGGGTAGGAGGAGCCGGTGCGGGTGCTGCCAAGGCTGAGGGTGGGGACAATGCGTCTTCGCTAAGCTCCGGCTGCGGCGGATATAATGCTTTCAAAGTGCAGTTGAATCGCAGGTGCTTCAGACATGTGTTCAAAATGCAGGTAAAACCGCCCAGCGCGCAACAGAACCTCCAAACTGCTGATGCCGTCAATACGGTGTGGCCTTCTGAATGCATTCAAAACGCCGGAACAACGCCTGGCGCCGACTTCAGCCCCGGTGGGTTCTGGGGTGCGACAAAGAACACAAATCCCCGCGCAGCGATGCAAACAAAACTGTAAACCTCTCCATGGCCTATCAAAATTATCAAAGCAGTTCGAATTTGTTGGGTGAGGCCCTTTTCGCGGGCGTGGAGCACCTCCGGCAGCTGCTCGCGTTACATACGACATGCTTCACAGGAAGCCGACTGGAAGCCGTGGAAGCCCGGTTGCCCCGGTTGCCCCGGTTGCCAGGGCTTTGTGTCCATGGCCGCTGCCAAAGCCACTTGGTGCTCGCCGCGTGAGCGGAATTAAGAAGCGTGTGATAAGGAACACTTAAGGAACCACCATGAACCACCGATGCTTCAGGTTCTCACGCGTGTGTTTGGGTTTCTTACCTTGAGGCTCCGGCGCCTTCCTGGAGCTCTGGCGCCTCGACGCGGGCGAGCGGCGCACGGCGCTCCGGCAGCTGCGGCGCTGGGGTGTGAGGCCCAAGGAGAAACATCAAATTGAACAGCATCAAGCGAACCCGAAAAACAGATAGAGAACAATACAATGTGTAAAAGCATGGCAGTTCCTTGTGTCTATGTGTGTCTGTGTGTGTGTGTGTGTTTTGCAGCTTGCGTGCCTGTAGGCAGGTCTGGGCACCCGTTCCCTGTGTTGACGGGGCGAGCCTAGCCAGCCTTTGGCAAACGCGGAGGAGATGAGACTTGCAGTGTGTTAGGAAAGACTTAGAGACTTAGAGACTTAGAGTCGGAAAGGATGTGTGGTGAGCTCGAAGTAGAGATCCTGCCGATTCTGAGCGACGCTGCGGACATCAAGATTCTGGCCCAGTCTACCTTGCAGATTCGATAATTCTCAGGGAGGTTGCTTCTGTTGACTCGTGATCTGTTGTTACGAAATCTCCTCCCTCAAACTTGAGCGTTGAATACCCAGCGCAAGCTAGAGTTACTAGAGAGGTGTCTTGTGAGTTTTGGAGAAACGAAGGTTTGCTGATGCTCGTGATGCGCAGGTCCTGTGGTGGCCTTTCGGCGTCGGGTCTGGATGACGTAAACGAGAGAATTAGATCTGTGGTGACGGTTTCTGCTCGCGCTACCGTTTTGTGTTGCCCTGTCCGTTTCAGACCTTTCGTCCCACCCCCCCTCGGTTTGCATTTAAGCTTCGCATTGAAGACCCTCCTTTGTGCGCATGAGGATTTGGGTGTGAAGTTGTGCACTTCACGCCGAGCTGCGCTACGAAAGCAAAGTATCGGGGGGCATCTCCGGTGCTTCCACATGTGGTACTTCAGGCCTTCCCTCGAAACCTGGAGGTGGTTCATCAGCGCCGTCGCCGACATTGTTAGTCACTGGTTGCACGTGCACACAGGCTCCGCGACCAACGTGAGACAAGGGCCGGGGGAGCTACGTCGGGCTTGAACATCCCCGCGCGCCTGCATCCGGACTTTCCGGTTTTTCCACTCGGACAAAGAGGCTTGCGGCTTGCGTCGCTCGCCTTTCGGGAGGTGACGGGAGATCGGGCTCACCAAGAACACATCATCGTTGTCAATGCTGGAATGATAAACATCATCCTCTGGCTTCACATTTAGGGTTTTGGGGTTCAGGGTTTAGGGTTTTTGCTTTCGGGTTCTGTGGTTCTAGAGGGTTTAGGGCTTCGCGTCATACCGTTTAGGGTTTAGGGCTTTCGGGGTTTCTGGTTTTAGGGCTTAGGGTCTTAGGGTTTAAGGTTTCAGGGCTAGCTTTCGTTGGCCTCGCCTTGCCCTTCAAGTATGCTCAAGGCTGAAACTGTGCTTAGCCTAAAGTATGTACACAAGAATGTGGCTGTTTCAGGCGTCCTCTCATTCCTTCCTTTGCATTGTCTCCTTGCGCATTCTACCACCCTGCCGGTGGCTGAAACACAGAAACGTGTCTGAAACTTCGTGACGGAACTCTTTCCAATTCATTCCACTGCAGCGGCCGAGTCCTTTGCTACTCATGTGCAAATCTTGGCGCTTTCAGAGATGCCAGGTTCCAGGGCTGTAGCCAGATTGGTTGCCGGTGCAGGCGAGGGCGATTCCACATGGACAGACGAATGTGCAATGCTTTGTGCAATGCTTTGTGCAATGCTTTGCAGAGCGAGTGCCACGTTGCTCCTTTCTCTTCTTTTTTTTCAGGGACTCTGCGGAGCTGGGAGAGTTGTGGCGCAGGATGCCCGAAGCCTAGTGGGCCCCAAAACGGACGAAAGTTTGAGCAGGACTCAAAAAAACTTTGAGCACGGGGGCCATGAGGAAGAGCGCCGGACTGGGCGACTCGCGGCTTACAGCAGTGCTCAGCATAGAAGGCTTCGTCGCGGCCCCGGATGATCCGTTGTGTTGTGGAAGCTTTCAATCTATGATAAATTTTCAATTTTTGAGAATTCAGTTTGAGAGAACCACTTTAAGAGAACTGCTGTTCCCCAGGGCTCGCCGCAGGCCGCCAAGATTCCCCGTGCTTTTTGTTCTCGGGGCACGCAGTTTGCGCTCTGTTTTGAGAGCAGGATTGGATCTTGCTCGGTACACTTTGTCTCACTTTGTGCACGACGGCAGTGCTGACGGCAGGCTGTGCAGGAGCTGCTGCACGGAATCACCGTCCTTGGCATCCCGCCCACCAGGAGCCCCAGCTCAAAGCGTGTCAAGAGCGTGTGTCAAGAGCCTGTCACACGAGTGCCTCGAGTTCACGCCGAGGTTTGCAGCTCTGATAGAGACAAGCATCGAGGAGAAGGCCCCGTGCTGCCTCCCTCTTCCGTGCGGGTGTTTTGGAGAAAGCCTATACTGAAAGATACACAAAATATAGACAGGTATATGTATGTATATGTATATATATATATATATGAGAGAGAGAGAGAGCAACCTTTCGGGTCTATTTTGACGTCTATTTCTTTCGCTGTACAATAATGTTATTTCAATATACTAGATAAGTTAAATTTGCCGAATCTAAATTTAACACAGAATGTAAATCCGAAAACGCGAAAAAACAATTTAAATAGTTTAACTCGGCCGAATTAAATTATTTAAATAAATTGGATTAGTTTAATTATTTAAATTAATTCCATTAGGGGTGCGTCTGGATATTACTATGGAAGTGCATCATTTTGTGGATAAAATGCGACAACGCGAAAAACAATTCACATAATTTAAATAATTTAATTCTCCCATGGTCTCCAGATTTAGCAGTTTCTGCGAACAGATTGTACTTGGAGGGGCATGACATCCTAGAAAATACAAGCAACCAGCTACAAAAACATCAATGAGAACAATGATCACAAAACAAGCGCACAAAAACAAGTTCAAGTGTAGGGAGTAAGTAGTTTCTGCGAACAGACTGTACTTGGAAAGGCATGACACCCTAGAAAATACAAGCAACCAGCCCACAAAGACATCAATGTGAACAACGATCAAGAAACAAGCGCACAAAAGCAAGTTTGACAGTCCAAGTGTAGGGAGTAGTTTCTGCGGACAGATTGTACTTGGAAAGGGAAAATACAAGCAACCAGCCCACAAAAACATCAATGGGAACAGCGGTCAAGAAACAGACGCACAAAAACAAGTTTGACAGTTCAAGTGTAGGGAGTACTTTCTGCGAACAGATTATGCTTGCAAGCGCACGACATATTAAAAAAACAAGCAACCAGCCCACACAAAGACTTTATGCGAGCAAAACTGATATGACATAAGCTTGGAAGTCGTAGCTGCACATCATTACAGATATACTTATATTTATGTTTTGTATTTGGACTAGGTCTTTTAAGTAGTAAAGGAAGGCACAAGACAAAATAGACCCTAAAGGTTGCGGGTATATATATATATATATATATTTTTTTTTTTTTTTAATGGTCGCCCCCCCCCCCCCCCCCCCCCCCCCTCAAAGATCCACCCCCAGGGCTGTTCAGAGTCTCCTCACTCCATATACATACTCTTTCCTATACATGCAGATGCAGAAAATGCTGCAAATATTTCTGCCAAACCAAGTGTTTCAGACTTCTTTCTTACAGCGATGCGTACATGCACAATGCCAAAAATGGATTACCAAGATCTGGTGGTTCGTTTCTGGTGTTACCGACTTCGTTCTTATGGCGATGTGTGTGTGTGTGTGTGTGTCTGCGAAATGCGAATATGGCTTGCCTGAAACCCAGGAAATAGGCAGAAGTGCTGTACTGTCCTTATTCTTTGCTTGCTTTTTGCTTGCCCGGGAACGAAAAATGGGTACACTACAGCACTTTCGCCTCTTCAGACTGCAGAAGTGCTGTACTGTCCTTATTGTTGGCTTGCAGGTACCAATAAAGTGCCGTACTGTCCCGAAACAACCTAAGAAGCCAATCTTTTGGGAACTACCGGGGGGCTCCAGGGCTGGTAGTGCTGGAAAGATTGGTTTTTTTAGGGACAGTAGGGCACTTTATTGGTACCTGCAAGCAAAAGTACAGCACTTTCGCCTCTTCAGACAGCAGAAGTGCTGTACTGTCCTATTTTTGCTTGCCTGGGGACGAGAAAATTGGCACAGTACAGCACTTTCGCCTCTCCAGACTGCAGAAGTGCTGTACTGTCCCTAGTTTTGGCTTGCAGGTACCAATAAGGTGCCGTACTGTCCCTTAACAACCTAAAAAAACCAATCTTTCCAAGCAAAACAGTACAGCACTTTCGCCTCTTCAGACTGCAGAAGTGCTGTACTGTCCCTACTTTTGCTTGCCTACGAGAAAATACTTTCGCCTCTTCAGACTTCAGAAGTGCTGCGCTGTCCTTATGTTTGGCTTGCCTGGGGACGAGAAAATAGGGACAGTACAGCACTTTCGCCTTTCCAGACTGCAGAAGCGCTGTGCTGTCCCGATTTTTTGCTTGCAGGTACCAATAAAGTGCTGTACTGTCCCGAAAACAACAAGAAAACCCAATCTTTCCAGCACTACCAGCCCTGGAGCCCTCGGTAGTTCCCAAAAGATTGGGTTTTTGTAGGTTTCTTAGGGACAGTACGGCACTTTATTGGTACCTGCAAGCAAAAAATAGGGACAGTGCAGCACTTTCGCCTCTTCAGACTGCAGAAGCTGAACTGTCCCGATTTTGTGCTTGCGTGAACACGAGAAAATAGGGACAGTACAGCACTTTCGCCTTTCCAGACTGCAGAAGTGCTGTACTGTCCCTATTTTGGGCTTGCCTGGGGACGAGAAAATAGGGACAGTACAGCACTTTCGCCTCTCCAGACTGCAGAAGTGCTGTACTGTCCCTATTGTTTGCTTGCACAATAATGTGCTGTACTGTCCTAAAAGCCAATTTCCAGAACTATATATCTCCTCGAGGTCTTGCAGTATCTTAAGCAATCAGGCCTAAAAGATATAACTTCGCGAACATACCTCAAGCAATCATCCCCTCATAAGCAAAACTTGAACACTAATTATATTAAACACTGTACCTTAGCTATCATATCTTCAGCCATCACACCCCAATGAGCAAAACAGAACACTATCCTAAAGACTACAGTTTACCATAGCTTATCTCAAGCAGTCATCCCCCGATAAGCACGTTATAATGATATTAGTGTTCAGGCGGCGTAAGAAAAGAGATAAAAGAGCCGCCCAAAATAACCCTTCCTTGCAAATTATTCGTGTGAATGTAGCGTGAATACATGAACTTCGTTACTTTAATTCACTTCATTCACGCAATAATTTAATGGGAGATTTTGTGAGGTTATTTAGTTCTCTTCACTTTAATTATATTGTGTGCGCTTTTCTCATTTAATTCGTGCACAAGTTTACAATTAAGCTACAAGCGCAAACAAGATTTTGAAAGTAAATAGCTGGTTTTGTTTCGTTCTCGCTCCTTATTATTGTATTCACGCACACGGGCTAGTTAGTAATAATATGAAGCCCGTGTACTCTCTTTCTCTCATACCTTGACTCCTTATATCCCGGGTTCTTGGTCTCTACCTTCGTCACCCTCATGATAAGGAGCACTTAAACCCCTTAATGCTGTAGCTCTTGGTCAATCACTGTCCGGTTCTTGTTCATTGTTGACTTCATGCTTCACTTGACCCCAATTCAAATATCATGCCCATGGATTCACCTTTAGGACGTACCATTCATCTCTCACACTCTTGTTCCCACCTTGAGACCCAACCTCTGTTTCCAAGCCACTAAGAACCCACCCTCGGGAACCCCAAGCGCCTCTCCCTGTCACGCCTAAAGCACTATTGTCCAAGTCAAATCCGCCGAGGCCCAGGCCTTAGGACATCCCCGCAGATTGCTCCTGTATTTCGAACTGTTTTGCCGAGAATGCGTGCCCCGCCCCCGGCGCCCCCAAGAATTAGGAGACCTTGAAAATCCTTACAATCTAGAAGGCTCGGGATTTATAGGTAGAAAGCTCTTTCTACCTCTTACAGTTTACGTGTGAGTCTTATCCATGAGAAATGAGTACTCTTTTGGAGACTGCGAGTAAGTCGGGCTTTTGCGCAGGCACAGAACCCAGAACATATTGACAGGCTATTTGCTAACAGTATTTCGCTTCCCTGGGACGTACACATAATTTATTTTCTCGCATCACTTCATGCCCTCAAATACTTCCTAGTCTTAGGGTTTGAGGATTACGGCCCTTTCCTTTTCATGTTTTCGATTTGATATACAATGCACACACCCTAGATACTTTCACGATGTGAACAGTTATTCTACATGTTCTTTGCATATGCAGGCATTGCTTAGGGAAAATGCTCACTCATTGTTTTCCCCGGAACTTCAGCTTTACCTACTAATCTTTAAACGAAGAAGGTTTGGCCCAACATCTTAGACGAAAAAGGTTTAGGCATAGGGAGTGAACGGATATTTGCTCACAGTATTCTCGCTTCTCTGAGGCCTACATAAAATAGATTTATTCGCATCTCCATGTTCTTATTTAGTGGGTAGAATTCTACCTTTTTCAGACAATACATACTCCCTATATAATATAGGCCTATATACATACGCGACATGGGTAGTTATTCTGGATGTTCTTTGCATTTCCACAGGAGGCAAGCCCGACACTTTGTAGGCATTGATTTGGGGGACGGCTCACGCATTGTTTCCCCTTTGTTTTTATTCAGTCAATCTTAGACGAAAAAGGTTTGGCCCTAATCTTAGACGAAAAAGGTCCAGGTCTAGGAATAGGATTTGGCTTAAGTATTAAGCGAATATACTTCAGGCATAAGGTTCAGCGAGTGAAGTAAAAGGCTTGGGACGAAACCAGAAACGAATAAGGTTTAGGAGTAGGCTTCGACAATGTCCCCTCGCCCCGCTCATCTGGCATGTGGACTCCTGTTCATTCAACACTTTGGTTCACGAAGCACATCCCGATCAGCATGTGTAGCTGGCTTCAACCAAAAGCTTTACTCACAATAACATAGTCGACATGGGGTACTTCAACAAAATGATCGCGACTTATATGTTGGGTGCACGCAACATTGGCAAAACATGCACCGTGGAAAACGCAGGCCCCATGACAGGCCGCTCTCAAATAATAATAAAGGTGTGAATGAAATTCACGAAAAAGGGCTAGAAAATTATGTGATTTATGAGGCCTTTTTGCACACCTTTCTAACTTTAGAATATTGGAATTTCATAAATTTATAATCTACAGCTTTTGTATTTGCATTTTTTTGAAATCTTTTGGTTCTTTATCTTTCTAGTCCTTTATCCATTAAGGGGGCAATATTAATAGTACTTTGTGGCCCCCTTAAAAACCCAAATTCGTTCATTCATACACGCGTTTAATTCATGCACAAGTTTATAATGTAAATGCGTGTGTCATTCACTCCCTTATTAATGTATCGCGGGGTGTACGAAGAGAATTTGAATATCCCCGCGAGCTACGTTCATACGTTCATGCATTACATTCGTTCGCTTCGTTAAAGCATTCACTGTATTCACTTCGTTCGGTCGTTACGTTTTCTACATAATATTCGTATGTTTATAAAGTAGTTTACGAATGCATGAAACGTACGAAGATTATGAACGTAACGAATACGCGGCAAAATTGGTTTTTCATGAGTGCAGCCGCGTAATAATGATTAAGGGGAAAAGGGCAAATTTAATTGTCAATCGTGCGTCCTAAAAGTCCTTATATACATCTTATATTACATCATATGCCTTTTTGTACAATTGCGTTCATGCGTCATTCATATCTTCACTCCTTACAACTCAATTAAACAAGCAAAATGAGAGAATTGGAATGAAGAATCCAGTAAAAGAGTATTACGGGCGAGTGAAATGATCTTATGTTGGCCCGTGTTAAAAGGCCAAATTTCTAATACAAATGCACGCGTCATAAATTCCTTGTCATTTTATATTAGACATTGAATGGTCTTTTGGTATTCTTTTCGTTTTTTTCCTCGTTCACTCATTTCGTGCACGCATTATATTATTATTCACGCGTGTACACTTGTAATAATAGCAATAATGACAATAAGAAAAAATAATAAGAATAATAATTCGTGAACTTAACGATTGTACTTCGTTTCCGTCGTTTCACTCGTTTTCTTACTTCGTTCTCTTCGGCGATTTCACTACGTTCTCTTCGTAGTACTTCCAAGGTGTGTTGACTGGGCGGTTAACCTGGGCTAATATTGTTGGGGTCCCGAGGGTGGGTTCTTAGGGGTGATTCAGAGAGCGGTTAACCTTTGTTCTCTTCATATCCCCAGGTGAACAGGAAATCTACTGTCAAGGGCCCGGGCAATAAGATGAAGAGAGCACACATAATTCTCTTCATGCGAACGCCCCATAATGAGATAACAATGAATGAGTGTACGAACGTAGTAAATTATAAGTTAACGCATGAATTTATTACTTGTCCGTTGGCTTATTCACACGGGCTAGTATATTAAAAGCCCAACAAATGAAGGGATTTTAAAGGGGCTGTTAATTTTATATAACTAGCCCGTATACTAAAAGACCATATAAAAGTCCATTACAAGGCAAGGAATGCAATGACACGCGCTTTTAATAAAATTTTTGGGCTTCTTCCCGGCGCTCATTAATTCTCTTATTGCGCCGGTAGAATCGCAAACGAGAGAATATTTCATTGGGGATTTGTATGTGAAGAAGTGACCGCACGAAATTTCCCTTAATAAAATATGAGCGGGCACTTCGTTCTTTTCTCACGCACTACTTGATTATTATTCGCGCGTGAACTTGCAAAAATAATCAATGACTGAGGGAATGAGAAGAGCAGTGAACAAGGAACGAAGTACGACGTTCATAAGTTTTTTCATGCGCCGTTATAATAATTTTTAGTGTTCAGGCGGCATAAGAAAAGAGATAAAAGAGCCGCCCAAAATAACCCTTCCTTGCAAATTATTCGTGTGAATGAAGCGTGAATACATGAACTTCGTTACTTTAATTCACTTCATTCACGCAATAATTTATTGGGAGATTCTGTGAGGTTACTTAGTTCTCTTCACTTTAATAATATTGCGTGCGCTTTTCTCATTTCATTCGTGCACAAGTTTACAATTAAGCTACAAGCGCAAACAAGATTATGAAAGTAAATAGCTGGTTTTGTTTCGTTCTCACTCCTTATTATTGTATTCACGCACACGGGCTAGTTAATAATAATGTGAAGCCCGTGTACTCTTTTTCTCTCATACCTTTACTCCTTATATCCCGGGTTCTTGGTCTCTACCTTCGTCACACTCATGAAAAGGAGCACTTAAACCCCTTCATACTGTAGCTCTTGGTCAATCACTGTCCGGTTCTTGTTCATTGTTGACTTCATGCTTCACTTGACCCCAATTCTAATATCATGCCCATGGATTCACCTTTAGGACGTACCATTCATCTCTCACACTCTTGTTCCGCAGCCTTGTTCACACACCTTGAGACCCAGCCTCTGTTTCCAAGCCACTAAGAACCCACCCTCGGGACCCCAACCGCCTCTCCCTGTCACGCCTAAAAAACGATTGTCCAAGTCAAATCCGCCGAGGCCCAGGCCTTAGGACATCCCCGCAGATTGCACCTGTATTTCGAACTGTTTTGCCGAGAGTGCGTGCCCCGCCGCCCCCCGCCCCCCCGCGCCCCCAAGAATTAGGAGACCTTGAAAATCCTTACAACGACAACATGGGCAATGAGTGCACAAACCACCAACATGAACAATACTACACAAAAGCAAATTCAAAACATGGTGTAGTACCTGGTGTAGTTTTTTTGTGAGTATCGTAGACAACACAAAACGACAGTTGAAAATATACGCAAGAAGTACATGAAAAGAAACAGCAACGTGAAGACCATGAAGAAGAGTGACCGCAAACTCCTCGAACACATGTTAGTGCAGGGACTTTCTCGCAAGTACAAGCAAATCGCAGCTCATAACATGAGCAAGCAGTACCAAAAGGTCGCGAAAAAGAGTTAGAGAGACCGCGCTGCGCATGGGCGTAGGAAACTATGTGCATGTGCATAGCATGTATTTTCAATATTCTTATTTATATCAGGTTATATTTACTGCACACACGCAACGCAAAGCTAAATAAACCCTAAAGGTCTCTGTGAAGTCGACCAGCACTGGACTTGCACTAAGCCAATGCAATCACAGCCCGGTCACGCTGTTTTACGACTTCGTGAGTCCAAGCACTTGTGCAGCTACGCCTGAGTGCGTCCGGTCGGACCGCACAGCAACCTAGGAGCTACTGTACGACTCTACCGTGCTCAAAGGCACAAGCTCGGTACTTGAGCCAAAATATTGGCATTGATACGAATTGCAAATCTACACATGCAAAGGAAAACTACAGTACTGGTTCTGGCAGCTCTGCACATGGAACGTGCGTGCTTAGACCTGCTCACATTCGCCCCTCAGCCGAGGCTTCCAGCTCATCTCGAGCTCGGAGTGCAGCAGGCACTCGCGCTGAACACAGAAAGGGAAGGGCGAGGGTGTCGCGTGCGACCATGGTGGTCCGCACATCATGAGCATTGGCATGCGGCAGGGACGCTAGCCCGCACCACCACAACGAACGCACGACGACAGCAACCCTCAGCAGCCCTTAACCACCCTTTCCCAGGAGGTCCTCACCCTTTTGCTGGTGGGCGAGGCTCTTGAATCCTCGAGCTGGTCTCTAGCTGCCAGTACGCAGACTAGGGTACAAACTATGGTACACTGTACACTTCCGGTCCTAAGCTACGGCTACGGCTACTCACCTATCTGGAACTACCCTACGGGCTACCGGACTCAGCGAGAGCCGCGCACATGGCTTGTGCCGCAGGCAATGCAGCTCACACGCGCTTCGGCGAGCGCATTGCCGCGACCAGGACACGGTCCGCAGCACCTGCAAAAGAGCACCCTCAGCACGAGGGGCCACAGGCAGGGCGGAGGAGAAAGGTGCGGGGAATGCAAAATGGGCAGGTTTCCAACCTGCCGCGGCTTTTCGCCCGCAGTCAAGCAAAAGAAAATGCAAAAGGTTGGCGAAGCAACGTGCCGTGCTGCAACGCCTGCTCTGATAATGCGTGGATGCATACCACGCCGCGCCGACTGGCCGCAGCCTACTCGATACCCTGTGGAGCAGTGTTGGGGGCACGAGTGGCGTTGCCAGCAACGTTGGAGCTACTGGCTCGCTCCAACTGAGGGCGCCTTGCGACCGCCTCATCGAGGGAGAATGCCTCAGCCGACACCCTCTGGAAATCCTCGATGTAGGACTGCGCGACCGGGTGCGTCTTGGCGACCTCAAGCCTAAGCCCTGCCTCCGCATTGGCTTTGCTGCTTGTGGTAAAATTGAGGCTCCCAATCAGCACCACCGCGCCATCAGGCCGCAGTAGGCAAAGGGCCTTGGCATGGTGAAGCCCTTGGATACCGGTACCTACTTTAGCCCCGCGGCCGTCGCGAGCATAGGCGTCGCGCACGGATGTGCCGCAACCCACCTTCACCTCGGCGCCTGCAGCCGCCAAGCGTTTCAACGCTTGCCACTGCAGTTTGGTGCGGTGGCATTGTCCCATGTCGGCGACAATCCGAACGCCTGCGCCCTTGCTAAGCGACGCTTCGATTGCCTCGATGCAGGATGGGCAATCTAAGCTGTACGCCCGGATGTAGATCACATCCTCTGCTGCTCCAGACCCAAGCAGCGTTTGGGCGGCCTGAACGTATGGCCCGCCCGCAAGGAATTCCGCTTCTTTGACTGGAGAACTCCTAGCGGGGACTGGGCCCTTGTTCCTCCGGCTGGGTGTGCGCGCCACAGTGGCAGTGGCGGCACGTTGCACGAAGCCGGACTGTGCGTGGGCTGCGCTCGCTCCATCTGCTGGGGCCGCGGCCAGGTCACGACCCGCGAGCCCCTGAAAGCAGGAGAGCCCGCGGCTCTTGGCCGCAAGTTGGGAGAAGCATCCTTCACTGTTCCCCAAACCCAACACAACCTTACCCTTAGCTAGGGCTTCGGAGGCGGTACTCCGAATGGAGTCTGTGAGCGCAGAACCCGCGCCTCGCTGGGCCGCGTGCAAAAACCCTAGGGATCGAGCGGTGTCCATTGCGGCATCGCAGTGCCCGCAACGTCCCTCTGCTAGGTAAGCACGACAGCCACAGGCAGCTGTCTCCTCCTTGAGGTGCACCCAAACTTTATGGGTCACCCCTTTCTTAGTGCTCGCGACCTCAAACGTCGCTTCAGAGCCAAGGAGTTGAGACAGCCGCGCCTCAGGGGCCGCGGTGTTGCCATGTCGCAGATGCGCAATGCGATTGGCAACGGCACGACTCACGTACCACAGAACAGCGCTGCACAAGATCACTACTACCAGAGTGATGGCTGTTCCGGCGACCCACACGGTCCGCCTGGCCCCATGACCGATTTCCTCGACAACGTCGGCCGAAATTGTTGCAACCGCGTGCATGGAGTCCTCGACAACATGCACAGCCCCGCGGTGCAACTGCAAGGCAATCGGCGCCGACGCTGCAGCCGCCAGGCCCCACCAGCCGTTGATGTTCCCGTTGAGGGCGTGCATCAACCGATTGAGGAGCCCGCGACCCAGGAAAAAGGGGGTCCGCGGCGGAAGCGGAACACTTGGCGGCGGCCGGGCCGACCCGCACGGGAAGGCTGGGACCCAGCTTGTGCTTGGGCGGGGTTGGAGCGCGGCAACTATGCCCGCGGCGTAAGCGCCCCAGGCGTACCTGCCCCTCCCCTTGGGCTTGCCCTTGGCATCGGACTTGCCTCTGCCCTTCGGCTTGCCCTGGCCCTTGCCACGGGCATCTGCCCAAGCACTCCAAGGGTCGCGGCCCTTGCCGTACGTCGCTTCTTCGCGACGTCGCTTACCGCCCCTCTTCTTGTGTTTGTTTCTAAGAAGAGGTTGGATGGTTTCTTGGTCCATCGCAAGATTGGCCAGAAGGATCTCGTGCTCCAGCTCGTCCTGGCTGCTTTCGGAGCCAGAGTCCCTCTCTTCGCCACGCCGATCAGGGATCCCGCGAGAGACGACCTCTGCCAAACGGAGAGGGGTGCTGCAGCGAAAGCACAGCTGCCTGAATGAAAGATTCCATTCATAGCAGTTAGGGCACTGCCACCCTGCAATGCGGAGCGCTTCGCTGATGTGGTCATCGCGCTCCGCCTTCTCCGCCTGGCGCCGCTCTCGCTTCTTGGCGCGCTCGGCCGCCTGCGCCTCCTCGGCCGCCTGGAGGGCTTCAGCGAGTTCCTCATCGCTGAGAAGCCTCGCGGCATCCGCCCGCGCTTGTTGGTCTTCAAGCGCTTCGGCAGAAAACCTCCGCCTCCATTGCTCGGGCGCGGTTTGAGGGTCTACCTCCCACCACCCGATGTCGATCCCGTTGATCCATCGGCCGTCGCACGGGGCGCCCGCTTTCGGGCCGCCCGCGTGCGTGGTGAGGCACTGGTCCTCGGCAACCGGGTTGATGGCTTCGCAGAAGAAGCACCGCCAGCTGCCGTAGGGGTAAAAGCGGCCTTCGACGTAGGCCCGGTTGGCTGGGAGGGCGACATCGTCCGCCTCATCCGCGGTGCCTGCCTCCATCTCAACCAAACCTCCTCGTCCTTGACAACCTCAGCTTCCTCCTCGTGTTCCTCCTTGACCAGGGGCTCTTCTTGCTCCCGGCCAACGTTGAGGTGGGACTCAGTGCGAACCTCGGCGCGCATCAAAATGACGTCAAGGCTATCCACGGCTGGGTCGCCCGCGAAGAAGGAATCGATCTCCTGGGCATGGAGATCGTCAAGAGGCGTCACCAGGTCTGGCGAGTAATCCCGCTTGGAACGACGACGCTCTGCCAGGCGTTGCTGAACGTCGCTCGTCGGCGGCCCGAGGGCCCGCCCGCGCGGAGCGGCCTCCCGCGGAGGTCCATGCTCGGCCTCCTCCGTGGGCTCGCTCTTGGGCGTGGACCCTCCACCGCTACTCTCTGGAGCGGGATCCAGCTCGGGGTCATCGCGAAGCCACCCCGGTGGATGACTACCACCATAAATGTGGTGCGATCCGTCCTCAAGCTGGATTCGGTCCCCTCTCTTCAGGAGCGGGACCTTCGAGTGATCGTACCCGTTGGCTTTGTGGTACCGAATCACTCGGAGCATGGGCACCTCCCCATACCCACCGTCCTTTCCTCGGCGGAACAACCGTCCCCGCCAGTCTTGACGAAAAGGGTCAAGAGGTGCGGAGGGGCTGATCCCCAGGTTGGGCGGAAGAGAGGCGCCATGGCAGGCCGCCTGATGCAAGTGGTATTGCACCAGCGACTCAAAGGCCAGCCCGCATCCAGGAGCTGAGCATCCATAGTGGCCGTCAGCATTGGGGCGAGGCACCTCTGGGGCCGGGGCGGACCGGACGGTTTTGCCTCTTGAAGGCCTGGCGGAACTGCTCGATCCCTTGGGGGCATCCTGACCATCGTCAGACACCTCTTCCCCGTCGGCGCCTTCCCCGGCCGCCCGATTCTCTCCCCCACGGCGCAGAGTTTTGAGGGATTCCTCACGCTTGGTGATCTTTTCTAACTTCACCATCGCGGTTCCCGCCACCTCCAGTATTCTCGTCTCAGAAGAGCTTCGGACCGCGCGAGGTACTCCTTCGCGGTGCTGACCACCGATTGGCCAAGTTCGAGGACTCCTTCCTCTATGCTCCCGGCCTGGGCCCCACCAGCGGGCTCTTCGTCCTCCTTCACCTTGACCGCGGCTTGGGGCGCCCGCGTGTCGGGAAGATCCGGGCTGCCTCTTCCTCGAGCGAGTCTTCGGCCTCGAGGGCATTGGGGCCAGGGACGTTGCGCCTAGGATACTCCTTGGGCTTCGCTGGAAAGATCGAAGTCTTAGGAGCCCCTGAAGCACGCCCTTTGGCCTTAGGCGCGGCCTTAGGAGGGGTAACAGGTTGGGCGGCCCCCGCGGCCATGACACGGCCCGCAGGGGCCAGCACAACCGTCGAGGAGCTCGCCGCGCCACTGCTGGCCGCAGCAGCTTGGGACGCTTGGACCGTGCCCAGTTTCGGTCCTCGCCCCAACGGCGGGTGGGGGCCCGCACTGATGTCGCCTAAACTCCTTAGGTCGACATGCTGGATCAACCGATCCACTTCTAACTCAGCTATTAAGATGGAGTAAACAGCTGAGCCTTTGGGGAGTGCCCAGATGCGGGAGATGCCGGTGGCTCTAATCTGGCCAGTGAGAGCCACCCCATCTGCTCCCGCATAGATAGGCACTCCGGCGTCCCGCAGGACCGCCAACCGGACCTCGACTATGCAAGTCGATCCGCGGCGGAACCCGCGTCTCCCGTCCTCCCACTGCGTGGGGCAGTGCCCTAGGACGTAGTGCACCCCGAGGCGGCCTCCCGGCCCGCCGCCGGGGACCAAGCCATTCTCGATCAGGCTCGGCACGACATGCAAGTCCGTGCCGTGCCACATGGCCGGGCCATGCCGATATATAAGATCGTTGATGGCGGTCTCACTTAGGCCCTCCATCATGAATCCCATAGGATGGCCGCAATCGGCCGAGTGGCCTTGGAAGGCACGCAAGTAGCCAGCGTACGAGGTATCCAACCTCGGTTTCCGCTGGTTGGCGTCGTGCGCGACCGCCTGGTTGTACTGGTTGATGGTGATGCCGAGTTGTTCGATCAACTCATCAACCGGGTAGAGGCCGCCCGGAGCGAACCGGCCTCTACAACCAGCTTCGCCGTGCCGCATGCATCGGACTAGCATACGCTGCACGTCGTCGATCGTGGGCGGGCCCTTTCGGCCCTTAGGGCCTGGACTCTTGCTCTTGCCCCTGCCCTTCGACCCTCCTCCACCCATCGCGGCACTGAGGCCCGCGGCTTTGCTGGACCTCCGATGGGCGAGGAAAACCTGACGCGCCCTTGAGCGGCCAGGACACGGCCCGCTGCAAGGGGCCGGTGTGCAGTAGTGGTAGGCAGCCGCTCCCGCGCGGCCAGGGCACGGCCCGCAGCGGGGCCTTGTGGTTGACCACGAAGGTCCGGGCGACCGATCGGTCGCTCCCGCGCGGTCTGGTCGCGACCCGCAGCGGGGCGCAGTGCACAGGCACGAACGCGGGGAGGGACTACCTACCCTAGGTTCTACAACACACTTGAACCGCTGCGGCGGGGGTTTGGGGAGTTTCCTTAAGGTCTGGGCTCTAAGGCTTCTAAGGCTTCTGCTTCGACCTTGGACCGAACCTCTAGGCCTGCTTGCAAAACACTGGCTGCGAGACAGACGAACGAAGCTGCACGCGACGAACGACGAAAAATCCTTCTGCCCGCAGACCGGCGACCTGGGAAACGGCCCGCCCCAAAAACACCCGCCCTGAACACAGAAACACCCGAACAGCCCCAACATCCTGAGCATCAGAACGCGCGTGGGGTGATTCTGGTCTGAGCGCGCCGCGTCATGGTTCGCGCGCTTGGTGTTGTGCGCACCGCGAACGCCTAAGGCTTCAAGAGCAGACGACGCGCTCTGCGGAGCTGCGACTGCCCCTTTGGCGCACGCTTCGCGCACCGCCCCCTCGGCTTGGGCATCAGTGAAAAACTGCCCATCAATGACCCTACCCGTCCTAACAGTAAGATCATCCACGTAGGCTATCCACTCCTTAGTATACTTAAGGCGCCTACCTCTGCCGGGGGCATAGGCCCTATCAACCACAAAGTTGAAATCATCTGGGCCGTTAATCGGGCCAAAGGTGAGGCCGACAGGGAGATATTTCCCTGATCTTGCCACAATGGCCAACACCTCGCGAGCACGCTTGGTGTTCCTAATTTGATTAAACCCACTAACCGCATCCACGAAGGTATACCAAACCGAACCTACTGCGGCGGCGAGCACATCGCTACCCCGCCGACAATAGTACGTGGAGCGCTTAATTCGGGCATTCACACGGCGGTAGTCAACCACCAAGCGTCGCTTCCTATGCCGCTTGTAGCTGGGCATTTCCTTGGTCGGAAACGGCGCAGATCCCCAAGCCGAGCTGCCGCGGATCAACTGACCCCGCTTGCATTCTTCTTCAAGCTTGTCGTCGACCCATTGCGCGGACTCGCCCCTCAGACTGTGAGGCTGGGACGAGACCGGCGGCCCGGTGGGAATGCAGTCATGGGCGAACTTCCTGACCGTGGTCCTGGTGGTGTCCTCCACCCAGAACCCAGCGGCCTTTCGCCGTATGACCTCCCTGACGGCTGCGATGTCAGCATCGGTCAGCCCTGGTCTGGTTGGTCCAGGCTCGATCTTCAAACCCGACCATACGAGGTCTCTATAGGCCTCGGTGCGCCTAGGATCCTCCGCGACCTTCTCGCCCGCAAGAGCATAGACCTCAAGGTCAGCCCGGACGGAATCCCAGTCCTTGGCGTCCGCCTTGGTTCGCCAATACGCTTCCTTCTCAGCGGCGTACATATCCACCTCCTTATCCAGCTCCGCACGCTCTGCTGGCGTGAGGTCCTCGCCCGAGCGCACGTCCGGGAGGGGAATGACTGGAGAGGGCTGTGGTGCAGCCGCGGCGCTATCCGCACCCGCAGTGGCTGGAAAGCTTTCAACTGCAGCGGTGCACAGCTCTTCTGCGCCCCTCAGACCAAGGTCCTGGAGTGATGCGCAGAAAGCCGCCCCTATGAGGTTGTAGTCGGCTTGCGCGCGCCCAACGTGCTTGTGCTGCACTGCGCCTAACGCATCCGGCCTACTACACCTCAAACCTACCGATTCTAAGCTGAAATCGGCGAGCCACAGGGCCCCGCTCTCAACGAGGTTGTCGCGGCCACTGGCCCGCGCGAACTGGCATATGTCAGCCCGCACGAAAGCCCAAGGCCAGCGTGGCTCTGCGAGCGTCCCAAACAAGGCGCCCCACTCCTCTAGCCGCCAGGGTTCCCACTCGCCTTTTTGTGCCTGCAAATGCAGCGCGACGTGGGCGCCCGCGCGCGTGCGTTCCTGCGCACACCGGACGACTAGCTGAAGGAAAGCTCGGGGCACATTCTTGCCCTCAAGCCCAATCACGAGCACCTTCGGCTCTGCGCGCAAAACAGCGCCGCTAATTGCCTCTAAGTGCCCTTCTGCGGCCAGGTTCCAGGTGATCCCGTAGGCCTGCTTGCCTTGCACAAAAGCTGGAACAACCCTATACCCGTGCCTCCTAGCCGCGTCGGAAACGACCGCGTAACCCCAAGCAACCTCTAAGACATCGGCAACCCCTCCAAGGAAATACTGCCGGAACCAACTCTCGACAGCACCCGACTCTGGGGAAGCCCTAGGCTGCAACACGCGGGGTTCCGCGACCAAGAGGTCCGCGAGGGCCTCTCGGATCGAGAGCACACCCGTTCTGGCGCGAGACGCTCTCTCGAGCGTCCTGTCCTGCAACGAGTACGCTCCCTTGTCCAACTTCCTGGCCGAGGCTGCAGCAAGCACGCCGTCGCGGTTCAGGTCGACCTTGGAAATGATCTCCCTGACGGTAACCGCTTCGTGGGCCGGACGAGTCCCCTCTGAAAGCGTGAGCGCACCGTCCTCGGCGATGCACCCCGCTGGCATCGGGGAGATAGCGGTGCACGCCGACCTGCGCACGGGCAGCATCTACCTGCGTAACCCGTCCTAACCTGCACACCTTAGGGCCTCCACCTACACCCCGATAGGCAATGCGGTCGCCAAGGCGGAGGACGAAGTCCCTCCCGCGCCTGGTCAGCGTGAACTCCACTTGCTTGGCGTCGCCTTGAACCTGTTGCCCTAAGCTGGGGCGAGACGAGCCGTCCCCGCCGGTTCCATCGTCCTCAAAGACGACCGGCTCGCGGGATTCCGCGCCATCTGCATCCGCAGGAACAAGAATGCAGTCTTCCGCGTGCGCCTCCATCGGGCCGCGCCGGGCGGAAGAAGTACCCCCCGACTCCATCGACACGGGCTCCAAGGTGAGCCTGTGGCCCTTGACTTCCAACACGCGCCAGGGGCCGGTCAGACCCGGTTTCCAAGGCACACGCCCCGCCCCCTCTGAACGGGCCCTCGGAGCGTTCCAGACCACTCGGTCTCCTGGCTTAAGGTCCACAGTGCGCCTATGGCGATTTGCAAGTTTCGCCCGCGCTTCTGAAGACCGCGTCCAGTGCTCTCGGACCGCAGCAGCTAGTTCCGAGAACTGCTTAAACTGGCTCCGAGCCCAATCAGAGATGGGTTCGAACTGCAAGGCGTCTCGCAGGACGTCCTTTTCAAGTGGTAGAGCGAGCGACCAGCTCCGCTCTAGGTCCCTCGGGGTATACCCGTGGGGTCCCGGAGTGTTATCTATGACGTACTCCGCCACCACGAGCCAATCCGACCAAGCTTCGGAAAGGGAGGCGCCGACTTGCCTGACGACCGCCCCCAGCACCTTTTGAACTTCTTGGTGGACTCGCTCGTTTGCGCCCAACTCACAAGGCCTCAAGGGCGCGCTGAACCGCCACTCGGTCCCAAGCATAGCGCTGAGTTCTGCCATGAGCGCATTCTTGAACTCTGGCCCTCTATCCGACCTGATGAGGCTCGGGATCGTCCTGCTGCGAAGCACACAGCGCACGAACGCCCTCCTGACTTCAGCATGAGTCAGAGACCTCATCGGCTCGAGGAGGACAGCATGACTGAGGCAATCGAAGTACGTAAGCGAGTACCTATGCCCCTCCCTGTCCTCTCGGTTCGGACCTTCACAGTCCACGCTGACTTCCTGCCAGCATGTCTCGGCGCCACATTTGACCGCACGAGCTTCAACCTTCGTCGGTCGAGAGCGGCCTTTAATGCAAGCGAGACATTTGGCGACCCAGGTCCGCACATCTTTCTCTAAGTCGGGCCACCAGACTGCCCTCTCTAGCAGCTTGACGGTAACCTCAGCAGACCTATGGGCCCCAAGGACTCCACAGTGGACTGAATTGTAGCAAGCGCGGCGCCAGGTCACCCCATTCGCGCCCGCAGCCCCGTTGGGAACCACTGGGACAACGACGGTTTGACCCGTCCTGAGGGTCACCTCGCGCTCAAGCAACCCGTCTCCGGATATCTCCATTGGCGGCTCTGGCTTGCGAATCGAGCCCGCCAATGAGGGATCGCGCCGCTGACCCTCGTACCACGCCGTACGAAGGGATCCCGTGACTCGGAACTCCGAAATGTTCGCCGCGTCCCTTGCCTCGACCGCAAGCTGCTCACGACGATTTTCGTCCTCCTCCGCGATCAGGCTCAAAGACGGAACACCGCCCTTAAACTCGACCTTGACCTTGGTGGAGGAATGGTCCCAAATGCACAGGATGGGGCTATGGCTAAAGAGCTCTAGAACCACTGCAGGGCCCTTGTGCTCTTCACCCATAAACCCCTTCAGCTTGCACTCATTGGCATTCTTCCCGCGACTGATAGCGCCCGCGGTCCAATGCCCTTCTACGCCCTCGTTGGACGAAGAGAATTGAGCAAGGACCCTTGACGCCTGCAGGGTAGACCTGCGGGGATCCGAAGCTGCTTCTCCGGTTGCCCGCCAGCCAATGACCTGAGTAACCCTACCCACAAGGGCTATCAGCTTGCCGAAGGAGGGGTCTAAGGCAACCTCTTTACCATTAGACCTCCAGAGCACTTCACACTGCTCACATGTCTGTGGCCGTGCCAGTTCACCACTGACGACCAATGCACGACGATGTCGCCCTGAACCACATTCAGGGGCGAGCAGTTGTGCCCCGCCACCACAGCACCATCTTCTCTAACCACCCATGTGGTCCAGTAAGGCTTCACATCGCCCCACTTGGAAAGATCCTTGTGCTGGGAGCCGAGGCTGAGCTTCATGGAATGGCTCTTCTTCCATATCTTCCCACTCAGCATGCCATATGCAGTGGGAACTGGAGCATCTTTGGGCGTAGTCCTAAACCCTACCGCCCATTGCTGGATGGTTGAGGACCTAACCCTAACCAAACCTCCTGTCCTATCCAAAGTTGCAAGGACGGAGTTGACCTCTAGGCCCACCTCATGGGCCTCAAGGTCGCCCTCAAGCGGAGGTTCGGGCTCCTCCCGCTCGGCTATCTCTACCGAGATATCGACTGCCTCTTTCTCGATGCAGGCGGGGCAGCGAGAAAACAGGTAGGTCCGCTTGCCGCAGATGCACAGACCCTCATGGTCCCAGAGGGGTCGTGACGGTTCGTCCAGCATCCCTCTAATGCTGGCATCATCAATGGAACGAACCGCGTCCAGCCTCAAGGACCGCAGAACCTCCGCCCCCAATGCCTGCTTCCCTACGATCCCAAAACCTCGCAGGGGAGGCTCCGGAAAATCCTTCTTGAGTTCCGGACAAGCCTCGGCCACTTCCAAGTGGCCTTGCTGCGTGCGCCAAAGGCGTCGCACCGCCCAGATAGCCTTGATGCCTGCCCAAGCCTCTCCTACAGCCCTGGCTTCCTTGCGCTGCAGGTTCCTTGCTTGGAGCGTGAGCTCAACAACCAAAGGCCACCTAAGGACGGCTGTGACAAGCCCGCTTGCCCTAGTCCTACGAGGAACTGCGGACGAAACCCCGAAGCTTCCCTAAGAACCTTGGCACACGAAGTAAGCAAGTCGACCCTGATCCGCTTGATCTTCTTGGTCCCTGCGAGCCTGCCGGCCCCGCAATCAAAATGCGAGGCAAGCCCGTCGGTATCCTCAAACGGACCCCAACAACCCCTGACAGCCACAGAAACTCCAGGGAGGCTCGCTTGAAAAACGCGCCTGATTTCAGTCAGCTCTGCGTCCTGCTCTTTCCAACGCGCGTAGTCAAAGACAACCATGACGCGCACCGGAAGGGCTGCGACGACGCACATCGGCACAGCCGCGGCCTGGACACGGCCCGCAGGCTCTGGGACGGCGTCGTTGCCGACCGCCCAGGGCACGGGTCCGTCACCCTCAGTACCCTCTCCGAGGTACTGGTCCAGGTCGAAACCTCGGAGTTGGCCCGAAAGGCCCTCGAGATCTTTCGTCCTCGCCGCAAGGAGCGCATCCCGATCTTTGGGATTGCGGCTAAAACTGTCACCCAGCGTCGCTGAGCGACCGCTAAGGCTCCTTATTTCGGACCCATCCATAAGGATTTCCGCAACCCACCGGACGAGTTTCGGATCCATTCCGATGTCCGACGTTTGCGCTCGGGTAAGGTTGGCATGATCTGTCCAACACAGAGTCCGAATAGAGCCAAACATGCGGCGTGTCGCCCGCTTTACCTCGAGCTGGGCAAACGCCTCCTGTATCAAGGGCGGCCAGTTTTGCTGCGCGGGGGTCAAGCTCTTTGAGTGCGTCATAAGCACTTTGAGCTGACTCAAGTCACGCGTCATCTGCACGACGCTGCCCCCTACCGCGATGCCCGACGCATCCGCGATCTGCTCAAGGGGACACGACCCATCCGCAGCAGAGGCCTCATCGAAGGTAGCCAAATTGATGCGGTTCTGCATCATGCGCTTAATCGCTTTAAAGGCTTTGCAACCCTCGGTGGCGGCTGAGCCCAGCCCGCCTTCAGGAAAGACGGCGCCTGGCTTCTGCCACTGCCCTAAAATCTTGGCTGCGTGCCCATACTCAACAGGCAGGTAGCCGCGCAACCAATTTGCGCAACCCAAAAATTGCTGAATGTGAAGCTTCTCCCAGAGCGGGGGAAAGTCAATCACCGCCTGACAACGCTCTTCGTCAGGCGAACTCCCGTCCCGCCCAATGTTGTGTCCTAGGAGCTTACCTTTGGAGACACAAACTTCGGCCTTACTGATCCCAAACGAGAACCCAAACAAGATTGACTTATCTAGGAAACCCTCTAAGGAAACGAGGTGGTCGAGGAGGTGCGGGCACGCCTTAGGGTGCCGGGCGCGCATATCTGCCGCGAGCTGCTCATAATAATAGTCCGTTGGAGGCTCCTCGATCATCTTATCGATGTCCCAGCTCTCCACGATATGATAGCTCGGGCAGCGCGCCGTGTCGACCGCGTCTGCTGGGCGCACAGCATCACTTGCGCCTCTTTCAGCCGTGGCCGATCCCTCACGCCAGCCAGCCCAGCGTGGCCCCTTGCGCGTCCTAAAGACCGCGAGGCGTTCGGTGACGGGAACCTCATCGCTGCACGCAACGCTTTCCGCCACACGCAAATCCCTCGTGTCCCAAAGACGCCACGCCTCACCTGCGCGCTGAAGCAAGCACGTTTCGTAAGGCGCCTTCTCGACCGCCACGGTCCCAAGGTCCTTCTGCGCAGGGCGCCTACCCCACACAGACGCGTAACCACCTGGCGCCTCCCACCAGCTGTCGACGCTTGGAAGGTGGTCCAAGCAAGTAAGCACTCCAGGCTCCTCAACAGGGCGCCCAACCGGGCCGCTCCCGCCCCACACCGAAGCGAGAACAGTCACCGCAGCAAGGACCGATAGCACACCGATCCTGGCGCCGGTACGCAGCCGCCCAAAGGACCGCGCACACGAGGAACAACCTTGGAAGCTTCTTGCCGCGGCCCTGGACGCGGACCCGCAAGCAAAGCACGGGTCATGGTCAACCGAAGCAACGGCGACCCCACAATCCGCACATGCCTGCGGCAGCCTGCGGAGACGGCTCTGACTCGAACACCGTCTCAATCGCGCCACAACCACAAGCCGCAGTGCTGACGAGGCCGGAACGCACTTCCGCAACAACCTCGCCTGGCTGGAGAGAGTGATCACACTCTTGGGCTGCAAGCAAAACAAACCCTTTACCCTCTCCTGTGGGCCAGAGACCTGGCACAGCCTCAACCCCACACTCAACCGGAAGCACAACCTCGGACAGGGATCCCTCTGCGGAGACTCCTGACTCCCGCACGACTGGCACCAGCACCCCATCGCCTGGCGAGAGCTCGAGCGGCTCTTCCCCGTCATAGCGGAGAAGCTCACGACTTCCGCCCCCAGGCTCGATGCATGACGCGTCGTCCAGGATTGACAACCGCGCTTCAAAGGCATAGGCCCTGTCCTTCCGAGTCCTACTGTGATCTGGGCATCCTGATTCCCAGCGTGTCGAGGACATGAAAGTCGGGACCCGGCCTGAATCCCAAGCCCATCCTTCCGGCGCAGTCCAGCGCTCTGCCGCCAAGGATAAGTCCGTGCCAATCGGACGTGCCTCTGGCTGCGATTTTACACCGCGCAAAAATCTCGGTGTTGGGGCGACAATCGTCCGCCGTCTTGCCTTCCAGCAGCGTGACGCGCAAGACTGCTGCCCCTTTCAAAGGAACTGGGGCCCCCGATGCGATTCCATGCACATATTCGGGGTGGACCCACTTCTCAAGTCTCACGACCGGAAAGCCAGGATCCTCAGTGCCGATCCCAAGCTCTGCAGCCCGGTTCATCATGCCTACCACGAGTTCCTCAGTCACGTGGTTTGCGCCGGCGCAACCGTCAAGCATGCACTCGACTTTGCGGTCGAGGACCTGGACCACCGTTCTGTACTGGTAGCCTCCTGGCTCGTTGTCCGCCAGGTTCCACCAGTCCTTCGGTAGATCGTCCAAGGTGGCGAACTTGTCCCGCCCGCCCTTGCTTAACGGAAGCGCGTGCTGCTGCACCGCGGCGTGTCCTGCGGCTCCTAGGACGCCTGCCTGGACGCCTGAGCTGCCTATCTGGACACTGAACGCGGCGAAGGGGTTAGACATGGAAGCACCGGAGGGCGGGGCCCAGTTGGCAGGCAAGGCCGGCGTCCCTCCTGAGGTCGTCAGGTTGTGGACCATGTCGCAGCTGGCTCCTTTCTTGCACGACCCATTCTTGGAGAAAAAGGGGCAAACAGTGCCTGGTGGCTTTGCCGCGCCTTTGGCCGCAGCCTTAGGCTTTGCGTTGGCTTTTGCTTTGCCACCTCCCTTCCCTTTGCCTTTACCTTTCGCAGTGGCAAAGGTTTGGTCACCCTTCTTGGCCGCGAGAGCTTTTCTGCGAAGCTCCTTGTCGTGGCTGTACGGGCAGGCATCCCCTTTCGGGCAATTCCCATGATCGCGAAAGTGGAAGCAGATCTTCTTGTCCGCTCCTTTGCCAGCTCCCTTCGACGTAGCAGCATACGTCTGGTCCGCGCCAGCTTTGGCCGCGGCAGCTGCTCCTTTCGCAGCAGCCTTCGCAGCGGCCTTGAGACTCTTAATCTCCTTCTGAGCCTCAGCCAGCGCGACCGCCGGGTCCGCGCTCTGCGAACCGGTGGCCGTGTACACAGAGTGGGAAACAGCCCTGTGCGCTGCTTCTCTCTGCTCGTACTCCAGAACGACTTTGTGGCTCTCCTCCCAAGTCTGCGGTCCTCGCAACCCGCCATCCTTGGGGTCGCCAGGCCACAACCTTTTGTCGTTCCGGATCTCCTTTTGGAGATAAGGGGGCATCTTGCGGAGGTATGAGAGATACAACTCTCGAGGGGTCTTCCCGAGACCTACTGCCTCAAGGTCCGCGATCGAGGCCTCAAACAAAGGCTCGAATTGGTGGCCTGTGAGCTTACCCTTAGCGAGAGAGGCGTGCTCACCATCCACGCGGACTTCTCTTTCCTCCCGCGATTCCCCGAACATCAAGTGTTTGTTCTTGATGCGGTCATACACCGCCTGTGGATCTGAGAGAACCTCTCCCGATTTCCACGCTGCGCGGTACGCGTTCGTGTACGTCTTCATGCGCGAGCCGCGGCAGCGCCCGCGTAGCGCTAACAGCTTTTCGCGCGCACTCATACCGCGACAGTTGTTGGCCAGCGCGCAGACGTCCTCGAACTCCTCGTAGAACAGGACAACGTCTCGCGCGTCCGACTTGTCGTCGGTCAGCGTCGGCCACGTGAGGTCAGTTTTGACCGTAGTTATGGAGCTTTGCCCGCCCCTCTGCGCTAACGCTTCTTTCAGCGCCTCAGTTTGGGCGGCGAGTGCGGCGGCGAGATCGCCCGCCGGGTGTTGGGACCCGGTCTGCGAACCTCCGCCGTCTGAACCTCGCTTCAGGGCTTCTATCTCCATCTCTAGCGCAGCAAGCTTCGCGCGCAAAGGGGAATCGCCGTCCGTCGCGCCCAGGACACGGGCCGCGGAAGGACCACCTGCAACCTCAGCAGTGTGCAAACCTCCACGGTCCAATCCTACCCCCAACCCACTTGCAGTCGCAGGCTGTGGGAGCCCTGGGGAACGCGGCCCCACGGCTTCAACTGGCACATCGGACGGGGAGCTCCAAACCTTCTCTTGGCTCGAGCTTTCTTTTCCCCCTAACGCGAGGATAAGCTCCCCGATGCATTGGATTTCGCGCTGAATCTCCTCTGCGTCTTCGGGGTCCTCGCCACCGCGCAAAGCCGCGACCGAGAACCTGGTCCGCAGCCGACGGACCATCTTCGTAGGATGCCAGTCCCCGCCTATCTTGGAGAACTCATCCGCAAGGAGGGTGGCTTTGGTGCTTAAGGCGTCAAGGTCACGGGAGCTCACCGTGACTCCATGCGCTTTCAGCGCGAGGACAATCCGCGAAACGCGCGTCAAGTAGTCCGCGACCGGTTCTTGGTCTGGACGGAAAATCGCGCGCAGCTCCGCCTGCAAGCCCTCTGCGGTGCCTGGCACTGAACCTGCTGTCGACGGCGGACCGGACGGTCCCGCCGGGCGGGACCCTGGTGCCGTAGCAGGGACATAGGCAGCACCGGTAGGGACCATGGCCAGCTCCCTAGCCGCGGCGCTGACGTCCACCCGCGGCGGACTGTCGCCTCCAGCGCCCGAGGCCTCAGGGACTAGCTCGGAGTCCTCTTCTTCTTCCTCTTCATCCTCGTCCTCCTCTTCGGCGTCATGGAGGAACTTCATGACTTTCCGCCAGAGAGCCGCCTCTTGCTCTGGCGTAGTGCTGACCCCATCCCGCTTGGACAATGGACGGCTGCCAGTCTCCCTACGCCACTTAAGCCAAGCGACGTAGCTCATCCGCTCGGGATAGGGAACGTCTCCACCCTCGATAGCTTCGAGGAGGGTGACGCCCTCAGCCTGACCTGCAACCTCTGCGGACATTGCCGCAACACAAGGCGAAAAGCCGCGCCTTGGTTAGCAGGCCGCAGGCGTGGCACGCGAAGCGCCGCGCCTTGGTTAACAGGCCGCAAGCGTGGCACACAGTCCACGCGTCCAGGTCACGGACCGCGACAGACAAGCAAAGCAATGCTTGCCCACTCGGGCCGTAGGCACAAGAGCTGTACGTTTCCCAGAACAGCCCCCAATTGTGAAGTCGACCAGCACTGGACTTGCACTAAGCCAATGCAATCACAGCCCGGTCACGCTGTTTTACGACTTCGTGAGTCCAAGCACTTGTGCAGCTACGCCTGAGTGCGTCCGGTCGGACCGCACAGCAACCTAGGAGCTACTGTACGACTCTACCGTGCTCAAAGGCACAAGCTCGGTACTTGAGCCAAAATATTGGCATTGATACGAATTGCAAATCTACACATGCAAAGGAAAACTACAGTACTGGTTCTGGCAGCTCTGCACATGGAACGTGCGTGCTTAGACCTGCTCACAATATATGTATATATGTATATATGTATATATGTATATATGTATATATGTATATATGTATATATATATATGTATATATGTATATATATATATACATGTATACATGTAGACATGTATAAATGTATATATGCATATATGTATATATGTATATGTGTATATATGTACACACGTATACACAAAATGCACACGCAATATATCAACATATCAATATATCAATATATCAATAGATCAATATATCAATATATCAATATATCAATATATATATCAATATATCAATATATCAATATCAATATATCAATATCAATCAATATATATATCTCAATATATCAATATATCATAATATATCAATATATCAATATATCAATATATCAATATATATCATATATATCAATATATCAATATATCCAATATCATATCAATATAATATATCAATATATCAATATATCAATATATATATATCATCAATATCAATATACCAATATCAATATATATAATCATATATATATCAATATATCAATATATCAAATATCCTCATATATATCAATATATCAATATATCAACATATCAATATATCAACATATCAATATCTCAATATCTCAATATCTCAATATATCAATATATCAATATATCAATATATCAATATATCAATATATCAATATATCAATATATCAATACATCAATATATCAATATATAGATGTATCAATATATGTATCTATCTATCTATATATATATATATATACATATACATATGCATATACATATACATATACATATACATATACATATACATATACATATACATATACATATACACACACACACACACCCACCCACGCACGCACGCACGCACGCACGCACGAAGCCACCTGGTTTCGGGTGCATCCCGCCTTCGAAATCCAGACGTCAAAAACGCAGGTCTCAAGCACATGTTCGCATTTGTTACTCGAGCGGCACATGCACGTGTACAGTCCACGTGCAGCCGCCGGATGCAGCCGAGAATCTGTGCAAGACTGCAGACTCTGAACATGCCTGAACTGACCTCCCCACCTCCACAGTCCCAAAAAACAAGTCAGATAATTCAGGCTGGAGGGTGAATCGATGTGAATCGTGGCCATTTGAGATGTTATGACATCCCGAGACCATGATGGGGCCCAGAACGGCTGTGCAGCCCAGGCTAAAGGTCGTTGAAGATCAGCCGTGGGAGGCGCACACCTTGGCTATCCCCGAGTTGCTTGCAGTTTTTCGAACTTTGCTGTCTCACAAGTCGCCACAGATTTTCAACACTGCTATCTGCAAGTCTCGTTAGGGTTATGAATTGGTATCCCAGAATGGTGCGTCCTGGGATGTGGTGCTTTGAGAAGTGTCGCACTCTACGCAGATTAGTAACGATATGTCATCCTTTCCGAGGAGCTTCAGCAATAGCAGTTTCATGCTGCCCGGGGTCTCTGAGAAATCATGCTGAGGCATGGCTGCCCTTTCATGGCTGAGCTCAGTCCAAGCAGACCCCAAAAGTGCCCAGAAGTACCCAAAGCTGCCCAAGCATTTATCGGAAAGCATTGGAGCCAAGGTCTGGGCCTTAGATACGGCGGAGGCCTTTGAAGAGCTCAACTTCAAGGAGCTCGATGCACGGGAAACTGGATTCCGGGGTTCCAGTTGGGGTTCATTGACGATATGGGGAGTAAAGCCCGAATGCCGCGTGAGTTTAGCACTGCGACGCAGGTTCTGGTACCTCACCCGGTGGAAAACTCGGAGGATCTGCTGTGGAGCCTTGTCGAGCCGCTGGGCAGCCAATGACAGTCGACATTGAAGGTCTGGAGAAGAAAGTTAAAGCGCCAGGATGGTGGCAAGCAGTGCCATGTTAGTTCCGCAGTGGGCTTCTTCGAATTGGAATAGGTTGCCAGATGTTGCCAGATGTTGCCAGTGGAGGCCGAGCAGAGTCAAGTCCGTGTCCTGAATTCCGTTCCAGGCGGCCCTACAACCAGACCCTTCCCGATGGCTCTCGGCGGGGTCCTCCCGTGGCAACTGCCCGCAGCGAGGGCTGCAAGGAGGTTGAAGCGGTTGAAGGATGGTTGAAGGATGTTGAAGGGCGAATAAAGTCCCCTGGAGCTTGGAGGACTCCGGCCGCCCGCAAAGCATATCAACGGAGGGGGTATTTATAGGGGAGATCAACCGACCTCACATATTTCCTGTGCAGCCCAGCCGACTCCGACACAGCCCCGACATCGCGAAGGATGGGGGAGGCTTCTGAATTTCGAGGAGAGTGCAATTCAGACCTTCAATCTGCCTGGCAGAGTGACCAGGTTTGCTGTACCAAAAACTAGCATACTGGAAACGCGATGATAGTGGCAGACCCTAAGCTCACACACTTGAAAGCCCTCTCATTCGACGCACTCTTCTGGCTTGGTCTGTGCGACCTGGAAGGCTTGATGCTTGGTTCCGGAGGTCAGCATGAGTTAACCTGTGCGTCTATTGTGGTGTCCATGTGTAACTTGCAATGCTTGAATCCCAGGCTTTTGGACAAATATGCATGCTCCACCTGGTCGGGCATTTGCCGTGGAGGGCATGAATCGCAACTTTTTTGCAAGGGTTTTTGGCGTGCAGAGAAGCTGGAGTTGCATGTCTGCTGTGTCAATTAAAATAGGATCCGCTGCGATTGCCATTGAATGTGCACACGCACTTCTACGCTAGTACTCCGTTAGGCTTCCAGTGGCGCATTGCGCCATATTGCACACGATCGACATAGCTTTGTTTTTTCTTAGTTTCTTGGGTTACAGCATCCAAGGTCTAAGCCCCGTTCAAGAATGGCTGCCGAAGCTGTACGCCACACTTGGCGTCGTAGGCACATGATTCTGCAGGTTTGAGGCGATGCTTCCAATCGGAGCGGGTGATGCTTCCAGGGAGTGGCTCATTTGATGTCATTTGCTCTTGCAGCTTAAGCCTCAGTTCCAAAAAGATGCTCGAGTGGCGGGAATCGGCGACGCGAAAGCAACACTCGCAGCGTGTGAAGTGAAGATGAAAACATATCTTGCCTAACCCGCCAGTGTAGAGAGGTCCATGTTCTTCAACAGTTTTAATTATTGGTCATGCATTGGCATGAGCACCCGAGAGATCCCTAAAGTGAAGCTTCAACAGATCCAATGAAGCCTTCCGACATGCTCGGCGGGTGGTTCGAGTCTTTTGCTTTGCCATCAGGCTCTGTGGACCTGTACTGCTCCCGTGTCGGTCGACGGCCAGTGAATTCATACGGCTGGCACACAGAGCCATGGAAGATTTCAGACAGTCGACTCCAGTGCAGGAGAGCTGAGAGCAGTCGTGTATGCGTCCAACGATACGTCATGAACAGGCTCAATGTGCGGGGCAAGAGAAAGCTTACTTGTCGGACTGAGGACACTGTGGATGCTCTAATCTATGTCCTCAACGGCACCAAAAGGGTGCGTGTTGCAGGGCACTTCCCTGGCAGCAGAGTCACCTTGGACAAGGCCACTTGGATGCAATCCATGCACAGCTGCGACTGTGGTTGCTGTAGTTGGGTACACACATGTATCCTTTGTGTTGGAGTGTTTTTGAGGGAATGGTCCGATAGTATGCAACTAGGCTCGACGAAAGTCGAAACCTTCGGCTGCAAATCCACTCATTTCACCGCAGAGTGCCCGACTGATGCCACACCACAGGTCCGACTCCCCAACGGAAGCCGTCAGAGCTCCAGCGGAATGGGTGAAGGTGCATGGCACAACATGCCGAAGCAAAACTCAACAAACACACAGGTGCATGCCTGTTCAGGACCAAGTGCTCCTGGCTGCCGAAAGCAACACATACAACCTCCACCCCCATGGCAGCGATTTGATAATCCTCTCCTCCGTCCTAACGTCATAAAAGGCTTCCAGGCCTCTGTGTTTGCATGGCTTCGACCTTGTCCAGTTTCTTGTCAGGTAATTTCGGCAGGCTCTGTCGTCTATGTCCCTGGCGGCCGGTTCCATTCCTTGAGGACGAGTGCCCGGGTCACTCCTGCTCTCGATAGTTCTCATGAGTTCCCCCCCGCGCCCGCGGCATGAAGTAACCAGGTAGGCTTGTTTTTGTAGACTTGCAGGGCTCTTCGCTGCATTCGGCCCGCCTTGGGTTTGGAGTTAAGGGTTGAACAGATATTCTTGGATACGTTGGTTGTGGACACCCTCTGTGGTGCCTGTCATGCATCGACATCGCGTCGACGGCCAGGACGTAGAGTAGCGTGTGGATTTTGGAATGATTTTGGGCGGCGTAGCAGAATGACCATTCCTGGACGCGTGATGCTTCTTGCAGCAGCACGACGAGGCACCTAGGATGCCCAGAGTAGGCGGAGGAAACATGCATTTGAAGCGTTCCTTTCCAAAGGACGATGCCAGTACAATGCCGGGTTTTTCAACTTGGTTGTTGGGCCTCATGGTTTCTGCAACTACTTCCTTGAAGCTTCTTTCTGTCGTAAACTACTAGTTTTGAGAATCTAGGCTCTGACCTGACATGGGCTCCACGGCACAGGCATGCACAGACAGCCAAGAAAGGAATGCCGAGCTTGTCTTTCGTTGGCCACGGCGGTTGGCTGGATCCAGATGCCTCCTCAAAACTCATCAAAACAAACAGGCGAGAATGTGTCTCAAGACATGATGAAATGTCGCATAATGCTGTCTCCCAAGCTTCCAATACCTGCAACCCTTCAGTTTTTATTTCTCGTGGGCTTCTTAAGTAAGGGGCCCAGGGTCCACTTACGCAGCTTTACTCGCATGAATGTTGAGATGTCAATCTCAAACCGAAGTCTCGCGCCAAATCTTTGGTTGCAGGCCATGGGCATCTGCAGAAGTATGGTTTTCAAAGCTCAAACGGTAGACAAAGAAGTCAGCCTTGAGGCACCATGGAGAGGGCCTGGCCCGAACAAAAGCTGGACTGTCATTAGTATCATAATTGCTTCTTCACAACCTCATGGTCGTCATACTCCGACATAATTCCCACCGCTGCCAAGACAAGCGACGCTGCTCGTTCTTTTCCCAGTTTGCAAGGATGTTTAAAAGACATAGACTTGCTGCGTTTTTTGTTTTCATTTTCGTCGTGAAGTTGCTTGCAGGAAGGATGTGTTATGTGTTGCGGCTGTATGACGGTGCACTGCCCTTCTTCCAGGAGTATGCCCACGGATGTGGATGCCAGCAAGGCTGAGCTTGCTGGAGCGCCAAGACGTCTGTGATGCCTAACCGCTTCAGGGAACCCAGAGATCTCTGTGAAGGACCCTGAACATCTCACTCTAAGCATGTTGAAGGGCACTTTGAGCTTCAAGTCTGAGCCATGAGCCTAGCCTGTTTAACGTAAACCCCTGAAACCATAATACGCCTCCACACCAGCTCCGGCATGGTAGTGGCATGATGGCAAAACATTTTGTTTGAGGTCGTGGCTTTGAGCATCGGGCTCCCGAACCCGAACGAAGACTTGCTGGAGGCGGGTATTGGCGTTGACATGCCTTTACTTTTCTGCTATGGTTAGATGGTTACAAAGTGGCCGCTCGTGGAGTGTTGGCGTTGCGAGTGGCTCATACCCAATACGGGCAAAAGCCTTCTGGTGCCTGCATGTTTGCAAATTGCCTTTGACCATGTCAGGTGCGGACGGATATCATGAGGCACCAGACAGCTCTTGCTGTGGGTGCACTCTTGCAACAGATGGAAGGGCAGTTTAGGTTTTAGCATTGCGCAGACGGGCTGTCAGTGCTTATAATTAGTGCTTATATAGTAGTGACTGCGGAGCCTTTGCCTAGCAGGTGGTCCACGTCCCATTGTGTCGTGCAGCGATGTCAGGGCATAAGAACCAGAGCTAACCAACGAGTTGATTGGTGATTGGCTCCCCTGAGCAAAGGCGTTAAGCTATGCATGCGGCTGCCAACAGTAGCCTGAATGTTGTGTGGATCCTTTGCAATTTTGCTTCCGAGCACTCAGAGATCTGGACCTTGACCCGAGCCCCGGATGCTCGTTTGAACACGTTTGGCGCTCAGCCCCCTGGCCTCCGCCTGAATGTGCAGGAAGGCCTTTGAGAACCAGAATCTCCAATGGAATGATGCCGCTGGGCAATTGGCGGCTCTTCCAGAGGACCAGCGGCTTGACCCTTTAGATTTTGTGCAAAGGGTGCTCAGAGGTTGTCCGGGCTCGAAGGGTCATAGGATGTAAATGCTGTAATGGGTCGCGTGTTGACAGCTCCCAGCATCTCCGGCCATCCAAGAAGTTTGCTTTCAGGCTGCGTCCAGGGATCCAAAGGTCCGGGCCCGGGTCGTTTCGTCTGTGATTCGAAGCAGAGTAGTGCTGCAGGGCAAACCATCATTCAGTGCCGAGTAAGCTCGTAGCTACAAATGTTTCGTACCCTTGTGTTGCTCCAATGCTGCGTCCTAACTGTCCAAGCCTTAAAAAGCACAGCTAGCTGCTCACCGCAGGACTTCCCCAAAAAGCCGGAGGTCGTCTTCGCAGAAAAGGAGTGAATGGGAGGCTGCAAGTTCGGAGGATAGTGTTTTCGCCAATGCTCTCTGGAGCTTGAGAGATAGGCCATGATAAGCCTTCAACAGGAACTACATATAGGAACTATGCAAAGATTTGGTGTCAGTGGAGAAGGCCGTCTGGTGCTTGCTAGGAGAGGCAAGCAAAGTTATCGTAGAGGTTTCGGGCCCAGGGCTTCGGTCCGCTGGTTACGGGTCCATGGGAGGACGACCTCGACTCTCATGGCTTTTCGGCCCTACACCGCCGAACTTTGCAGGCCTTTCCATGCTTTGGGTTGGCCGAAGTATTCACTGCCTTCTCTTTGAGCCAACGTTAAGCCAACTTTAAGCTTTGTGTCCTGATGCTTCGTGAAGCAACAACGCTTCTCATGATTTCAAGGCCTGAGTGTTCAGGTGTTCAGGAGCACAAACAGAACTTTAACGCCATTCATTTGTTCTAGTGCCGTGGGTGTGAGCGTGGCTGCTGTTTCTCAAGACTTCAGCTTTCTCGCGATGGCTTTACTTGGGACAGACCTCCGAACTTTGCTGCGGCTTTTGTTCGTAGTCGATCTCGCCTCCAGACCGAAAGAATCGGCGAATTCAATAGCTCCTCCAAGTTGATGGAGCTGTTGCGCAGCTGCGCAGGTTCTTGACATGCTGGTTTCAGGGCTCAAGGATGTTTAAGAGACAACTTGCACGTAGAGTTTACATCAAGTAAGATCTAAGAACCCAAGAGGCCCAGACCTTGTCGCAGGTCTTTCACTTATTAGAGTCTCAGGTCTTAGGTAACCTATACAGTAGGTTTGGGATTCTTCAGGCAGTGTAGTATTGGGTTGTTCTCTTGGCCCAGGGCGATGCACGGCGGTTGGCAGTGCTGCTGCACTCGGGCGCCGAGGATCGACAACATTTTTGGATTTGAAGCTTGCTTTTGAGGTTGAGGTGGTAGGGCATTTCGAGGCTCTGTGCGGAGCAGCGGAGCTGCGGCCTGAACTTCCGACCCTAATACCAGAAGGGCCCTAATCGACCCTCAAAATCTTCGCAGGTAAACCTGCGCAGCCTGCCCTCCACCCAGCGCCCGGCCTTGACGGCCCTTGGCCTTGCGGCCTGCTGCGTTGCAGAGGCATCCACCTTGTTTGTGACTATGTCGCATGCTCGTGAATGCTCGCGGTGGCCGCCAATGATAGTGCCGAAGCAGCTCAGCTGTTGCTTCCGTGATGCTTACTTGGCCTGTTGCTGTGCTCGTGGGATGCACATGGCAGCCAGCCTTGCACGCAAGGATCCAGCGCTTTTGCTGACGGCAAAGCTGTTGGAGACATGGCTTCGAGATGGGTTCGGCCAAGACTAGCAGTTTGATGTGCTGAGCCACGCCTAGGCCAGGGCCTGATACAATGTACCAGCACCATGACGCCAAGAGCTTTACACAGACACAAGCTAGGAACTCGTATGATCAATGTTTCCAATGTTCTGTTTTCCATTAACTCGTCATGATGGCTACATGACATAAAGTGTGCATGCTATGGTAGGCTTTTTGTAATATTGATAACGCTAACGCTCCCCGCCCCAACTTTCCTATGTGACGACGTCGAACCCTAAAGCACCGAAGCATCTATTTAGGGCTGCGAAGCCGAAACCTCTACAGACCTTCGAGCTCAACTTTCCACCAGAAGGTTTCCCAAAGCTCTCAGGCATAGAGGCCTGGCCACAGGGCCACCCAGCGGGGCTCATTGAGGAGGTTAATATAGGTTTCATAAAGTCCGCAGCAGGTAACAGGTAGGCATCGAATCGGGTTGAGGGTTTCGGGTTTGGGTTTTGGGCCCGTAAACAGTCCAGCGACGGCCCATAGGGGGGCCTGTAGGGGTTCAAGGCGGGTCATGGAAGAGATTCTATAAAGGGCACATATAGCATACAGAGTCCTCGTAGGGTGTGCTGAGGCAGAAAGCGGCTTTTTGTTTGGCGACCAGGGGGTAGGGCCTCGGACCACCAAGCGAAGGGGTACACTTTCGCCCTGTTGTGGGCGGATTTTGCGTTGAGACCACTGCTGCCGAGTGCTAAGGAATTTTCCGCCGATCCGAAGGCAGTCGAGTTCCACGATGATGGACGCTCGTATTCGGTCAGGGGCCAAGGGGGCCAACGGTCCTGAGGCACCTGTGAAGTCATAGTGCGTGTGCGCTGGCCCGCCGGAAGCTACCTCCTCATCTGAAACAGCTGAAGAAAGGGCATGCGTGTGCCTCGAATCAAACCTACGACGAGCGCTTGATGCAGGTCACCAGCCAGAACTTGCTTGGATGCGTCATGTCTTGTCCTAGTGTGGAATCGAAAATGAACCGAAAAGTCTATGCGTGTCAAGTTTTTTTCTGTAGGTCTTCAATTCTCAGAGAGTTGTTCTGTGGCAATTCCAGACCTCGGTTTGGAATCTTTGTCTTCAACAATGAGGCGCTTGAGGTCGCTTCACGCCGCAGCGAGGCTGTCCCGAGCAAAAGGGGGGGGGGGGTGTTTTTTTGGGGCTTGTGTGCCGGCGACAGGGCTTCCAGACTGAAGTCAGTCTGTGAGCGCGAATTTCTCAAGTTGGCTTGGTCTAGCAGTGCTTCTGGATTCTGTCAGATGTGTCATTCCGCCCCAATGGCGTGTATAGCCCCAAGTGACCCAAAGTAGCGGCACTCAGGATCTTGCACACGCGTCAACATCCGTCAGCATTTGTCAACATCAGCCCACAGCTCCACCAAGGCCTTCGCGCAGAAGCTGAGGAGCCGGCTAGAAGTAGCGGAAGAGCTGTGATGGATTGAGAAAAAGTGGGAGTAGGCTCAGGAGTGCAGCCTCCCAGCTTCGCAGGCTTTGCACGTCACATGTCAGGATAAAGGCTAGAGATTCCCCTTCTGCAAAGGCTGAATGATGCTGAATGCACTGCATTTCTTCCCATGTTCTTGCTAGGGTGGATTTGTGGTCGTGTTATCCTCACACCTGCTTCCCAGGCGCTGACGAAGTTCGATCCATTTGATAAGATGAAGACCACTCCGTCAGCCGTTTTCAGCTGGATCGCATACGATTCGTGCAGCACATGACCAAACGCTCAATACAGATGCATGTTTACAGACGCCGTCCGAATCAGAATGACCATGGTGACGGCAGCCTTGCACTGTGAGTTTCTCATTCATCCCCTCCTTTTTTCTTCCACTACGCCTGCCATGAGCGATGGCAAGGCCCCAGCGTTGCCAGCGCTGCCAGCTCACGAGCTTTGGTAGCAGAGTTGCTCCTTATTTCCCTTGGGTTGTTGGGGCAAGGGGGCACAAAGAGCCCTGTGTTGCACGAGTAGTCCCCTGAAGCATGTGGTCACAGTTCAAAAGAAATTCTTTCTTCTTGTGCGAGTGGCGATACGTTCTGTCTGACCAAGGGCCAGCATCGCATCCTCCCCCCCCCCCCCCTGCCCCCGCCAAAAACAGAAAAGACCAACAGGCCAAAGTACACCCGCCGTACAGTATGCAAGCAGTGAGCATCACTGAACCATGCAACTTCGGGTGTATCGGAAAAGATGTGGCTTGAGGTGCACTCCATTGCAGGGGCTGTTGCTGGTGCTGTGCAAACGTGGGCCTGGCACCCGCTCGATGTGCTGAAGACGCGCCGCCAGGATCGAAGGATGTCGGAGGTGAATCCCACAGGCTTAAAATGATGCATAGCATATCATGTCAGGGGCTCCTTTGTCAACGGTCGCTGGGGAGCTTTATTGAATGTCCTCAGACTGTCTCCTGTTGTTGTCAATGCAGTCGGGTCGTTCTCTTCGCGGGCGCTCTGTTCAGAGGGAGCATCAGGGTAAGCATCCAAGTGAGTTGCGAGGGTGCTTCCGGTTCCGGGATGTGGCCTGGGTCCCAGTTTCCGACGTTCAAGACGTTGTTTCCCGCATAGGGCAGTTCGAGGCCCTCGAGGCTTGACAGGAAACTTGAACTCAGAGGCCTCCGGTCAATCTTAGCGGTCTTAGCGAAAGCAACGTTGTCTCCATGTTTCCGTCCAGGCCAACTTAGAACGGATGCAAATCATTCCCAAACCCCTGTGCGCCCTGTGCTGAAGTGATGTTCTCCCTCCAAGGCATGCAAGTGCGCGATGGGACCGTGGGCCAGGTACATGCATATGGCTCCCTCATGCAGGCTTCCCTGCTAAGCTGCGAACCATTGTGGTTGCTGTTTGGGGACGGCCGGGCCGGGCTTGTCCTGGCTTGCCTTGCTTTTGCACTCAGGGTTCAGGGATGTCCAAAGAGGTGCACCCTAATCGTAGAATGCATACATCAGACTGTGAAATGCTCAGCGACTTAAAGAGAAAGGCATGAAAGGACCCGGAAGGAAGAGTGTGGCTTGCATGTGGCCTGCATGCCTGCAACACGTCCTGAAAATCAGCTTTCCTCGCAGCAACGCCTCCTTTGTCAAAGGCAACGCTCTCCACCTTCCGTGCTGAGGGCGTCGCCGGATTCTTCAGAGGCAATCGGGAAATTCGGAAAGAACCGAAACCAGCGTTGCACGTTCCTCCGCTTGCTGGGCTTGGGGGCGTAGAGTTTAAAGCAATTTTGAGCAGACGGATAGCTACCAAACTCGGTTACGTTGAGCATGTCCCGAGCCCGAAGACAAGAGACTGCATCTTGCTGCGCCCTTCTGCTGGCACGAACAAGGTGTCTCAGCCAATGTAGTCGGCTCATCGTTGGCTTGGGGACTGCAGATGTGGCTCGGCTTGGAGAAGAATGTGCATACAGTCACAGTGTCAGTGTGTGTGTGTGGGGCTTGAGAGGCAAATCTGGCTTTGCAACAGTCACAAAACACTTGTGCACATCCTCTTGCAGAATCAGGACCTTTGACCGGGGTTTCAAAATGCGGTTGTAGCTCGACATCATTGTCATGTCACCGAGTTCCTGTCAAGGCCAATCTACAGCAAGCTGAAGCAGCTGGCACACTCCAAGGTGCTAGTCACTTCTGTCGCGCATCAAGTGGTAGGGGGTGCTGCAGGATGCTGTAGGAGACATGGGGGGTGGGTTAGGAGGGTGGGGTGGGGGGGGGGTGGGGGAGGTGGGGCGTGGTTCAACATGACTCTTACTCTGCAGTACTTGCAGCATTCAGCTTGGTCTATGCTTCTGTGCAGCTCCGAAAAACATTGCAAAGGACATTCAGCACGTTCCAGATATGCGCCTGCATCAAGGGGCGAGCAGTGGAAGTGGCCCTCTCCCTCGCAACACTCTGCCTCTCTGTGCGTCCCTACTCCACCACCCTTGTGCAGCCCTCCCCTCCAAGCCTCCGCCCTTGTGCAGCTTGGGGAGCGCTCCCTGGCGACGGATGGGCTTTGCTCGCTGGCAGCGGGTGGCTGCACAAACGTAGCCGCCTGGCATGCGCGGATAGAATTCCTAACATTTCTGTGGGGAGCTAAGACCAGTATGACCAGTGAGGTGCAGACTTACATTGAAGTGGTTCACTTGCTACCTTTGGCTCCTGCAAATCACATCGTGGCGCGTCGTTTAGACCTGCCGGTTGTTTTCAGAATCTGGTCATTTATCCGGAACGCCGGGATGGCCTGGCATCGCTGCACTAATCGCTGCAATTTCTCATCTCTCGTCGGGCTTGTAAGTGGAACCCACTCATAGTAGCAGAGTTGGGGCTGCTTGTTTCAAGGAAAAAGTGATATGCAGGACAGGACGAGGTTCGATATTGTCCCCCCAAAGAAGGATGCTGGAAAATGTCAGGAGTCCAAAATTCAGGCTAGTTTGAGGACCATGCGAAATTGCCAGGTTGTGCATCCTGTTTTCCTCATCAAGACGCGTGCCTTGGCAGGTCACCAGGTGCATTCCGCATGCAAATGCCAAAAACCTGCAACAGCGCAAGATGCACGTGATGCACAAGCATGAATTCTGTTTGGATGCTACATGCTGGACGGGTGCGGATCGACATTCTTGTGGGGTCCGAGGTCTCCAGCTGCAAAGATACGGCGTGGAGGTTCGCAGCTTAAGCGGGGTTTGATGTGATGTGGAGTTGGTTCCTTTGGTTCCTGTGGGTGTCAGAGGTTCAACAGCTCCGGGCACACTCAGAATTTGTGGAAGAGCCGAAGTTTGTAGTTCGTATCCAGCTCGCGGCTGTGCCATGATTGGCAGAGTTCAGGATGGCTTGGTGGCGCGTGCAGCGTGTTGCCTAATGACTAGTGTCTGCTTTTATTCTCTTGCACCAGTTTTTTTAGGCAAACTTGGTACTGCAAACCAGTTCTTTTTTTGTTTGTTCTTCTGGAGTGCTGGAAAACCTGTTCTCAGGCAGGTCATCCACAGCCTCAGTATCGCGGAGCCATGCACGCAGCGACCCGGCAAATTGTTCAGGATTGAGTTGAGGTCAAAGCAAAGCATAGCAAAAAGCAAGGGCTGGCTGCAGGACCGTACGTGCAGTCACGTTTGTGGACATATTCTCGTGACATGAGTGTTTCATTGCGCTACCTTCTCGGACGTGACTCCTGGCAAGGTGTCCACCATCTCCAGGGAAGAAGGACTTGTAGGCCAGGCGGCGTGGATCACGCATGATCGTGGATGATCGTGTGCAAATCCTGGCACACTGAATAGGACTCTGCTTTTAGAGGGTCGGCCTTCATCTGAGGGAGCTTCAGCCCATGTGCAGGTTTCTATCGAGGTTTTGGTCCATCTCTCCTTCTGTGCTCGCACGGTGCCGTCCTGCTGGTCTCCTACGAAGCTCAGTTGCGGAGCTAGAAACTCCCTGCAGTGGCATGCATTGGCAGCAGATAGCAGTATCATCATGCAGCCGGGGGATTTGCCGGAAAGCATGTAGTGCCTGTGTGGACGACGAGATCTTGCACCAGTTCGTCCACTAGCGTCCTAGTCGCCCACTGTGGCACGTGAGCCATGACTGTAGATAAATAAATAACACTCGCAACAGCTTCTAAGCAAAAGTGGTAGCTGGGACGCCAGGTTTTGGGGCTCTTGGGGTTCAACAACCGTGGAACCTGTGAATCTATACACATTGCATCAATGCTGCCAATCTTTGAATCATCAATATCATCCAAGTTGGTCATACCCATTGGGCAGCATAGTCACGACCCCCAAAGCCATTTCACTTAATCGACCTGGTCATTGAGCAGATACCGAGTAAGGACAACTTCAAGCTGGTTTTTGATTCCGTGCTTGCAGCATCGGCGTCCGCCAAGATATTTGCTACAGTGGTCGCCCGATTGCATTCGTTTGGGGGTCGCGGTTTGGGGTCGGGAAGTTTCGCATTGTCATTGATTGTCATGTTGTGCATCATGGACATGCAGCGCCCGCATAATGCGCATGTTCACTGCAGTTGTCGAGCATGAGGCCACTTATCCGCTTCAAGTGGTACGGCAGCCTGGCGCATGAGGAGCATTCGCACTTCCTGGTATTTGTAGCATATGTCTCTCAAGAGGGAAAGCAGATTGCTTCAAACCTTTCACTTCGCAACAGTGTATCAACACTGGTGTTCCTACCTTGGAAGTAAGGCAATAAGAAGATTTTGATGAGGTGCCCTCGCGTCCCTTGCCCAGGTGTTGCTGTGTTTTGGGTCCAAATCGCACGGGCTTGACTGCGGGATTCGGGGCTGGCAGTTTTCATCACAAATGTGTGGCCTTTTGGGTGTCGTCCAACGTGCCATCGCGTTCTTGCTCGCCTCGGTCCCGTGCACTCGTTCGGATGCTTTCGTGCTTCAATCGCTCGGTGTCGCGAACACATGGCAGGAACGCAGCACGATGCAGCGCGCTTTGCTTCGGCCGGCTGTTTAATTTTGGAGAGTGACACTTCGGATGTGCATTGATGTGTCTTTGTGAGCTTGTGCTTTTCGGGGTCGCGGGCAACATTGTTCTGGCATCAAGGTCGGTCATGCAGCAGCGGCCAACCAATCCAGAAGCTTTCGAGCTCCGAAGCTGCAAATGAGAATCTCTTTATCAAGTTTGGCTCCTGCTCTGCGTATAAGCCTTAGAAAGCCCGTAATTAGGAGGCAATCGCCGTTCAATGCGAGACTCAAGACATCAGTTGTTTTTCCTGCTTGCCCGGTGTTGATGGGTAAGAAGTCAGGTACACCAGTGCCCCTCGCACCGTGCAACTCCTGTGGAAGAGGAATGGACTGCCTGCCTTCTATCGAGGCAATGAGGGTTGGAATGGGGGCTTGCCACTTCGACTATAAGTTGTAATCCTTGCTTGTCATGCTCGCTGTCACACACGCACACATGCGGTCGCAACTGGCCCACCAAGAACACAAAAGCTTATAAGTTTCATGGGTTGAGGAGACTACTGACAAATCAGCAGGCAACACCAGTCGATTCAGGGATGTTCCCTGCGCCTCGAAGACAGCAGCATCAATGCTTTTCTTGTAGGAAAGTGTGTAGGAATGCACGCGGTAGACTCGGGTTCCTAGTTGCCGGCACAGTGAGAATCAAAGTATGTACCTTCAGCCTTCCAGCGGTCGCAGCTGTCACAGCTAAAGCTCGGAGAGTTGTTGGACTCTCGTCATCCTCTTGTGGCATGTCGAAGCCCGACAGGACTTGTGACAACTTGTGAGATATTTGAAGTGGTAAGGCGGTAAGGCGCATCGTGTCTGTACGACTTTCTCTAGGGGCCTCATGGATATGGGTGGCTTCGATGTGGACTCGCCTAATTTCGGGCGCATCGGAGGTATTCTACCGCAGATGATGCGGACTGTCCCTCAAGCTATGGCCTTCTTCTCGATCTACGAGTGTCTGTGCTGAAGATGTTTTTGGCATTGCCATGTTTTTGCAGTGGAGCTAGTGGCTGCTGTGCGCCTATGGAGACCGGTGCACGAGAAACTGCATCCACCATGGCAGCTCGAGATACCAAGTCAGGCCAAGCCATGCTCCAGACCTAGCCACCTGTAAACTGTAGACTGTAGACTGTAGACGACTGTAGACGACTGTAGGCGCATGTCTGACATGTCTCATGTTGACGAGCGGTCTAAGTCCTCCTGGAAGCTGTAGTTTCCTGGGCTCAGATCAGGTACAGCCTCCAGGCATTCACGAGCTTGCTCACGGGCAACAACAGTGGCTCGTAGACTCGTAGAAGCCTCTCACTTAAGTGTCTCAAAGCGGGCTTGTGTCACAACGGGCCCAAAGCGGCCGCCATCTGAAGTGGGTCGAATGGTTCGGTAGCGTGTGTTCGGCTCGCGCGGGCCAGGAACGGCGCACTCGATTCTGATCTTGTGAAATAGGGGTTCGAGTTTCAGCCTTTGATCGATTCACTATACCGCCGCAAAGGCACTTTTCATCTTCCATGAGCCGGTTTGATTGGGAGTTTTGCACTCGACTTGAGTGACTTTTCGGATGCGCAGCCTTGGCTCTACCAACCCTCGGCTACTTACGCGACCATCCGGTACTTGAACTAGCCCCGAGGTGGAGTGCTTAGCCGAGGCTGGACTTCAGCGCAGAACCAGCTTCTGGGGTCATTATCCCATCTGTTCCCACGCGCTTCAGCCAAAGGAAGGGGTGTGGAAAGATCAAACGGATCCTGGACATGCTGCAGCATGCTGCAGCATCTTCTGGCAACCTTGAGCCCCATGTGCTGAGGCAATGCTCATCTTGAAGCTCATCTATACTGCCGCAGCCCTCCAGGCCACTAGGCTTGGGATTTGCGCCAGTCCGCGCTCAACCCAAATTCAGGGATCGTCCGTTAACTCCATCACTGTTGCAGGGGACCATCACTGTTTCGTCTCACGGTTTGCTTTGGGTGTTCCGGGCTCTGCCTACGCCGACGGAATACCATTTCGTTAATCGAGGATGTCACTTCGAATGCAGTGGTTTCGTGCATGAAGTTGGGGGGACGATGGTGCCTAATGGTCCTTGAAGTTTGAAGCTTGCGTAACACAAAGACCAAGGAACCTGGCCCCCCCGACCATCGCATGCGCGAATCTCCTGTTTGCGTTTGCTTTCCGCGCTCGCTTTCCAAACCAACCCCTAAGAATCTGACAAATCCTACAATGGTCCTACAATGGTCCTACAGTGGTCCTGCAAGTATCGCAAGTGCATCCGAGGCCTCCGCTGCCTATGGCCACTTGTTCAGCAGAGTTCCAAAGAGTAATCCTACGTAATTCGACGTAATTCGACGTGATGCGACGTAGTTCTACGTAGCTCTAGCAGCTTCTAGCAGCTTCTGGCAGCTTCTGGCAGCTTCCAGCTTGCGCAGAGGCTGCAAAGCGCCCGCGGCTTGTGGGTCAGAGCTCAGGGTTTATAAGTTTGTTCCTTATCTCGGCCCTGATGCACTTTGTTCTCTAGCTGCATTGCGACGTTCTCGCCGCCTTTTCCAATGTTTCCAGGTTGGCCTCCTTTCCTTGAACGCTGAGTATTGCTTTTCGAGCTGCGTGAGCTGTGCAAGGTGAAACCGACTCCTTCTGCACCAAGGCCGAGATTGCTTGGCTTGCTGTCGAGTGCACTCGTGCTGTGCTGGAATCCGGACTTATAGACTTATAGAGTTTCAGACTTTTCAGATGGCAGCCGTGGCCCGCGAGGGAGGGCTGAGGAAGCCTTGTGTTTCGGAGTGTGTCACTTGGCAGGAAACCTCATTGATGTGCAAGGTGCCTCTGGGAGGGCGTTGCACAGTGTTTGCGCTCCTTCTGCATCTGTTTCAAAGAAGCCCATTCTCCCATCTCCTGTCACCTTTCGTTACAGACCGTCTTTTGAGAGTGCGCTCGGGCGTGAGTGAGAGAGTGAGAGAGTGAGTGAACGAGTGAGTGAGTTTGTGAGCGGTGTGGCAAAGAATGTTATAATGTTGGACCTTTGGCACTGTAATCGTAATCTTCTGTGACACTTGCTCGAGGAAGCCACCCCTTGCTTTTTACTCCTTCAAGGAAGTCTCTAGAATCCCTGCACCGCCAGGTGCGCGTCCAAGGTGACGTGCTGCTCCAGCGTGCAACCACGCTGAAGGCGGCATATTAAGCCAGCTGAGCAAGCGGGACATAGCGGGACAGGATTGCCTGCCCAAGCCCTTGTCGCCTTTACGAGTGATTGGGACCTGGGAGGTTCTGCAGAAGGAATTCGCCTAAACTGAACCCTGAGCTTGTGGGATGAATGATTCATGTAGTTTCACGTACCACTGCTCGAATCCCTAGTAAAGCGTTTAAAACCACGAGCCTTTTTGGGGCCTTCAGGGTTCACTTCCCAAGGTACAGGTACTGTTGTACTGTTGGGTTTGATTTGGGCTTTACGGGTTCAGAACGCTGTTGGGTTTGTACAGCCTGCGCCCTTTGATCAATGTTTCCTTTTCTGCGTGACGGCCTGGTAAGGTGTTGCAGGTTGTCACATTGCATACGCATCTTCATTAGATTAGCTTCTTGAATGATGCATTGGCTCGACTCCAAGTTCCTGGGCGGCTGGGCAAGTTCCTGCATCTAGCCTCACCCCCGGCGCGGCCGTGGATTCGTAGAAGTGTCGTTTCCTGAGCTGGACTATTTCGAAAGCGCGAGATAGAACAACCAGGTGCGCAGCTATAGCCCAGGCGTCTGAAAGAAGAGCCTCCGCGAGTGATTTCGAGTCTATTTTCGCAGGCAGTTGCCTGAGAAAGATGAGATACCGTGCTGTGCTCTGGGTTATCGTATCGTGCCGGGAGATCGCCCTATTGGGCGAAGGCCAGACATTGCCTGTCGAGTGAGGCGCAGCAGCTGACGATACCGTCAGGTGGAACGAGGTGAGGAAAATGTTGCAGACGTTTGGGAGATGACGATGATCCCTCTCTGGATATCTCCTTTTGCAGCAACTGGTTGAGGACCTGCAGAGGGACTTCCACAAGTCGATATGCCTGGTCGTCGCCTGAAGCGGAGTGCGGGTACACTGGGGCCGCGACTTCGTGAGCACGGCGCGAATGATTCCGCTGGTGCTGTGGCAAGATCTTGGCTCTCTTCACCAATAGAACATGAAAAAACCCCATTCTTTGGACTAGCGATCCGCAAGCGCCCGGGCTGCGGCCATGAGTAGATCCATGTCCCTCCAAGACAGGGGGCAGACAAAACCACAGCATGCCACCTTCTACAAGGTTCTATTGTTGACATCAAGAAGGCCCAGTAAAAGCAAGTCAACAATCTCGAAGCGAGTGTTTAGTCAGCACATGTCACCGCGTCGCGGCAGGTCCGGGAAGATCCTCCGAATGCCACGGAACTGCGCAACAACGTGGCCAATGCGACCAAAGTTCGCCCGAGGCTGGGAGGATTCGTGATCCCCCCCCTTTTCAACGCGACAAGGCTGTCACAAGTATGTAAGAGTTGAAGATTTCCGCTGCCGTGACAAAGCTTTGAATCGAAGGCTCTGCAACCGGGGGACACGGGGAGCGGGACGCAACCAAGGGTTTTGTTGGCCCAGCGCCATACATCTATTCGCAAGGCTGGAATCTGTCGCAGAATCCGAGCCAGATCCCGTGGACCGAGCCCTGAGAAACCATGGCAGCAGTTGGCGAGTGCAGAGTGGCAATAGGTGGCCTTGGCAAGGGTCAGGACTCTGTGACCAAGGTATCGAGGCTTGCTGTGGGCATTTGTGGTCTTTTGTGGTTCGACTGCATCGGAATTGTGTGAAAGACCCGTCCCTCTAAAGTTAGGGGCCAGCCTGACATTCTTTCTTAGGGGCGGAAGGGTTGCATTCGTAGAGCCCAAACTCACGTTTTGGGCACTTCTTTGATCTCCTGTCAGGATTTTGGGCTTGGTTCGATGTCTTTGGGGACGAGGCGCATGTGGGACGCAAGAGCAGCTAAAGAAGTCTGTGGAACTCCGGGTGTCCCCTTCTTCTCTCAAGAATGTGAAGCTGCATCCTGTGCATTCCAACGTTGACAGATGTCTCAGCCAGCCAACACTTAAGCTTATCAAACCCAAACCTTGAGACCCCAACCCTAACAAAACCCGAACTACACCCTAACGAAGCCCTGACGAAAGCCTAACAAACCCGAACTCCCCGTCACAGCCCTGCAGTTGGCTGCGGGCCGAAAGTCGAAGACAACACTGCGTCACAGCCACTCGCTCTGGACACTCGAAGACAAGGCCGCGTATAACATGTATACATGTATGTACATATGATATGTATATGTTATATGACCATCAGTATAAATGTATATGTCTATATATATATATATATATATTGTGAGCAGGTCTAAGCACGCACGTTGCATGTGCAGAGCTGCCAGGACCAGTACTGTAGTCTTCTTTGCATGTGTAGGTTTGCAATTCGTTTCAATGCCAATTTTGGCTCAAGTACCGAGCTTGTGCCTTTGAGCACGGTAGCGTCGTACAGTAGCTCCTAGGTTGCTGTGCGGTCCGACCGGACGCACTCAGGCGTAGCTGCACAAGTGCTTGAACTCGCGAAGTCGTAAAACAGCGTGACCGGGCTGTGATTGCATTGGCTTAGTGCAAGTCCAGTGCTGGTCGACTTCACAATTGGGGGCTGTTCTGGGAAACGTACAGCTCTTGTGCCTACGGCCCGAGTGGGCAAGCATTGCTTTGCTTGTCTGTCGCGGTCCGTGACCTGGACGCGTGGACTGTGTGCCACGCTTGCGGCCTGTTAACCAAGGCGCGGCGCTTCGCGTGCCACGCCTGCGGCCTGTTTACCAAGGCGCGGCAATGTCCGCAGAGGTAGCAGGTCAGGCCGAGGGCGTCACCCTCCTCGAAGCTATCGAGGGTGGAGACGTTCCCTATCCCGAGCGGATGAGCTACGTCGCTTGGCTTAAGTGGCGTAGGGAGACTGGCAGCCGTCCGTTGTCCAAGCGGGATGGGATCAGTACTACGCCAGAGCAAGAGGCGGCTCTCTGGCGGAAAGTCATGAAGTTCCTCCATGACGCCGAAGACGAGGACGAGGATGAGGAGGAAGAAGAAGAGGACTCCGAGCTAGTCCCTGAGGCCTCGGGCGCTGGAGGCGACAGTCCGCCGCGGGTGGACGTCAGCGCCGCGGCTAGGGAGCTGGCCATGGTCCCTACCGGTGCTGCCTATGCCCCTGCTACGGCACCGGGGTCCCGCCCGGCGGGACCGTCCGGTCCGCCGTCGACAGCAGGTTCGGTGCCAGGCACCGCAGAGGGCTTGCAGGCGGAGCTGCGCGCGATTTTCCGTCCAGACCAAGAACCGGTCGCGGACTACTTGACGCGCGTTTCGCGGATTGTCCTCGCGCTGAAAGCGCATGGAGTCACGGTGAGCTCCCGTGACCTTGACGCCTTAAGCACCAAAGCCACCCTCCTTGCGGATGAGTTCTCCAAGATAGGTGGGGACTGGCATCCGACAAAGATGGTCCGTCGATGTCCGTCGGCTGCGGACCAGATTCTCGGTCGCGGCTTTGCGCGGTGGCGAGGACCCCGAAGACGCAGAGGAGATTCAGCGTGAAATCCAATGCATCGGGGAGCTTATCCTCGCGCTAGGGGGAAAAGAAAGCTCGAGCCAAGAGAAGGTTTGGAGCTCCCCGTCCGATGTGCCAGTTGAAGCCGTGGGGCCGCGTTCCCCAGGGCTCCCGCAGCCTGCGACTGCAAGTGGGTTGGGGGTAGGTTTGGACCGTGGAGGTTTGCACACTGCCGAGGTTGCAGGTGGTCCTTCCGCGGCCCGTGACCTGGGCGCGACGGACGGCGATTCCCCTTTGCGCGCGAAGCTTGCGGCGCTGGAGATGGAGATAGAAGCCCTGAAGCGAGGTTCAGACGGCGGAGGTTCGCAGACCGGGTCCCAAAACCCGGCGGGCGATTTTGCCGCCGCACTCGCCGCCCAAACTGAAGCGCTGAAAGAAGCGTTAGCGCAGAGGGGCGGGCAAAGCTCCATAACGACGGTCAAAACTGACCTCACGTGGCCGACGCTGACCGACGACAAGTCGGACGCGCGAGACGTTGTCCTGTTCTACGAGGAGTTCGAGGACGTCTGCGCGCTGGCCAACAACTGCCGCGGTATGAGTGCGCGCGAAAAGCTGCTAGCGCTACGCGGGCGCTGCCGCGGCTCGCGCATGAAGACGTACACGAACGCGTACCGCGCAGCGTGGAAGTCGGGAGAGGTTCTCTCCGATCCACAGGCGGTGTACGACCGCATCAAGAACAAGCACTTGATGTTCGGGGAATCGCGGGAGGAAAGAGAAGTCCGCGTGGATGGTGAGCATGCCTCCCTCGCTAAGGGTAAGCTCACAGGCCACCAATTCGAGCCTTTGTTTGAGGCATCGATCGCGGACCTTGAGGCGGTGGGTCTTGGGAAGACCCCACGAGAGTTGTATCTCTCGTACCTCCGCAAGATGCCCCCGTATCTCCAAAAGGAGATACGGAGCGACAAGCGGTTGTGGCCCGGCGATCCCAAGGATGGCGGGCTGCGAGGGCCGCAGACTTGGGAGGAGAGCCACAAGGTCGTCCTGGAGTACGAACAGAGGGAAGCAGCTCACCGGGCTGTTTCCCACTCTGTGTACTCAGCGACCGGCTCTCAGAGCGCGGACCCGTCGGTCGCGCTAGCCGAGGCTCAGAAGGAGATTAAGAGCCTCAAGGCCGCTGCGAAGGCTGCTGCGAAAGGAGCAGCTGCCGCGGCCAAAGCTGGCGCGGATCAGACGTTTGCCGCTGCGTCGAAGGGAGCTGGCAAAGGAGCGGACAAGAAGATCTGCTTCCACTTTCGCGACCACGGGAATTGCCCGAAAGGGGATGCCTGCCCGTACAGCCACGACAAGGAGCTTCGCAGAAAAGCTCTCGCGGCCAAGAAGGGTGACCAAACCTTTGCCACTGCGAAAGGCAAGGGCAAGGGGAAGGGAGGTGGCAAGGCAAAGGCCAACGCAAAGCCTAAGGCTGCGGCCAAAGGCGCGGCAAAGCCACCAGGCACTGTTTGCCCCTTTTTCTCCAAGAATGGGTCGTGCAAGAAAGGAGCCAGCTGCGACATGGTCCACAACCTGACGACCTCAGGAGGGACGCCGGCCTTGCCTGCCAACTGGGCCCCGCCCTCCGGTGCTTCCATGTCTAACCCCTTCGCCGCGTTCAGTGTCCAGATAGGCAGCTCAGGCGTCCAGGCAGGCGTCTCAGGAGCCGCAGGACGCGCCGCGGTGCAGCAGCACGCGCTTCCGTTGAGCAAGGGCGGGCGGGACAAGTTCGCCACCCTGGACGATCTGCCGAAGGACTGGTGGAACCTGGCGGACAACGAGCCAGGAGGCTACCAGTACAGGACGGTAGTCCAGGTGCTCGACCGTAAGGTCGAGTGCATGCTCGACGGATGCGCCGGCGCAAACCACGTGACAGAGGAACTCGTGGTGGGCATGATGAACCGGGCTGCAGAGCTGGGGATCGGCACCGAAGATCCCGGCTTCCCGGTCGTGAGACTCGAAAAGTGGGTCCACCCCGAATACGTGCATGGCATTGCTTCGGGAGCCCCCGTTCCTCTGAAGGGGGCAGCAGTCTTGCGCGTCACGCTGCTGGAAGGCAGGACGGCGGACGACTGTCGCCCCAACACTGAAATTTTCGTGCGATGCAAAATCGCAGCCAGGGGGACGTCCGATTGGCACGGACTGATCCTCGGCGGCAGAGCGTTGGACTGCGCCGGAAGGATGGGCCTGCGTTTCAGGCCGGGTCCCGACTTTCACGTCCTCGACACGCTGGGAATCAGGATGCCCAGATGTGAGGATCACAGCAAGACCCGGAAGGACAGGGCCTATGCCTTTGAAGCGCGGTTGTCAAGCCTGGACGACGCGTCATGCACCGAGCCTGGGGGCGGAAGTCGTGAGCTTCTCCGCTATGACGGGGAAGAGCCGCTCGAGCTCTCGCCAGGTGATGGGGTGCTGGTGCCAGTCGTGCGGGAGGCAGGAGTCTCCGCAGAGGGATCCCTGTCCGAGGTTGTGCTTCCGGTTGAGTGTGGGGTTGAGGCTGTGCCAGGTCTCTGGCCCACAGGAGAGGGTAAAGGGTTTGTTTTGCTAGCAGCCCAAGAGTGTGATCACTCTCTCCAGCCGGGCGAGGTTGTTGCGGAAGTGCGTTCCGGCCTCGTCAGCACTGCGGCCTGTGGTTGTGGCGCGATTGAGACGGTGTTCGAGTCAGAGCCGTCTCCGCAGGCATGTGCGGATTGTGGGGTCGCCGTTGCTTCGGTTGACCATGACCCGTGCTTTGCTTGCGGGTCCGCGTCCAGGGCCGCGGCAAGAAGCTTCCAAGGTTGTTCCTCGTGTGCGCGGTCCTTTGGGCGGCTGCGTACCGGCGCCAGGATCGGTGTGCTATCGGTCCTTGCTGCGGTGACTGTTCTCGCTTCGGTGTGGGGCGGGAGCGGCCCGGTTGGGCGCCCTGTTGAGGAGCCTGGAGTGCTTACTTGCTTGGACCACCTTCCAAGCGTCGACAGCTGGTGGGAGGCGCCAGGTGGTTACGCGTCTGTGTGGGGTAGGCGCCCTGCGCAGAAGGACCTTGGGACCCTGGCGGTCGAGAAGGCGCCTTACGAAACGTGCTTGCTTCAGCGCGCAGGTGAGGCGTGGCGTCTTTGGGACACGAGGGATTTGCGTGTGGCGGGAAGCGTTGCGTGCAGCGATGAGGTTCCAGTCACCGAACGCCTCGCGGTCTTTAGGACGCGCAAGGGGCCACGCTGGGCTGGCTGGCGTGAGGGATCGGCCACGGCTGGAAGAGGCGCAAGTGACGCTGTGCGCCCAGCAGACGCGGTCGACACGGCGCGCTGCCCGAGCTATCATATCGTGGAGAGCTGGGATATCGACAAGATGATCGAAGAGCCTCCAACGGACTATTATTATGAGCAGCTCGCGGCAGATATGCGCGCCCGGCACCCTAAGGCGTGCCCGCACCTCCTCGACCACCTCGTTTCCTTAGAGGGTTTCCTAGACAAGTCAATCTTGTTTGGGTTCTCCTTTGGAATCAGCAAGGCCGAAGTTTGTGTCTCCAAAGGTAAGCTCCTAGGACACAACATTGGGCGGGACGGGAGTTCGCCTGACGAAGAGCGTTGTCAGGCGGTGATTGACTTTCCCCCGCTCTGGGAGAAGCTTCACATTCAGCAATTTTTGGGTTGCGCAAATTGGTTGCGCGGCTACCTGCCTGTTGAGTATGGGCACGCAGCCAAGATTTTAGGGCAGTGGCAGAAGCCAGGCGCCGTCTTTCCTGAAGGCGGGCTGGGCTCAGCCGCCACCGAGGGTTGCAAAGCCTTTAAAGCGATCAAGCGCATGATGCAAAACCGCATCAATTTGGCTACCTTCGATGAGGCCTCTGCTGCGGATGGGTCGTGTCCCCTTGAGCAGATCGCGGATGCGTCGGGCATCGCGGTTGGGGGCAGCGTCGTGCAGATGACGCGTGACTTGAGCCAGCTCAAAGTGCTTATGACGCACTCGAAGAGCTTGACCCCCGCGCAGCAGAACTGGCCGCCCTTGATACAGGAGGCGTTTGCCCAGCTCGAGGTAAAGCGGGCGACACGCCGCATGTTTGGCTCTATTCGGACTCTGTGTTGGACAGATCATGCCAACCTTACCCGAGCGCAAACGTCGGACATCGGAATGGATCCGAAACTCGTCCGGTGGGTTGCGGAAATCCTTATGGATGGGTCCGAAATAAGGAGCCTTAGCGGTCGCTCAGCGACGCTGGGTGACAGTTTTAGCCGCAATCCCAAGGATCGGGATGCGCTCCTTGCGGCGAGGACGAAAGATCTCGAGGGCCTTTCGGGCCAACTCCGAGGTTTCGACCTGGACCAGTACCTCGGAGAGGGTACTGAGGGTGACGGACCCGTGCCCTGGGCGGTCGGCAACGACGCCGTCCCAGAGCCTGCGGGCCGTGTCCAGGCCGCGGCTGTGCCGATGTGCGTCGTCGCAGCTCTTCCGGTGCGCGTCATGGTTGTCTTTGACTACGCGCGTTGGAAAGAGCAGGACGCAGAGCTGACTGAGATCAGGCGCGTTTTTCAAGCGAGCCTCCCTGGAGTTTCTGTGGCGGTCAGGGGTTGTTGGGGTCCGTTTGAGGATACCGACGGGCTTGCCTCGCATTTTGATTGCGGGGCCGGCAGGCTCGCAGGGACCAAGAAGATCAAGCGGATCAGGGTCGACTTGCTTACTTCGTGTGCCAAGGTTCTTAGGGAAGCTTCGGGGTTTCGTCCGCAATTCCTCGTAGGACTAGGGCAAGGCGGGCTTGTCACAGCCGTCCTTAGGTGGCCTTTGGTTGTTGAGCTCACGCTCCAAGCAAGGAACCTGCTGCGCAAGGAAGCTAGGGCTGTAGGAGAGGCTTGGGCAGGCATCAAGGCTATCTGGGCGGTGCGGCCACGCCTATGGCGCACGCAGCAGGGCCACTTGGAAGTGGCCGAGGCTTGTCCGGAACTCAAGAAGGATTTTCCGGAGCCTCCCCTGCGAGGTTTTGGGATCGTAGGGAAGCAGGCATTGGGGGCGGAAGTCCTGCGGTCCTTGAGGTTGGACGCGGTTCGTTCCATCGATGATGCCAGCATTAGAGGGATGCTGGACGAACCGTCACGACCCCTCTGGGACCATGAGGGTCTATGCATCTGCGGCAAGCGGACCTACCTGTTTTCTCGCTGCCCCGCCTGCATCGAGAAAGAGGCAGTCGACACCTCGGTGGAGATAGCCGAGCGGGAGGAGCCCGAACCTCCGCTTGAGGGCGACCTTGAGGCCCATGAGGTGGGCCTAGAGGTCAACTCCGTCCTTGCAACTTTGGATAGGACAGGAGGTTTAGTTAGGGTTAGGTCCTCAACCATCCAGCAATGGGCGGTAGGGTTCAGGACTACGCCCAAAGATGCTCCAGTTCCCACGGCATATGGCATGCTGAGTGGGAAGATATGGAAGAAGAGCCATTCCATGAAGCTCAGCCTCGGCTCCCAGCACAAGGATCTTTCCAAGTGGGGCGATGTGAAGCCTTACTGGACCACATGGGTGGTTAGAGAAGATGGCGCTGTGGTGGCGGGGCACAACTGCTCGCCCTTGAATGTGGTTCAGGGCGACATCGTCGTGCATTGGTCGTCAGTGGTGAACTGGCACGGCCACAGACATGTCGTGAATGAGCAGTGTGAGGTGCTCTGGAGGTCTAAGGGGCAAAGAGGTTGCCTTAGACCCCTCCTTCAGCAAGCTGATAGCCCTTGTGGGTAGGGTTACTCAGGTCATTGGCTGGCGGGCAACCGGAGAAGCTTCGGATCCCCGCAGTTCTACCCGGCAGGCGTCAAGGGTCCTTGCTCAATTTTCTTCGTCCAGCGAGGGCGTAGAAGGGCATTGGACCGCGGGCGCTATCAGTCGCGGAAAGAATGCCAATGAGTGCAAGCTGAAGGGTAGAGTTTTGGCGTTTCTGGGTGAGGAGCACAAGGGCCCTGCAGTGGTTCTAGAGCTCGTCAGCCATAGCCCCATCCTGTGCATTTGGGACCATTCCTCAACCAAGGTCAAGGTCGAGTTTAAGGGCGGTGTTCCGTCTTTGAGCCTGATCGCGGAGGAGGACGAAAATCGTCGTGAGCGGCTTGCGGTCGAGGCAAGGGACGCGGCGAACATTTCGGAGTTCCGAGTCACGGGATCCCTTCGTACGGCGTGGTACGAGGGTCAGCGGCGCGATCCCTCATTGGCGGGCTCGATTCGCAAGCCAGAGCCGCCGATGGTGATATCCGGAGACGGGTTGCTTGAGCGCGAGGTGACCCTCAGGACGGGTCAAACCGTCGTTGTCCCAGTAGTCCCCAACGGGGCTGCGGGCGCGAATGGAGTGACCTGGCGCCGCGCTTGCTACAATTCAGTCCACTGCGGAGTCCTTGGGGCTCATAGGTCCGCTGAGGTTACCATCAAGCTGCTAGAGAGGGCAGTCTGGTGGCCCGACTTAGAGAAAGATGTGCGGACCTGGGTCGCCAAATGTCTCGCTTGCATTAAGGGCCGCTCTCGACCGACGAAGGTCGAGGCTCGTGCGGTCAAATGTGGCGCCGAGACATGCTGGCAGGAAGTCAGCGTGGACTGTGAAGGTCCAAACCGAGAGGACAGGGAAGGGCATAGGTACTCGCTTACGTACTTCGATTGCCTCAGTCATGCTGTCCTCCTCGAGCCGATGAGGTCTCTGACTCATGCTGAAGTCAGGAGGGCGTTCGTGCGCTGTGTGCTTCGCAGCAGGACGATCCCGAGCCTCATCAGGTCGGATAGAGGGCCAGAGTTCAAGAATGCGCTCATGGCAGAACTCAGCGCTATGCTTGGGACCGAGTGGCGGTTCAGCGCGCCCTTGAGGCCTTGTGAGTTGGGCGCAAACGAGCGAGTCCACCAAGAAGTTCAAAAGGTGCTGGGGGCGGTCGTCAGGCAAGTCGGCGCCTCCCTTTCCGAAGCTTGGTCGGATTGGCTCGTGGTGGCGGAGTACGTCATTGATAACACTCCGGGACCCCACGGGTATACCCCGAGGGACCTAGAGCGGAGCTGGTCGCTCGCTCTACCACTTGAAAAGGACGTCCTGCGAGACGCCTTGCAGTTTGAACCCATCTCTGATTGGGCTCGGAGCCAGTTTAAGCAGTTCTCGGAACTAGCTGCTGCGGTCCGAGAGCACTGGACGCGGTCTTCAGAAGCGCGGGCGAAACTTGCAAATCGCCATAGGCGCACTGTGGACCTTAAGCCAGGCGACCGAGTGGTCTGGAACGCTCCGAGGGCCCGTTCAGAGGGGGCGGGGCGTGTGCCTTGGAAACCGGGTCTGACCGGCCCCTGGCGCGTGTTGGAAGTCAAGGGCCACAGGCTCACCTTGGAGCCCGTGTCGATGGAGTCGGGGGGTACTTCTTCCGCCCGGCGCGGCCCGATGGAGGCGCACGCAGAAGACTGCATTCTTGTTCCTGCGGATGCAGATGGCGCGGAATCCCGCGAGCCGGTCGTCTTTGAGGACGATGGAACCGGCGGGGACGGCTCGTCTCGCCCCAGCTTAGGGCAACAGGTTCAAGGCGACGCCAAGCAAGTGGAGTTCACGCTGACCAGGCGCGGGAGGGACTTCGTCCTCCGCCTTGGTGACCGCATTGCCTATCGGGGTGTAGGTGGAGGCCCGAAGGTGTGCAGGTTAGGACGGGTCACGCAGGTAGATGCGGCCCGTGCACAGGTCGGCGTGCACCGCTATCTCCCCGACGCCAGCGGGGTTCGCGTCAAATGGCGGCTCGCATACATCGCCGAGGACGGTGCGCTCACGCTTTCAGAGGGGACTCGTCCGGCCCACGAAGCGGTTTCCGTCAGGGAGATCATTTCCAAGATCGACCTGAACCGCGACGGCGTGCTTGCTGCAGCCTCGGCCAGAAAGTTGGACAAGGGAGCGTACTCGTTACAGGACAGGGCGCTCGAGAGAGCGTCTCGCACTGGCACGGGTGTGCTCTCGATCCGAGAGGCCCTCGCGGACCTCTTGGTCGCGGAACCCCGCGTGTTGCAGCCTAGGGCTTCCCCAGAGTCGGGTGCTGTCGAGAGTTGGTTCCGGCAGTATTTCCTTGGAGGGGTTGCCGATGTCTTAGAGGTTGCTTGGGGTGACGCGGTCGTCTCCGACGCGGCTAGGAGGCACGGGTACAGGGTGGTTCCCGCTTTTGTGCAAGGCAAGCAGGCCTACGGGATCACCTGGAGCCTGGCCGCAGAAGAGCACTTAGAGGCTATTAGCGGCGCTGTTTTGCGCACAGAGCCGAAGGTGCTCGTGATTGGGCTTGAGGGCAAGAATGTGCCCCGGGCTTTCCTCCAGCTACTCGTCCGGTGTGCGCAGGAACGCACGCGCGCGGGCGCCCACGTCGCGCTGCATTTGCATGCACAAAAAGGCGAGTGGGAACCCTGGCGGCTAGGGGAGTGGGGCGCCTTGTTTGGGACGCTCGCAGAGCCACGCTGGCCTTGGGCCTTCGTGCGGGCTGACATATGCCAGTTCGCGCGGGCCAGTGGCCGCGGCAACCTCGTTGAGAGCGGGGCCCTGTGGCTCGCCGATTTCAGCTTAGAATCGGTAGGTTTGAGGTGTGGTAGGCCGGATGCGTTAGGCGCAGTGCAGCACAAGCACGTTGAGCGCGCGCAAGCCGACTACAACCTCATAGGGGCGGCTTTCTGCGCATCGCTCCAGGACCTTGGTCTGAGGGGCGCAGAAGAGCTGTGCACCGCTGCAGTTGAAAGCTTTCCAGCCACTGCGGGTGCAGATAGCGCCGCGGCTGCGCCACAGCCCTCTCCAGTCGTTCCCCTCCCGGACGTGCGCTCGGGCGAGGACCTCACGCCAGCAGAGCGTGCGGAGCTGGATAAGGAGGTGGATAAGTATGCCGCGGAGAAGGAAGCGTTTTGGCGAACCAAGGCGGACGCCAAAGACTGGGATTCCGTCCGGGCCGACCTTGAGGTCTATGCTCTTGCGGGCGAGAAGGTCGCGGAGGATCCTAGGCGCACCGAGGCCTATAGAGACCTCGTATGGTCGGGTTTGAAGATCGAGCCTGGACCAACCAGACCAGGGCTGACCGATGCTGACATCGCAGCCGTCAGGGAAGTCATACGGCGAAAGGCCGCTGGGTTCTGGGTGGAGGACACCACCAGGACCACGGTCAGGAAGTTCGCCCATGACTGCATCCCCACCGGGCCGCCGGTCTCGTCCCAACCTCACAGTCTGAGGGGCGAGTCCGCGCAATGGGTCGACGACAAGCTTGAAGAAGAATGCAAGCGGGGTCAGTTGATCCGCGGCAGCTCGGCTTGGGGATCTGCGCCGTTTCCGACCAAGGAAATGCCCAGCTACAAGCGGCATAGGAAGCGACGCTTGGTGGTTGACTACCGCCGTGTGAATGCCCGAATTAAGCGCTCCACGTACTATTGTCGGCGGGGTAGCGATGTGCTCGCCGCCGCAGTGGGTTCGGTTTGGTATACCTTCGTGGATGCGGTTAGTGGGTTTAATCAGATTAGGAACACCAAGCGTGCTCGCGAGGTGTTGGCCATTGTGGCAAGATCAGGGAAATATCTCCCTGTCGGCCTCACCTTTGGCCCGATTAACGGCCCAGATGATTTCAACTTTGTGGTTGATAGGGCCTATGCCCCCGGCAGAGGTAGGCGCCTTAAGTATACTAAGGAGTGGATAGCCTACGTGGATGATCTTACTGTTAGGACGGGTAGGGTCATTGATGGGCAGTTTTTCACTGATGCCCAAGCCGAGGGGGCGGTGCGCGAAGCGTGCGCCAAGGGGGCAGTCGCGGCTCCGCAGAGCGCGTCGTCTGCTCTTGAAGCCTTAGGCGTTCGCGGTGCGCATAACACCAAGCGCGCGAACCATGACGCGGCGCGCTCAGACCAGAATCACCCCACGCGCGTTCTGATGCTCAGGATGTTGGGGCTGTTCGGGTGCTTCTGTGTTCAGGGCGGGTGTTTTTGGGCGGGCCGTTTCCCAGGTCGCCGGTCTGCGGGCAGAAGGATTTTTCGTCGTTCGTTGCGTGCAGCTTCGTTCGTCTGTCTCGCAGCCATTGTTTAGCAAGCAGGCCTAGAGGTTCGGTCCAAGGTCGAAGCGGAAGCCGTAGAAGCCTTAGAGCCCAGACCTTAAGGAAACTCCCCAAACCCCCGCCGCAGCGGTTCAAGTGTGTTGTAGAACCTAGGGTAGGTAGTCCCTCCCCGCGTTCGTGCCTGTGCACTGCGCCCCGCTGCGGGTCGCGACCAGACCGCGCGGGAGCGACCAATCGGTCGCCCGGACCTTCGTGGTCAACCACAAGGCCCCGCTGCGGGCCGTGCCCTGGCCGCGCGGGAGCGGCTACCTACCACTACTGCACACCGGCCCCTTGCAGCGGGCCGTGTCCTGGCCGCTCAAGGGCGCGTCAGGTTTTCCTCGCCCATCGGAGGTCCAGCAAAGTCGCGGGCCTCAGTGCCGCGATGGGTGGAGGAGGGTCGAAGGGCAGGGGCAAGAGCAAGAGCCTAGGCCCTAAGGGCCGGAGGGGCCCGCCCACGATTGACGACGTGCAGCGCAGGCTAGTCCGATGCATGCGGCACGGCGACGCTGGTTGCAGAGGCCGGTTCGCTTCGGGCGGCCTCTACCCGGTTGATGAGTTGATCGAGCAACTTGGCATCACCATCAACCAGTACAACCAGGCGGTCGCGCACGACGCCAACCAGCGGAAGCCGAGGTTGGATACCTCGCACGCTGGCTTCCTGCGTGCCTTCCAAGGCCACTCGGCCGATTGCGGCCATCCTATGGGGTTCATGATGGAGGGTCTGAGTGAGACCGCCATCAACGAGCTTATAGACCGGTATGGCCCGGCCATGTGGCACGGCACGGACCTGCATGTCGTGCCAAGCCTGATTCAGAACGGCTTGATCCCCGGCGGCGGGCCGGGAGGCCGCCTCGGGGTGCACTACGTCCTAGGCCACTGCCCCACGCAGTGGGAGGACGGGAGACGCGGGTTCCGCCGCGGATCGACTTGCATAGTCGAAGTCCGGTTGGCGGTCCTGCGGGACGCCGGAGTGCCTATCTATTCGGGAGCGGATGGGGTGGCTCTCACTGGCCAGATTAGAGCCACCGGCATCTCCCGCATCTGGGCACTCCCCAAAGGCTCGCCTGTTTACTCAGTCTTAATTGCTGAGTTAGAAGTGGATCGGTTGATCCAGCATGTCGACCTAAGGAGTTTAGGCGACACCAGTGCGGGCCCCCACCCGCCGTTGGGGCGAGGACCGAAACTGGGCACGGTCCAAGCGTCCCAAGCTGCTGCGGCCAGCAGTGGCGCGGCGAGCTCCTCGACGGTTGTGCTGGCCCCTGCGGGCCGTGTCATGGCCGCGGGGGCCGCCCAACCTGTTACCCCTCCTAAGGCCGCGCCTAAGGCCAAAGGGCGTCCCTCAGGGACTCCTAAGACTTCGATCGTTCCAGCGAAGCCCAAGGTGTACCCTAGGCGCAACGTCCCTGGCCCCAATGTCCTCGAGGCCGAAGACTCGCTCGAGGAAGAGGCAGCCCAAGAAGCTGAAGGTGTCGAGGAAGATAGTTCCAGCTCGGATCTTCCCGACACGCGGGCGCCTCCAGCCGCGGTCAAGGTGAAGGAGGACGAGGAGCCCGCTGATGGGGCCCAGGCCGAGAGCACAGAGGAAGGGTTCCTCGAGCTCGGCCAAACGGTGGTCAGCAGCGCGAAGGAGTACCTCGCGCGGTCCGAAGCTCTTCTGAGAGCGCAGAAGCTCCAGTCGAGGATACTGGAGGTGGCGGGAACCGCGATGGTGAAGCTAGAGAAGATCACCAAGCGTGAGGAATCCCTCAAAACACTGCGCCGAGAGGGAGAGAGTCGGGCGGCCGGGGAAGGCGCCGACGGGGAAGAGGTGTCTGACGATGGTCAGGACGCCCCCGGGGTTGCGGGGTCGAGCAGTTCCGCCAGGCCTTCAGGAGGCGGGACCGCCCAGTCCGCCCCGGCCACTATGGATGCTCAGCTCCTGGATGTGGGCTGGCCTTTGAGTCGCTGGTGCAGTACCACTTGCATCAGGCGGCCTGCCATGGCGCCTCTCTTCCGCCCAACCTGGGGATCAGCCCCTCCGCACCTCTTGACCCTTTTCGTCAAGACTGGCGGGGACGGTTGTTCCGCCGAGGAAAGGACGGTGAGTATGGGGAGGTGCCCATGCTCCGAGTGATTCGGTACCACAAAGCCAATGGGTACGATCACTCGAAGGTCCCGCTCCTGAAGAGAGGGGACCGAATCCAGCTTGAGGACGGGTCGCACCACATTTATGGTGGTAGTCATCCGCCGGGGTGGCTTCGCGATGACCCGGAGCTGGATCCCGCTCCAGAGAGCAGCAGTGGAGGGTCCACGCCCAAGAGCGAGCCCAAAGAGGAGGCCGAGCCGAGACCTCCGCGGGAAGCCGCTCCGCGCGGGCGGGCCCTCGAGCCGCCGAAGGGCGACGTTCAGCAACGCCTTGCAGAGCGTCGTTCCAAACGGGATTATTCGCCAGACCTGGTGACGCCTCTTGACGATCTCCATGCCCAGGAGATCGATTCCTTCTTCGCGGGCAACCCAGCCGCGGACAGCCTTGACGTCATTCTGATGCGCGCCGAGGTTCGCACTGAGTCCCACCTCAAAGTTGGCCGGGAGGAGAAAGAGCCCCTGGTCAAGGAGGAACAGGAGGAGGAAGCTGAGGTTGTCAAAGACGAGGAGGTATCGGTTGAGATGGAGGAGGGCACCGCGGATGAGGCGGACGATGTCGCCCTCCCAGCCAACCGAGCCTACGTCGAAGGCCGCTTTTACCCCTACGGCAGCTGGCGGTGCTTCTTCTGCGAAGCCATTAACCCGGTCACCGAGGACCAGTGCCTCACCACGCACGCGGGCGGCCCGAACGCGGGCGCCCCGTGCGACGGCCGATGGATCAACGGGATCGACATCGGGTGGTGGGAGGTAGATCCTCAAACCGCGCCGGAGCAATGGCGGCGGAGGTTTTCTGCCGAAGAGCTTGAAGAACAGCAAGCGCGGGCAGATGCCGCGAGGCTTCTCAGCGATGAGGAACTCGCTGAAGCCCTCCAGGCGGCCGAGGAGGCGCGGGCGGCCGAGCGCGCCAAGAAGCGGGAGCGGCGCCAGGCGGAGAAGGCAGAGCGCGATGATCACATCAGCGAGGCGCTCCGCATAGCAGGGTGGCAGCGCCCTAACTGCTATGAATGGAACCTTTCATTCAGGCAGCTGTGCTTTCGGTGCAGCACGCCTCTCCGCTTGGCAGAGGTCGTTTCCCGCGGGATCCCTGATCCGCGGCGCGGCGAAGAGAGGGACTCGGGCTCCGAAAGCAGCCAGGACGAGCTGGAGTACGAGATCCTTCTGGCCAATCGCGCGATGGACCAAGAAACCATCCAACCTCTTCTTAGAAATAAACACAAGAAGAGGGGCGGCAAGAGAGGTCGCGAAGAGGCGACGTACGGCAAGGGCCGCGACCCTTGGAGTGCTTGGGCAGACGCCCGTGGCAAGGGCCAGGGCAAGCCGAAGGGCAGAGGCAAGTCCGATGCCAAGGGCAAGCCCAAGGGGAGGGGCAAGTACGCCTGGGGCGCTTTCGCCGCGGGCATTGTTGCCGCGCTCCAACCCCGCCCAAGCACAAGCTGGGTCCCAGCCTTCCCGTGCGGGTCGGCCCGGCCGCCGCCAAGTGTTCCGCTTCCGCCGCGGACCCCCTTTTTCTTGGGTCGCGGGCTCCTCAATCGGTTGATGCACGCCCTCAACGGGAACATCAACGGTTGGTGGGGCCTGGCGGCTGCAGCGTCGGCGCCGATTGCCTTGCAGTTGCACCGCGGGGTTGTGCATGTTGTCGAGGACTCCATGCACGCGGTTGCAACGGTTTCGGCCGACGTAGTCGAGGAAATCGGTCATGGGGCCAGGCGGACCGTGTGGGTCGCCGGAACAGCCATCACTCTGGTAGTAGTGATTTTGTGCGGCGCTGTTCTGTGGTACGTGAGTCGTGCCGTTGCCAATCGCATTGCGCATATGCGACATGGCAACACCGCGGCCCCTGAGGCGCGGCTGTCTCAGCTCCTTGGCTCCGAAGCGACGTTTGAGGTCGCGAGCTCCAAGAAAGGGGTGACCCATAAGGTTTGGGTGCACCTCAAGGAGGAGACAGCTGCCTGTGGCTGTCGTGCTTACCTGGCAGAAGGACGTTGCGGGCATTGCGATGCCGCAATGGACACCGCTCGTTCCCTAGGGTTTTTGCACGCGGCCCAGCGAGGCGCGGGTCCTGCGCTCACAGACTCCATTCGGAGTACCGCCTCCGAAGCCCTGGCTAAGGGTAAGGTTGTGTTGGGTTTGGGGAACAGTGAAGGATGTTTCTCCCAACTTGCGGCCAAGAGCCGCGGGCTCTCCTGCTTTCAGGGGCTCACGGGTCGTGACCTGGCCGCGGCCCCAGCAGATGGAGCGAGCGCAGCCCACGCACAGTCCGGCTCCGTGCAACGTGCCGCCACTGCCACTGTGGCGCGCACACCAGGCCGGAGGAACAAGGGCCCAGCCCCCGCTAGGAGTTCTCCAGTCAAAGAAGCGGAATTCCTTGCGGGCGGGCCATACGTTCAGGCCGCCCAAACGCTGCTTGGGTCTGGAGCAGCAGAGGATGTGATCTACATCCGTGCGTGCAGCTTAGATTGCCCATCCTGCATCGAGGCAATCGAAGCGTCGCTTAGCAAGGGCGCAAGCGTTCGGATTGTCGCCGACATGGGGCAATGCCACCGCACCAAGCTTCAGTGGCAAGCGTTGAAACGCTTGGCGGCTGCAGGTGCCGAAGTGAAGGTGGGTTGTGGCACATCCGTGCGCGACGCCTATGCTCGCGACGGCCGCGGGGCTAAGGTAGGCACCGGGATTCAAGGGCTGCACCATGCCAAGGCCCTATGCCTACTGCGGCCTGATGGCGCGGTGGTGCTGATTGGGAGCCTCAATTTTACCACAAGCAGCAAAGCCAATGCGGAGGCTGGGCTTAAGCTTGAGGTCCCCAAGACGCACCCAGTCGCACAGTCCTACATCGAGGAATTCCAGAGGGTGTCGGCTGAGGCATTCTCCCTCGATGAGGCGGTTGCAAAGCGCCCTCAGTTGGAACGAGCCAGTAGCTCCAACGTTGCTGGCAACGCCACTCGTGCCCCTAACACTGCTCCACAGGGTATCGAGTAGGCTGCGGCCAGTTGGCGCGGCGTGGTATGCATCCACGCATTATCAGAGCAGGCGTTGCAGCACGGCACGTTGCTTCGCCAACCTTTTGCACTTTCTTTTGCTTGACTGCGGGCGAAAAGCCGCGGCAGGTTGGAAACCTGCCCATTTTGCTTCCCCGCACCTTTCTCCTTCGCCCTGCCTGTGGCCCCTCGTGCCGAGGGTGCTCTTTTGCAGGTGCTGCGGACCGTGTCCTGGTCGCGGCAATGCGCTCGCCGAAGCGCGTGTGAGTTGCATTGCCCGCGGCACGAGCCATGTGCGCGGCTCTCACTGAGTCTGGTAGCCCGTAGGGTAGTTCCGGATAGGTGAGTAGCCGTAGCCGTAGCTTAGGACCGGTAGTGTACAGTGTACCATTTGTACCATAGTCTGCGTACTGGCAGCTAGAGACCAGCTCGAGGATTCAAGAGCCTCGCCCACCAGCGAAAGGGTGAGGACCTCCTGGGAAAGGGTGGTTAAGGGTTGCTGAGGGTTGCCGTCGTCGTGCGTTCGTTGTGGTGGTGCGGGCTAGCGTCCCTGCCGCATGCCAATGCTCATGATGTGCGGACCACCGCGGTCGCAAGCGACACCCTCTCCCTTCCCTTTCTGTGTTCAGCGCGAGTGCCTGCTGCACTCCGAGCTCGAGATGAGCTGGAAGCCTCGGCTGAGGGGCGAATGTGAGCAGGTCTAAGCACGCACGTTGCATGTGCAGAGCTGCCAGGACAAGTACTGTAGTCTTCTTTGCATGTGTAGGTTTGCAATTCGTTTCAATGCCAATTTTGGCTCAAGTACCGAGCTTGTGCCTTTGAGCACGGTAGAGTCGTACAGTAGCTCCTAGGTTGCTGTGCGGTCCGACCGGACGCACTCAGGCGTAGCTGCACAAGTGCTTGGACTCGCGAAGTCGTAAAACAGCGTTACCGGGCTGTGATTGCATTGGCTTAGTGCAAGTCCAGTGCTGGTCGA